>OW052057.1:40573041-41173041 GCA_932526445.1 Phragmatobia fuliginosa | reverse complement strand
CTTATTGAGGATCATTTGATAAATTACTTCTATGTTGGTATTCGTCAAAACACCTTGAATACCTGCATCTCAAAAATCGCATGTGTATTACGCTCCCCTTTTGCTATAATATATTAGCGTTATTGAGATTTCAAATCTTCGGATGAATTCGGAATTTCAACCTAGTTAAAATTACGAGTATGTGTGTACTCAACTCGTAGTACTGTTTAAGATAAACATGTATTAATGTACTTACTTGCCTTTTATCAACTGGTATATTTTACACGCTTTTTATTAGCTTCACTTGTATGTTTTTAACCGACTCTTTTGGGTGTGATTTTGACCCACTTTTAAGTGTCAGATTTCTTTCAAACTTTGTAGATTTTTCGAGGACCGATGACTTACTTACTTACTTCGCTGGCTCAGCGACCCAAAGTGTGTGTGGTCCCAGAATCTTTCGCAAAATCTTACGTTCTGCAACTAAGAGTTTCTCTTCCTCCTTGATCGTTAGGGTCCAGGTTTCGCATCCGTACATCAAAATCGGCCTAATCACTGTTTTGTAGAGGTGAATTTTGGTAGTCCTGCTTATTACCTTGGAGACTAGTACTTTGTGAAGGGCTGCGGTACATCTTAGCGCGTTGATAATTCGGGTGTTTATTTCCTCCTCTCTCTGATTGGTGTCCGTGATCGTACACCCGAGGTACTTAAATTTACTTATACCTTTGTAGGTTGTGCCATTTATTGTAAGATCTTTTCTCGGGGCTCTAAGGTCTTTGTATCTCTTCATATGGAGGTATTCGGTTTTTTCACGACTGATTCTGAGACCCACTGTTTTCCCTTCTTTCTCCAGCACTTGCGCCATGCATACTACTTCCGACTCCGTTTGCCCCAGTATTGCCAGATCGTCCGCGTAGCCTATGATTTTATGCGTTCCATTCAAATCGACTCCCCCATCTATCAGTAGAACTTTTCGGATGATGTATTCGAGAGCTATATTAAACAGAATAGGCGATAGAGCGTCCCCCTGTTTTAGACCAGTCGCAACCTCAAACACCTGTGTCAATGCGCCTCCCACTCTCACTCGCAGTTCGCTTGTAGTTGTAGCCACTTTTATCATCGTTACCAGTTTTGCCGGTACTTGGAAGAATGTCATTATCCGGTAGAGTGTTTCTCGGTCAATACTGTCGTAGGCCTTGAAGTCCACAAACAGGCAATGGACGCTCTGGGCATACTCCCATCGCTTTTCCATTATCTGCTTCAGGAGGAATATTTGGTCTACTGTACTGCGACCCCTGCGGAAGCCACATTGGTAATCCCAGAGTATTTGCTCTGTGTAGGGTTCAAGGCGAGCGAGGAGAATGTATGACAGCACCTTATATGCTGTCGAAAGCAGTGCAATCCCTCTGTAGTTTCCACATTTCTTTCTGCATCCCTTCTTATGTATTGGGCAGATAATGCCCACATTCCATTCCCTAGGTTGTTGTTCCTCTGACCAGATCCTACAGATAATTTTGTACAGTTGGGATTGCAGTACTCCCCCTCCATACTTCCAGAGTTCACCTGGTATATTATCTATTCCAGGGGACTTGTGGTTTTTAAGTCTGCTTATCGCCCTGTGCACCTCTTTGAGCGTTGGTGGTGGTTCCAGGTCATTGTCGTGGCTAGTCTTCTGGTTCCAAATCTGATCTGTTGTTTCGAACTGGTGGGCAATTAAGAAGTTGTTGGAAGTATTTTCGCCACATCTCTTTTTGTTTTTCTGGTTCAGAGACAAGATTTCCATATTCATCTTCCAACAATTGAGAGACAGGTTGGTATGCCTTTTTTGCAGTTCTTATTTCTTGGTAAAACTTGCGGGACTCATTAGCTCTCATTAGTGTTTCCATGTTTGAGAGAATTCCTTCCATGTGATATCGTTTTGCCGCTCTCACAATCTTTTTGAAATCTGTGCGCGCCTGTTTATATCTGTGGTCCCATTCATGGTTACTTGCCGCCAGTATTCTGAGTTCCCTTTGTTTGTCCATTGCCCTTTCACATTCATCGGTCCACCATTTCCTTCTCCTGTGTCGTTTGGCTTTACCCAACACTCGGAGTCCAACCTCTTTCACTATTTGTTTTGTTTTTTCCCAGAGACTGTCCATGTCACTTTGGTCCTCTAGCTCCGCAAATTTATTACTTAATTCCATGTTAAATGCATACACCGTGTTTTTGTCCCTAAGTCTGTTTGTGTTGATGGAAGGTTCTTTCTGGATGTTATTGTAACTTGTTAGTTTTATCTTTACTTTCAGTTTTATTGCCACCAGGTAATGGTCACTGTCACAGTCGGCGCCACGGAATGTTTTTACATCCAAGACGTTACTTTTATGCCTTGTATCTATTAGTACGTGGTCGATTTGGTTTACCGTTTTGCCGTCGCACGATTTCCACGTTCCTTTGTGGATGTTTTTATGTGGGAACATTGTGCTTGCAACAATCATGGACTTTGAGGATGCGAAGGATATTAGCCTCACTCCGTTATCATTGGACTTTAGGTGTTTGCTGTGTCCTCCAATCGTTGGGAAATATGATTCTTCGCGTCCGACCTTAGCGTTAAAATCCCCTAACACTAGTTTAGCATCATAGCTCGGGATTTGGTCGAACGCAAGTTCCAGATCTTCTTAGAAGCGATCTTTAATATCATCCGAGGTGGGTTCCGTTGGGGCATAGGCGTTTACTAGTGAGATGTTATGAAATCTGCTTTTAACCCTTAACATACATATTCTTTCAGATATCGGGACAAATATGAGGATGCTGCCAACCGCCCTTTTGTTTATCAGGAATCCAGTGCCGTACTCATGTTTTCCGTAGTCGTTTCCACTGTAAAGCAGTAGTGATCCATCTTCTACGGTACATTCCCCTTTTCCAGGCCACCTCACCTCCTGTAGAGCGGCAATTTGGATGTTATAGTTTTGTAACTCTTTAATTAGTTGGTATAGGACCGATGACAATACACTAATTTGAAAAAAAAAAAACATTAGAAACAAATTAGTATTTTTTAGTCTTTCTAAAAAAATAGTTTTAAATAACTAAACAAACACGCTATTAAACAGAAAAGTACAAAATAATTTTCATGTAACAAAGCGTGGGGTCACCCTCGCCCTTTAACCTAGCCCCACGCTTTTTACAGAATATAATATTATATTAATTATGTAGCTCAAATAGAGAAATGAGCAAAAATTGTAAAACTAATAAATTTCGTCTTTTCACTTTGTTTTAGGAACGCACACGGCTACCGGCATATTCACTCAGAATTTGTATCATCTACGAAGTCACTTTATGTTTCAACTGTTGCCACATCTCATGAATGATCCATTCAGTTTGAAGCCAGCTTTCCATATGAGGGGCAAAAGAAATGTAACGGAGATGGTTTTTGGAATACCAACTGTTAAACGGGATAAGGAAAGCTATCTCGTAGTTTCATTAATCGTAAGTAAAATGTATGGCGACATTATTAGGTAATTGGTTGTCGAAAACACCTCTCTTAGAGCATTGTAATATAACTCAAAAGGTACAACTTCAATACTTTCAAATAATACCCAGTAAACATTAACCTATTAATCTATTTTTCTTTTTTTATATTTAAGAATACCAAAGTGACTTTACTCTGCCTGATGGAAAGCAAGAGTAGAATCCAGGAGTAAGGGTCACCATCGTCATTGTGAGGGTAGGTAATGCAGCATGATGACACATACCATGGCCACTTACCTGGTCATATGTTTCTGCTTCATTCTTGGGAATGATGCAGAATGATTGGGCTGGGACCGGACGTCTCACACTCACCAACGAAATACGATAGCAAGAATGATGAGGGTTGTACTGCCCTAGTGCTGCCAACAGAAATCATATGTTCCGGACTTTGACTCTTGAGAATATTGCATTTTACTACTACATCACTTAGAAAGCTAATTGTCGTATAATTTTAAGTGTTTTAAATTGAATTTTAGAATCTTATATCGGGATTGACGCAAGCTGAGCTAGAGAGTATTTTGATAGTTGTAATGATCGGTGATACTGATATGAAATACGTACTGAATACATCAAAACAAATAGAAACAATGTAAGTAAATGTAATATATTTTTCCATTTAAATCCTAGACTTACCACGAACTGTAGCAACACACTTATACAAACTGTGTTGCTTTTATGCAACCAGGTACAGTATCTCACACTTAAACATCACTCTCAATATATACCGAAATCATGCAATTCTTCTAAACTATATACACGAATTATAAAAGTTTACATGTTTCCTGAACTTAGCCGTAGAGTACAAAAACAATAAGCGTCCGACAAATAATTGAGTATTTACCGCAGTAGATTTTCTATACATGAAGTCGTAGTGCACTTTAAAGCTCTAACATAATTATTTACTTATTAGTCATAATTATAAATGGGTACACATAGTTCCTTTATATGAACTGAACCGAAACAAGTCAAATGGAAACGGATTACTTTTAGTTCAAACTTTTTTATCGATGTGTTTCATTTTTACAGGTTTAAACAATATGTTGAACAAGGACTCATTGAAGTTATTGCACCATCACCATCGTACTACCCAAATTTTAAATCATTTCCGGCAACATTGGGTGACTCTCGCCAACGATTTGAGTGGCGAGTAAAGCAAAACCTTGATAATATTTATCTAATGGCCTACGCTCAATCTAAAGGCACTTTCTACCTAATGTTAGAAGACGATATCGTTGCGAAGCAGAACTACATCTCGGTGTGTTTCAAATTTAATTAACTGTTTTTTTTAAATAGGTACCTGATTTATACGAAATTTGAGTCTAAACTTTAAAATATGGCAGTACAATGACTAAGGCATGTGTATGTAGAACAAATAGAATCCTAGTCGTTGTATTACTGATGTTTAATGAACACTTTTCACTAGAAAACCACTGCCTTGCTAAGCTTAAAAAAAATGGAACAGACCTCATCAATCATAGTTTTATTCTTCACTATATTCTGATTCCGAAATAAACTTTAATCAGAGGTTCATCACAAAAGCTTGGGTTCCACTACTTATAATCCATAATTCATTCTGACGTCCTCGTTTTATCTTTTTATCTAGCTACCTCAGAAAAAATAGTTTTTAATAATGCAATAAAAAACCTTGCAACGTCGTATTTTGTCATCCCCAATTAGTTCTGTTGTTATAAAGTTTATTATAATTTCTTTATTTACTTTCAGGAAATGAAGCAATTTATAGCAGCAACCACCATTGTCAATCCGAATTGGTTTTTCATTGAGTTTTGCCATGTTGGTGGCATCGGAAAGCTGTTTCATACCTCAGACTTACCTGACTTTATCATTTATGTCCAACTTTTCTACAGAAACATGCCTATTGACTGGCTTTTGGAGAGTTACCTTGCTGATAGAGTGTGTACAATTGAGAAACTTTCGGTCAGTACAAACATTTTGTAGTTCTTCTTATTCATTAATAACCTGACAAAAGATCTCTCAATCTAGCTTCCACAGAACAAGCTATGCTCAGTTTAAAGCTGGATAGCGTTGTGTGTCAGATATTCGAATTTGATTTCTTTTATTTGTGTATTGTTGTGTACAGTGAAATGTTTTGCATCACCTCTCGAATATTTTGCTTTAATTCCTCTAGATACTCTGGGTTGCTGTTGAAAACTTTGCTTGTAAGGTATCTCCAAAGAAAGAAGTCCATTGGGGATAACTCCAGGCTACGACGTGGTCGGTTAATTGCACCTCTTTCGAATATCACTTTTTGTCCAAATATTTACAAATTTGGAGCCTGTGAGCGCGATCTTGAGGCTTTAATTCCTGTACCATTGAAATTTGTATGAATATAAAGGTAAATCTTTGTGAAGAATAAGAATCAAAGATATTCTGGGCACGTCTAAGACGTTAAACCGCTCCCAAGTAGAGAGTCCAGGATTTTTTTCACGAATAGACGCTTGTACACGCTAGAGGTATTTTTTTATATTTAGCCTACCAAAGTGACTCTACCCTGCCTGATGGAAAGCACGAGCAAAATCCAAGAGTGGGAGAATCCACACACCATTGCCGCGAATGCAAACAATAGAGCATCGTGGGTCGGGATCTCTTGATATTTTAGGTTTGCCGGGTTGTGGTTAATTCAATGTTGAACCTGTCTCCTCAAACTCATGTACTCGTTTTCCAATTAATTGAATCGATAAATTACATAAAGCAACACAGGCCAGGCAGTCAGGCACAGGATAGGATAGGCTATAGTGCAATTTTTTTTTTTTAAATTATATCATTTTTCATTTACACACAATCGCCTGTCATTAACTAACTCACACATAGCAATTAAATCGAAAATCCAACCTGCGTCTAACTACTCCTACCCTGTTACTCTAAGAGTATATAAGTACATATCTATGCGTAATTTCAGAAACCTTGTGTCGAGGAAAAGCTCAAAATAAGACCTAAATATGAAGCTTCACTTTTCCAACATATTGGATTGTATTCATCGTTGAAAGGGAAAATCCAAAAAATTAAGGTAAGACCTCCACAAGTGATATGACAGCTTTTGTGATTAGTGATTCACTGATAACGCGATAAAACGGTGGTTTAAACGGTGATCTGGCCTCATTAGGAGGCCTTTGGGTTCGATTCCCACATGAAAGAAATACGTTTTGTGGTCCACAAAATGTTATTCGAAGTCTACGTGTTATTTGTGTACAGTCCTCCTCAACACAAGATATATTCCTAACGTGGGAATTGTTTTTCAAAAAGATAAAAAAGAGAGTGCATGTCACATTTAAATCTAACATCTGATTTTTGTTTGAGATACAATGACTAGGTTTATATAGCACATTTTATTATTATTTTTAGCTTTATTTAGTTACATACTTCTTTTTCATTTAAAGCTTAACAATTCCAAACATAAACTGTTTTATTTAAAAAAGTAACATAAATAATTCTCAAAACAAGTTGTTGACTTCTAATGCTGGAGCCACAGTAGCGGCTAACGTGAATGCCCAATAACGTGATAATTTTTAACGCGCTAAAGTGGGTGGCTATACTTGAACGGTCAACGTGAATGCTCATCATTGGCGATAAAAACGGCGTTAATTTTACTTGAATTGAATCAAGATGGATTGGATGGATGGATGGATGGATGGGATATTTCATGAATGTAACTTTTTATTATTTATTATTAAATTATTATTCTTGAAACTTTTGAGTTTCGTATCTCACAAACATGGTTCTGTTTTCACAAACAGATTCACACATCATTCACACGTCCGATTCCGTCGCGCTGACGACGCACACTGACACTGACGTAATGTGGCCGCTGCAATTCATTCATTCTCGCGTTAATCTCTTTGATGTACCGCCACTTGAGCTATTGCCTAACGCCAAACGGCAATGCTAATGCCGTTGTCAAATTATCGCGTTAAGTCGTGGCTACACCTGTGGTAAACGTCCATTATGGCGATAATTAATGACATTTCTCGTAAGTGTGGCCCCAGCATAAAAGGAATATGTTTAAAAAATTGAAACTTATCAATGTCAGATTGCCATCTTCAAAATGACTGATGCTATTGCTTTTATGTTTCCAGAGAAAATCATGATATTCTTGAATCTCAATTGGAAACAAAACAGGGAAAGTGACAAAGTGTTGATTTTATATTTTATTATATACAATGTGGATATGAAGATTATATTTTGTAAAGCTGTGATTTAAATCGATATTTTTACACTCGTTTTTTTTTTCAAACTGCACCCCTTTTGTTGTCTTATCTTTTCATTGTTTTTCCTTCTGTGTTAATTATATTTTCGTATTATTTTTCTGTAGTCAATTATTTGTTTTGGTTGAATAGTTATCAAAGAAACAATAACAGTATAATTGTCTTACTTACTTGTCTATTTGCAATGTGAGCTGTTGTGTCAACAATACTGCAAAAGAGATACCAGGGTAAGAATATAAACAGTATACTGGACTCATGCCTATGACATTCAAAATAGAAGATCAATACTATTATACTGTTTTTAGCTAGCATTATAATCGTAGGTGTTTGATAACAAATGTTATACAAACATGTCATGTATTATTAAAATAAATTCCGGTAAAATATTTCAGGATTCGAAGTTTGGCTTTGTGAGGACTTATTACCCTCATAAGAACCCTCCACTGAGAATTGTTAAAACCAACATCGAACCACATTTGGATCATACTGCTAGACGAGCTTACGAGGGACTTACTTTTTACTGGGGAGTGAAACCCAAGCCTGGCAACATGATTGAATTTCGGTTACAAAAACCAACTGTTATCGAAAGGTATGTCTATAATTTCACTCAGTTATAAAGTACTAGCTTCCGCCCCCGCGTGTATCTCGGTTATGTCATTCTTATTTATTTTTCCTAAAAAAAATTTTTCATTAATAGTATCCTATGTTACTTCTAATAATACTTAAATAATATTTTTTTTATTATAACGAAATACAATCGTAAATTATCGCTTATTTTAACTGATAGATTGATGTATTTCATATTTGTTTAATTAAGCTTGTTTTAAATTGTCTGAATTTACACCGTATTAATTTTGTTTGAAGGTATTTATTTCGAAGCGGGAATGCAGAACACGTTTCTCATAAATTTTATAACACCCTCGTTGAAGTGAAGTCCCAATCGAAGCCATCTAATTTCACCATTGTCGGTTCCTTTAACGAGTTTGGCATTGCTGATGGTGAACTAAAATTGGAACCCATTGTCGCTATTAGATTGCGAGTGATTAATAACACCTCTCACTGGGTCATCCTCAGCGAGGTAAGTTTAAACTTATTTCCACACGTATTCTTTAATTCTTTACGGAGACTCACCACCCCATTCATCCCAAGGGCATGTCACATGTCACATGTCACATGTCTTGTCGTGAGAGACGACTAAGGGTGTCTTACAACATAGAACCAGAACTATATCACTGCAAAGTGAAGGAAGACTACAATATACTAAATACCAACCGGTCTGTATAGTCCTTATAGTATATAGGTCGAAGAGCGCCTGAAAGACTTTATTACAGAATGATAAGCTTATTCTTAGTAATTGGCGTCAAAAGTTGCGGTAGACATATGCCCTATATCCTGTACTAGTGATAATGAGTGATTAGATAAGGTACAGCCAATGATATTAAATTACTCTCGGTCGTAAATCAATCAAGAATTGACAAATATTATATATCTGCGACTTGTATTTTACATTAATCATTACATTTCTAGGTGCAGTTACTACGCATTTGTACCACTTTGTATAGAGTTAGGTGCAACTTCACAAGGATTAATTGTTTTGATTCAATTGCCATTACTTTTTATTTAAAGATTTACATTTCACAGGGTAATATTTAGATTGAATCCGATTCTTTTCTAAAGAACTATAATTTTATTTAAGAAAATAAATGGATATGTCATAATACCATTATTTTATTTCATTAAAGATCCAACTAGAGGAGAAGGTGCCTCCCGTAGCTGAAAGCTGACATCGCATGAACGTAAAATGGGCCAAAATTATGAGGAATTTTGTCCATGAACCGCTGATCTAAACCGACGAGGACCGTAATCTGACTGCGTGAAACAAATTTAGAAGCTAAGTCCCCGTAGGGATACCTGACTATATATAAGTCAAACATAATATTAATTTAAACATAATAAAATATAATCGTATATTATAATCTTCACATTGATTACAATCTTATATTAATCACTTAGAAAGTAATTATTGAATTATCTTGATCAGTTATATATTCATTCTACAGTTTAGCAACTAGATTAGGATTTATAATATAGTACAATTGCCATCTGAAAGTACTTGACTTTTTCTTTTCGAAACAATATTTTATTAAATTAATAAAAGAATAATGAATTTCACCTGGACACGTTAAAAGGTTCGTAATCAGTAATTTAGGCCACTACACTACTCTATATTCATAGTCTAGAATTATTCAGGTTTTTTTCCTACTGAACACTTGCACCGATATATTTATTTAGGTCTTATAATTTTTTATTGAGTTGTTATTTTTCTTTATTAATTCTTAATTTATTATATCTATATCAAGGATTTCAATTTTAGTTTTCAAAAATGCGCTGCTGTGAAAAGTTTTTGTTTTCCGTTCTAGTTGTATTATAGATCTTTGAGTAGAAAATGGTTTTTATGGTTAATATTAATAACTCTTCTACGTTGTGACTCACTATGACTGCCATAGTCTACTGGGTTGTCGGTTACTTTCTTCCTAAGGTATATCCAAGGCTCATGCAATAGTATCAGATGTGATGTAAAACCTTGTGGTTATAGATGTTTTATTCTTAAAATAGCACAACGCGACGAACCAACGTGAGGTGTCTCCGACTCCGGTGTTACATCACTCGCGAACTTATCAGGAGCGGACATATTTCAAAATGTCTTCCTTCAGTATAATAAACAAAATAAGTTAAGTAAGCTGTAATTTAATATAGGTTTTGTAATAAAATGCAAATAAAAAAATTAGTAGGTATTTAGGTTATATTCCACACATTATCTTAAACTCAAATAATCAGAAGTTCCTTGTATCATAGGTCTTGTAATAAGTCAAAATAATAAGTCGAGCACACAGTTCCTGTCTTGTTGAAAAGGTCCGCGTCATCGCGTTGAACTTTCTGATTTTATTTATAATATAGTATCAAATTATTCAGATCAGATATTTGATTATTAGTATAAAGTTGTTGAAAAATTCATATTTTAATAAAATTAGTGCCCTCGATTAATCTACATTCGTTCCCAAATGCATATCCTTTAAATATTTTTAATACAATTCAAGTACCGGTATAATTTAAATTGGTAAAATTTCGCTTAGTTTCTAGTAACATATAGTTAAATTAATTTAAAAAAATACGTATTCATCACTTCAGTAGATCTCTGTTAAATTTGATAAGAAAGATATTAGATTTTGTTAAAAAAAACTGAAAAAAATATGAAAAGTTCGGGATTAACCACAAAGTGATTAATTAAATTAGGTTAAGAACATATAAAAAATAGCTCATAAACTAACCAAAGTCAGTCTGTAAAATTATGTTCCTGAATGTGCGTGATCTTACTGAAACCATAAATACCAAAATAATTTATCAAAGATTAATTTTAGATACCACACAAAGTAAGTTCAAAGATTCCCTTGTCATAACTAATTCTCTAACATCATTTACGTCTTGAAGGCCTTCGATCTTGATCTCAAATATGTATATTGTACATAGTTTGCTTAACGTAAAATACCAAATTAAACATAATATATTTCAGTCCGGTATAAAAAGCTTCTTATATTTAATTAAAATTTATTAAGTACCGCAGACTATGGAACCCTGTTTCGTAGTATCTGCGGTAGTCTCTCTAGTAGTGCCTTCAAGTTGCATTAAACATGCATAAGGGTAGTTTATGCTTAAAAGTAGACAACAACGTTACTCCCTCTAGGTACCAGTCAGGGACTTCTGGCTTCTATCACCTTTAATGTTAAGCCAGCGAGATATCATTTAATTAACACTGTTTCACTCTTGACTTTAGGCAGATGGGTGTGTTGTGGGCCAACAGGTTGGGCCTCTTGGCCTACAGCACAGATCAAGCGTCATAATCGCTTACGAAGTGATTGCAATTTAAGTTGGTTTCAGTTTATTTATGACCATATCCAACAACTCTTATTTATGTAATTAATTCATGCATCTTTTGTTGTTAATTTAGAATCTGACATTGTTTTCTAAAAATTTTATTATTCAAAGTCCGATGCTTTCTTTCTAAGTTATTACAAGACTGCGCTGACTGTACTCCGATTTCTCTCGTCGACGATGACAACCTACGGTAGATATACAAAAAGGTTTGGCGGACTCGGCGAGGAAATTAATCTCTCATTATCACATGTTTTGCTTATTGAACGATAACATAATTAATATCTTTACCATATTATCATTGACAGTCTCTTTTTTACATATTAGTTCGTTGACTTCATAAATATTGAGTTCAATAGACCCTCCGCAGAAAATTAAATTATGTATTGTGGCGACGTCCACATACAGCTTAAGCATAAATATACAACAGCGCCATTGAGATCGCCTTCCTGTTAAGCTTTTAAATTTCTTTAATAATATCGTTACTTAATTATTCACTTTTTCGTACAAACTGGCTAACTTAATACGCTTACTGTTTCGTTTCTATTTAATTACTAGTTTTCGCCCGAGACTCCAACCACGTGTATGTTGGACATCGCGGTAAAACGTAGCCAATGGCCTTTCACACGCTCTAGACTGTCTCTTAGACTGTCTGTGTACTGTGACAAATTTCATTTAAATCCGTTCAGTAGTTTTTCAGTAAAAGTCGGACACACGACAGAGTTGCTTTTGCATTGATAATATTTGTAAGAATTTGTCGTATTTCATATTATTTGTTGAAATCAATACTTACGTTTTACAATCCCTCACTTTCAGTCATTTCTATAAGAATTATTTGTAAATAATATAGATAGGGATAAGTACATATGGAGAAAACTATAAAAGCAACCGATTTACTACCTCACATTGTTGAATCTGTTGGCTGTATTCTCGCCCAAGTCCCTTAATTTCATCCCACTTTATTTAGTTAGAAACCTTGAGTAAGTTCTTAGATGTTATATTTTAAGACGTCCTATAGTTACATTATTAATTCACGCGTTGCTCTATTTGTACCTTGATTACGACTAATATAAATTGTAAAAAATAAATTATAGGTAAGTTGAGATTGTCTTCAACTAATTTAAATTAAGCCCATCATTCGACAAAATTCTCTACAATTAAGTTCTAGGTATGATAATTTTGCCTTAACTTATTTAAGGGCCTTATTAAAATACGATAAAATACGCTGACGTAGTTTTTTTAGCTGTAGACAAACTCAGCTACTGTGATCACAAGCTGTTCTTGTTTGACATGGTTGTAATACTGACTTGTTTTTAAAAACAGTAAGTATAATATGGGTTGTATTATATGGTTGTATATTATAGTATATTATGGGTTGTACATATAAATTGAGGATAGAATAGGCGTATTACTAATTTTCTGTAAATAGCATCTCTTCACTCCTGTGCTCCCTTCACTTTGATCTAATACCCGTTCCTCTTACACCCCACCCGATAAACATAAGAAAAGTTGTTAATTTAATATACATTGCTACGGAACCATGGCTTTAATGAGGAGTGCAATTATGTAGAGTACTGAGATAGTTATGATAATCACGTATGTCAAGACAATTATAGTTCTTGCTGTCTTTGTCGAACCTCACTCAAAATGTTCACAACATCGCAATTATAGTCATAGGAGTCTTCGTACTATTATTTTATATTTTTTTAACTGTATAACAATAAATAATTTTTATATTCTTATTTTTTATAAGTTTATTTATTTCAGGCATTTATATTGCGACCAATAATCTTAAATATATGTTATTGTTTTATGAAATGATTTTGGTTTTCTTTTCCTTTTTTGTTTTAATTA
The DNA here is from genome assembly GCA_932526445.1 of Phragmatobia fuliginosa. NCBI lineage: Eukaryota > Metazoa > Arthropoda > Insecta > Lepidoptera > Erebidae > Phragmatobia > Phragmatobia fuliginosa. Next base: position 41,159,554 of record OW052057.1, on the reverse strand, counting down.
CTTTTTACTTTTTAATGTAATTTATTTCAGGATTCTTTTGTTATCGCAAGTGTTCATGTATTACTAACAAACATAACTAGTAGTAGGGACGATGATCTAAATACCTGAGTAGTTGTTCATGAACCTGTGAAAATAGACCATAATGATGTTCAAGGAAAAAATATGAGTACCGTAATACTTCTTAACAAAATAAGTAAACATCAACGAAAATCTAAATAATTTTACACTTTTCTGATTTGCTTCCTAAGATATGATTGTTCATGCAAAATATATAATCTAATTCTATGCGGAGCTCCAAGCAACAAGCTCGGAAGATAATGATAAGTAAAAAAACTGTAGTTTTAAAAGTACATTGTAGACATAATTTTGCATCTCTTAGAATGAGATGGTTCCGTTCCGGAGCGGGACTGAAAGAAAAACGTATAATACTCTGGCTGCTTTCCGGCAGATCGAACAAAGCGATAAAAGGAAAACTTAGGGTAAGATTAATATTAATAGTTTATTTTTGTTTATACGGGTCAAATCGGATTAAATAATCAAGAACATCAATAAAATAGTTAATCTCTCTTCAAAAATAATTATGTTCTTTTGCGGCCTGTCTACTCGATATCCGTTTATTAAATACAAATGAAAACTTTCCACAACAACTATTACAGTCTCTAGACTTCAATGTTTATTCAATTTAAAATATACCTTATCTGATACCTTAATTGCATCATGAAAGTAGCAAGTAGACTAAATATTGAAATCTGATTAAATCTACCGTAGATTTGACCCGTTAGCTATTGGTTAGTGCTGTTTTTGTCATCGGTGCGTAAACGCCCATGCTGAAGGAAGTCTAGTGAGATTAAATTTAAAAAAAATACAATTTTGAAATTTCAATTGCATCTTTGATGTTTGGTATTTGATTAAGCAAATGTTAGTTAGTTATTGTCATCTATCATTAACATCTGTAACGCCACACATTTTAACACATTTCATATCAAAAAACTAAATCAGGCTGATTTTTGAAAGATATGTTTTTGAAATTAACAAAATGTATTTTTTAATCTCATTAGCAGTCTTCATCTTGACATCTCAATCAACATCATGGAGATGTCAATATTAACACCTACCTTATTATATATTAATCAATAAATGTAAGTTACATAAGTTATTGCTATTTACGAAATTTTACATTAAATTTAATATTTAGTAATATAAACAATGCGGCGACAAAACAGTTATATTTAGTATGCACCCAGAAACCGAGGACAATTACTACTCGATGCACATTTATCAACAAAATTCCACCAAACGTCAACAATGATTATTCAATTATGATGATTGTGACCAATAACTTATTGAAAATAAATATACAAATTAGATAAGATGTTACTACACAAGCAAGATGAAAAAGCGTTGTTGAATTTTTGATTTCATATTCATACTTTAAATTATGATCCAGATAAACGTACTTTTTGAAGTTAATTTAATCAATTAGTCTTTACCTATAAAATATATGCAGTGCCTGACGGTATATTTTTGAATAGTAATCTTATCGTAATTTCATCATTCACACTTTTTATGATTTAAAATCAATAACCTAGTTTTATGAGTTTTGATACATATCAGAACTACAAACCATCAAGTGCTAAATTCGTCAATCAAATTCAAGGCTTCATAACTGCCAAACAAAAAAATACACTTGATAACAGCAATAGGCAACACGATGTGAAACATATTTTTGTTGTATGATTATATATTGTTGCATTATCATTGACTTCATTCGTCCAATGGTCCGCTATACATAACGTAATAATATGAAGTATTAATAGTAAATCTATATATCAGTGTATACTATTTATAATAATTATATGTTAGGCTCTAAGTAATATATCGGCTCCCAGTTTAACATGAGTTCATGGTAGGTAGTGGAACCACATTCATTTCAGCACGTTATCGACATCAATACTAACTGACAGTTTAAATTCTAAACAGGCAAACTGGTGATGTTAACTAATAAAGAATACTGCAAGTAACAATAAAAGTTATGTCCGAAATCTGAACCTTCGTCTAACACAAAACTAATCACTATTTTATTTTCATTTCGGCCATCTTCTACACCTAAACTGGATATCTGCAAAGCATTATACTCTAAAAGATTCTTCGGTATGACAAAAATAACGGCAAGCACTTTTCTGGTCTACAAAACTGATAAAATCTTGTTTCCTAGACGATCTGTGAAATCAAGAAGTTTACCAAACCGATATGACCTTCACAACTTTAAGAACTTAATTATTTCTAAAAGGCCTTCAACGTACTTGCTCCTGAATTGCAGGCGCTCATGAGCAACGGGAATCACTTTCCCGAGTTTGACTCACCTGCATTTACTCACTCTGTCATAATAACATGTAATAGATAGTAAAGCCACGCTGATTTCAGCACGAACGGGCTGGCTTGAACGGGGGCAGTACTACCCTTAGGCAGAAGTCAAATTTAAAATGACAGAATTCGTGCTGTCGTTTTTCGTTGGTGAATGTGGGACCAGAGGCCCAATCTATAATGAAATATCTCTTTAAGCCGCCATAGTGAGGGTCACTATACTCAATTATATACTCACAATGAGGATGGTGGCCCCAACACCTTGATACTACTCATGCTTTCCATCAGGCAGAATGTAGTCACTTTAGTAGTCCTAAAAAAGCTTATAATCCAAAAACACGCGTTGTCTAATTTCCTCATTAAAGACCTCATTATAACCGTTAAGTTGGGAGCCGTTACATTCGTCGATTGTATAGCTCAATGTTTATTCATCCAGCTATTAGGTATAAAACCGTTTCAAACCCAACTTCTTTACTTGACTTTGTCAATGCTAATGTGAGGTTATAATTCCGACATCTAGGAATGAACTACAAATAATCTTTACATACTATAAAATGTATTTAACTAGTTGTAAAATAAAGTCGCCGCATTATATATTTAATAAATATATCATGCTAGTTCTTTACTCTGTTTACTTATTTGGCCTAGCAGGCACTGCCACGATTAAAAATATACTACCTTTGAAATATACCCAACAACTATTTTCAAAACCATGTTAGTGTAATATCTATCAGCTAGTAAATTTCTAGGAAAATTTTATTTAGCCATTTTATAAAAAACTAGAAATAATAATTATCCCTCGAATTAGACCACATATTTAAATGCTCTTTATACATTGTGTTTTCGTGACAGTGTATGCTAGGCCATGGGCATGTTTCCATGCAAGGCTGGGAACGAAAGAAAAACATAGAGTGTTCCTGCTGCTCACAACGCTAGCATGCCGTAAAAGTCGGCAAAGGCGAAAGGGTTTATGTACCACCCCATGACCCTCATACTAGGATAATAAAACTAAAGTCACACAAAAAGTAAAATCAGTTCTTATGTTCTGTTATCACTTTTAGTATGACGCAAGCACTAACATCACAGTATGTTTTTTTTTACTTGGTTTAATTTTATGGACAGAGTTGAGAACTGTCTGAGTTACCATCTAGTAGGATGTAAGTAGTATGTACATTAGCATAGGGGTTCTAACATTATATGTAATTCATTGTGTCGTGTATTATATAGATCGAGAGGGACTTAATTGATAATGTATCGCAATTGAATATGATGTCACATTAGGATTGGTTTCTACCTAAAATGTAAAGAGAGAAATTAGATTAAGTTAGAAGTAGTTTTGCAATTTATTGCATCAACATAGAGCCGCTAACACGCACAAATCTAGATTTAACGGAATGTCTGCCAAATAGGGATATAAATGTGTCGTGGAAAAAAATTAACACCTGAAACATAAAAATGAAATTTCGAAAACAAAAACTCAACACATTTGTATTTTGTTGTACAACCCAAATACGTGAAGATATGGTACTGAAAATTGCTATACAATATTTTTATGTCTTGGATTGAACTCATTATCTATTAGGAATTAACGCCATCACAACGCACAACGGTTTCATTATACATATTAGTATTAAATAGAAAAAAACAGCAAACTCGCGTATTAATTTCAAATTAGTACCTTCCAAAGTCATGATTTAAATGTGTTGTGAAAAAATCATACAATCAAAAAGTAAAAATGAACAAAAACCAAATAAAATACCCTAAAAAAGTAACACATTTAAATTTGGGTGTACAATTCAAATCCTAAACATCTTGTAAAAAATAAAAAAGAACTCGCCTCGAACAACGTCACAGAAGCACATTAGCAATGACATCGGTTTACTATTCTAAAAAAAAATAATTTTGTGAAAAAGAGAATAAATAATAAAAAAAAGAATAAAACACGATAAAAAAGTAACACATTTAATCAAGTACAATCCAACGCATAAATATGTAGAAAAAAAAATACAAGTTATAGGTCCATTGCATTAGTCTAGTAAAAAATATTCCTCGCAATTAAACATGGTTGTATTTTAAAAACCCTGATTGTTCATCTGGGTTTTCTCAGATTTACATTAGTATTAACATCAGTTTATTATTAAAAAAAAAGTGTGTTGTGGAAAAAAATATATAAATAAAAAATATATATAAAAAAATACACTATAAAAATGTAACACATTTAAATTTGGGTGTACAATCCAAAGCTTAAATATCTTGTAAAAAAATACAAGTTAAATATCCTTTGGGTTAGTCTAGTGGCATACTGACATACTTACAACGACAATGTTTGTGTTTCACAAACCCTATTTTTGCGTCTGGGTTCTCTCAGACGTGTACATTAGCAATAACATCGGTTTGCCATTCAAAAAATTTTAATGTGTTGTGAAAAAAAAAATACATTAAAAATTATAAAATAAATATACATTAAAAAAAACTAATAAAACTCTATAAAAATATGACACATTTAATTTGGTTGTACAATACAAAGCTTAAGTATCTTGTAAAAAAATAAAAAAGTGAAAAAAAAACAAGTTATTTTCCATTTGGATTGGTCTAACGGCGTAATAAAATCAACAACGGTTGTGTTTTAAAAACCCCTGTTTGTTCATCTGGGTTTACTTAAACGCATAATAGCAATAACATCGGTTTGCCATTCAAAAAATTTTAATGTGTTGTGAAAAAAAATATGTGCATTAAAAATTAAAAAAAGGAACAAAAATACTTATAAAACTCTATAAAAATATTACACATTTAATTTGGTTGTACAATACAAAGCATAAGTATCTTGAAAAAAATGTAAAAAAAAAACAAGTTATTTTCCATTTGGATTGGTCTAACGGCGTTTTAAAATCAACAACTGTTATGTTTTAAAACCCCTGTTTGTTCATCTGGGTTTACATAAACACATAATAGCAGTAGCATCGGTTTAAATGTGTTGTGAAAAAAACGCCATCGAAAATTAGGTTCAATTTTTTTTTTAAACCTAAAACTTTCATTTTTTATTCTCTACTACCGTTGGTTCAGCGACCCAAAGTGAGTCATGACCTCCGACACAACAGAACGCCACCTTATTCGATCTTGGGCTGCCTGTCACCAGTTATACGCTTAAAACTCCCCAAGGTCCGCCTCTACTGTATCACTCCAACGAGATCTGGATCACCCAACCGGACGTCGTCCAGTTGGACGAACCAGATAGGCTTATTTCACCTCTCGATCTTCTTCCCTTGTTTCAACGTGGCTAAACCACCGAAGTGTATGTGCCTTGATTTGTCCAATGATATTTGGCTCCGACACGGGATTCTCTATTTCCAAGTTTTTCCTTATTCTCCATCCTCCATCAGGTCTTCGCACAGGGCTCAAGATCGTTCGCAAGACCTTCCTTTCTGCAATGAGAAGTTTGTTTTTATACTCTACCCAAAGCAAAAAATATAAAATTTAAAAAAATGCCAAACATAAAGGCCTTGGGATAAAGCCGATGTCTAAATGTTCGGCTCATAAATATATACATACATAGTAAGTAGTGATAATTTTAAGCGCACAATGTTTTTGAGAGTAATTGGAGGACGAAAAAAGAGAAAAAATAATAAAAAAATGAATAAAACACTATAAAAAAGTAACACATTTAATCAAGTACAATCCAACGCATAAATATCTTGAAAAAAAAATATACAAGTTAAAGGTCCATTGCATTAGTCTAGTAAAAAATATTCCTCGCAATTAAACATGGTTGTATTTTAAAAACCCTGTTTATTCATCTGGGTTTTCTCAGATTTACATTAGTATTAGCATCAGTTTATTATTATAAAAAAGTGTGTTGTGGAAAAAAATATATAAATAAAAAATATATAAAAAAAATACACTATAAAAATGTAACACATTTAAATTTGGGTGTACAATCCAAAGCTTAAATATCTTGTAAAAAAATACAAGTTAAATATCCTTTGGGTTAGTCTAGTGGCATACTGACATACTTACAACGACAATGTTTGTGTTTCACAAACCCTATTTTTGCGTCTGGGTTCTCTCAGACGTGTAGATTAGCAATAACATCGGTTTGCCATTCAAAAATTTTTAATGTGTTGTGAAAAAAAATATATACATTAAAAATTAAAAATGAACAAAAAAACTAATAAAACTCTATAAAAATATGACACATTTAATTTGGTTGTACAATACAAAGCATAAGTATCTTGTAAAAAAGTAAAAAAAAAACAAGTTATTTTCCATTTGGATTGGTCTAACGGCGTTTTAAAATCAACAACTGTTATGTTTTAAAAACCCCTGTTTGTTCATCTGGGTTTACATAAACACATAATAGCAGTAACATCGGTTTAAATGTGTTGTGAAAAAAACGCCATCGAAAATTAGGTTTTTTTTTTTTTAACCTAAAACATTCATTTTTTATTCTCTACTACTATTATACCTACTACCGTTGGTTCAGCGACCCAAAGTGAGTCATGACCTCCGACACAACAGAACGCCACCTTATTCGATCTTGGGCTGCCTGTCACCAGTTATATGCTTAAATCTCCCCAAGGTCCGCCTCTACTGTATCACTCCAACGAGATCTGGGTCACCCAACCGGACGTCGTCCAGTTGGACGAACCAGATAGGCTTATTTCACCTCTCGATCTTCTTCCCTTGTTTCAACGTGGCTAAACCACCGAAGTGTTTTTTTCCTTATTCTCCATCCTCCATCAGGTCTTCGCACAGGGCTCAAGATCGTTCGCAAGACCTTCCTTTCTGCAATGAGAAGTTTGTTTTTATGTAGAGCATAAAAACCCAAAGCAAAAAATATTAAATTTCAAAAAAATGCCAAACATAAAGGTCTTGGGATAAAGCCGATGTCTAAACGTTCGGCTCATAAATATATACATACATAGTAAGTAGTGATAATTTTAAGCGCACAATGTTTTTGAGAGTAATTGGAGGACAATCTAACATCATATTCTATTGCGTTTGGGAAATGTATGATATTGTAAAGCTGCTGAGAAGAGATAGTGAATTGTATGAAATTGTTCAACACTCCTATTCTAAATGTATCTACTAATTTGAATGTCGAATAGATTATAAAAGTGAAAATTGTTTCATTTCCTTTATACCTTATCTACCTAACATAAATAATAAGAATTTTAGAATATAGGCTGGTGAATTCAAAAAGCTGAATTTTTGACTAAAGCTTGGGAGCACTTGAGAACTATTATCCAGTTCACAGCCTCAAATAATCCACTGATGAGATGGACCTCTCTTGGAAGGAGGTTTCGGCCTTTCTATACCATGCTGGTCATAATGGTTGAGGTAGTGTTGGTGATTTGTGCCAAGTTTTCCTATTGCATAGTTTTGCTCTCTTAATGACCTCGTATAACATCCACGCAATTAGTCCAAGAGCAGGGAAGAGTTGGCTTACACCGATTTAGTGCGTATAAGATGTGTCTGTTTTTCACCACTGATTGGATTTTATATAAATGAGATCTTCCTAAAATTATTAACTTATCAACACACCTATGTAACTTGCTATGGCAAAACTTCCACTAAAAATAGTCATAACAATATTGCGATAAGACGAGCCGTCATAGGTGGGTATCTATGTACATCAATATATTAATAAGATATTTAAAAAATCTCATTTCGTTATTGAATGTGTGTACATCGATCTTTAACAGCTCTTGAACTAATAGAGCAAAAGAAGTATGGTCAGATAAATAAGTGTTTGACACTCTTTACTTAGCACAAATTATTCTCAGCGGTATTCCTGGGCCGCAAGTCATCTTCAGAAAGGGCGTAGGTCCTTACGAGGCGCATGTGACTCCTTAGTTCCAGGCGTTGGAAGGTGGGACAGTCACTTACCTTTAGATGACTCGTCTGTGTTGTGTGAAAAGTGTTCATCAATCTACGTACTAATACAATAACGCCGTACTGCAAAAACGGAACCCTTATAGATTCGTCATGTCTGTCTGTCTGTCTGTCCGTCCGTATGTCACAGCCACTTTTTTCCGAATCTATAAGAACTATAGTGTTAAAATTTAGTAAGTAGGTGTATTCTGTGAACCACATTAAGATTTTCATACAAAATTAAAAAAAGAACAATAAATTATTAATTAATACATGGAAATTATTAATTATTAATACATGGAACTGAATCTCAAAAATTTTTTTTTGTCAAACCCGTACGTGTAGGGTATCTATGGATAGGTCTTTAAAAAATGATGTTGAGTTTTCTAATTTCATTTTTTTCTAAACTGAATAGTTTGCGCGAGAGACACTTCCAAAGTGGTAAAATGTGTGTGTCCCCCCCACTGTAACTTCTAAAATAAGACAGTAATAAAACTAAAAAAAATATATAATGTACATTACCATGCAAAACTATCAGCGAAAATTGGTTTGAACAAGATCTAGTAAGTAGTTTTTTTTTAATCCCTAATAACGCGAAAGTAACTCTAACTCTGTCTGTCTGTTACGCTTTCACGCCTAAACCACTGAACCGATTTTGATGAAATTTGGTATGAAGATATAACTGAACTTGGGAAAGGACATAGGCTACTTTTAACTGCAATAATCGAGATACAAAGGCCAAAGATAAGTGAATAAAAATACATAAATCGTAGATGTCAAAATGTATCACTGTTTATCTCCTGTCAAAACTTCACAGGTTGCTAGGCATAACACACTTGCATGGCAACTTTAATGATAGTTTGTAAATGACCTAAAGAGCAGTAGACCAGGGTAGATAATTTTTGAGAACAAATAAAATTATAGTAGGATGAAACCTATTGGAAAAGGAGGAGAATATTACAAAAATGTATAGGATAGGGGGGGAGGTTTTCGGGTCCTTTAAGCGGGGCGTGAAAAAGCATCTAACTAAGCCGCCATAGTGTGGGCTGCCATACATTATTGTCTGCATTCGCAGCAAGTGTGGAAGCTCCGACTCTTCGATTCTGCTCATGCTTTCCATCAGGCAGGGTAGAGCCACTTTGGATGGCTAAATATATAAAACAAAGGGGAAAAAACGGCAGTACGGGTAAAAATCTTGATTTCCGGCAGAACTACAAGTCCTATGGAAAAAAGTTAAATGTCAAAGTTGTAGGTAAATATAAGATCTACAACTTTTTATGGATCCCAAGTTTATGACTTCAACTATCCGTTTGCGAGAAATTCCACTTTAAAGGCCACTTTTTTGTTGAAAACAGGGCGTCCCCCCGCCCCTTTAAAATCTAAACGGCCGGCTCAAAAAATCGGGAAAAAATCGTGGAAGTGCTTCATATAATGAACTTTAAATGAAAACTATAACGAATTAAATTAAATGACTTTCTTAGTTCAGGAGTTATAAAGGCTTAACTTTTCCACGTAACATTACTGGATGCGAGAAACCCAAAATCGATCAAAGTGGTGTGCAATGGGAGAGGCCTATGTCCAGCAGTGGACTAAGATAGGCTGATGATGATGATGATGATGTACCATTATGGGTGACTGAGGAACCCTTAATTAATATTATTTTTACGGGAATTAACGCGATCACTTATTTAGGGTATTACATACCTCTGATTTGCCTGACGTTTTGACCAGGTTGCACCGGCCGTGGTGACAGGCTGACTGGTTCATCGGCGCACGCCCTCCGTCGTCGAATTCGTGAAGTAGAAGGTTCTTCATCTACCCGCACTTTTCCGATATTGTTGATGTTTTTGTGGCGCCATGTACCGTCACATACCACACTAACAGTGTCCCTATGGCCTGACACGCACTTGGCCTATTTTTTATTTACACCTTTTTTCACATAACCTCAAATTATATGTGAAAAATTAAAAAAACCAAGTTTTTGGTTTTTTATTTTTATCTTGTACACATAAAATTATTTTTAAACGATTAAATGTAGCCATCAACGTTCAGCACTTCAATATAACTCTGTAAATTGTAATTATTTGAGATCGTAGAAGTTGAGTTTATAAAATTGTGCACAAAGTCTGAATGTATGGGTAAATAAAATTCTGAAATTTGACCATAAATTGTCATATTCCATTTGGTGGAATTCACTTAATAGTATTTTAATATTTTCCATTTTAAGATGAAGGCAACAATAAATGATATTAACAGATTTAGCATACAGAGAAGTCACAATCCTAATTGAGAGTAAGCTCAGTATTTCAAAAGGAAATAAAACTTTACATGATCTCTTTACAAATATGTAAAGAGATCATGTAAAGTTAATCATGTAAAGTAATATCTAGCCCAGTCTACGTAAAACAGTAAGCTAAGTCCTAATATCTAAAGATAGACCTATATCTATTCAATAATACTATGATGTTTATTGAAAACAAGGGTTCCTTTTATGATCAGGTAATGCAATCAAGGTCACCACGTGAGAAGCCGCAGCAGCAGCAGTATGCATGTCGATTTATCAGCATCAAGATTATATTATTCGCAAAGAGTATGAATGCACTATAATAAGTTAATATTTCGTGGGGTCTTTAGCAGAACTCGTCCGGGAATCGAGTGCTGAGAAAAGCCCTCATGTCAGGTTATGCTCAAACGCTCAGCTGCCTTGATAGGCCGCATATTCCATACGGTCAGATAGTAAGGTAAGAGTTCAGCTTAATCCAACTGAGTATTATTTCGAAGAATTCAAATGATAAGGTTAACCTTAACATTTATACTAACAGATTACATTTCAATTAATATTACTGCAGTCGTATCATAAAAAAGGTCAAATCATTAGAATCATTAGAGCAAAAGGCAGTCCTCTAATAGATGATAATAGATGTCTCAACATAGATAAAACAGCTGTCTTACAGGACCAGGTAATTTCCACACAATAAATTAGTATGCTGAGAGTGCGGCAGTAGTTTTCTTCTCTGGAAATCTTGATAAAATCACATAGCCTCATTGATTAATGACCTTTAATTTTGAAAAAAAGAGTAAATCCCACACGTATCACCTATGAAATTAGCAAATAAATAATCATTAGTAATTTGATAGAATCAACTTATGGAGGAATTATCTTTTACGCCGGCTAAGTCCAAGTTTTTAAATATGAATATATTCATGATGAAACGGAAAGTCCAGATTATAAGCTACTTTGACAACACTTAAACACCAGTCTTATTATATTTGACTTAACAATTTATATTTTTACAAAAATTTACTGACCTAGTATTTAAACTTTAGCTTTACCATAAGATATCTATACTTTCAGAAAAATCTACACTGGTTCAGCTAACCATCTTTATCTGAACACACCATGAATTGTCTGTTAATCTATATGCGAAAACAGAGTGAAATTCATACCAAATTCCATTTGCTATAGCATAATAAACCACTTAAAATTAAATATTCTTACGGTAGTTCTCATTTTTCTAAAAAAAAACGTAACTGTTAATAAAGAATTTCGATTAGTAATATTTCTATAGACCCTTGAATATTCAAGCAACTTCATGTGTTATATGATATATTTTATGTCTAGTGAAAAATCTATAGCGCAAATATCAAAAGAATAGATAGGTTTGTGGAAGGGTTTCAACTTTCCATTCGTAGTTATTAACCAAAGTAATAGTGTAGGACTCAATTAAAAATCGGCCAAAAAGATCGTACAGCATAAATCAAAGAGACAACTTGCTGCTTAAACATTTATTGATTAATATGTTGGATTAACAATATCATCTACTTCTACTAACAACCATTATCTATATAATATTAATACTACGATTTTGGTAAGATATAAAGATTCCTCTCAAGTAGATTCAGCTTTCTATTTGTTCCATTATCAGAATGATATTATATTTCATCGTTGTATAGAATGTACCCACTTTAGAAGTTCTCAAAGGATATCGCGGTTTAGGTCCATATGAAATCAATACGTTTAGATCAATAGACAGTATGTTTTGTTTGTTGTTTTTACGTCGTCTTTGAATCCACTTGATTGAAAATCAGAACTTATTCTAAGATTTCTACACATTTAGATATAAGTACCATCGATTAAAATGTAACATCAGTAAATCTTAAACTAAGAGAAAATGGTCAAGAAATTTAGTAAAAATGAAGAATGATTTTCCGTAGCAGACAAATACTTTGAAAGCAAGATAGGCGTAAAGGTGGGAGTGGGAAAACATACTGATACCTCTTGTACGCAAATCCTTCCATCATAAATGTAACTTAAGCCTCATAATTTTAATATTCGTAACTAAAAGTAGCTCAGACAAGTCTTCTAACATTGGTCATACCAGCCATTTAGATTCAATCTCCGGTTCTTAACCCTAGACTATTCCATACACAACACTGTGAGGGTACATTTCTTATTGACACCAACAGGAAGCGATGATGTTTACTTATGTGCATGACACATCCTCATTCAAGCATCCTTGATGACGTTTTGATGTAGCCAAAAGTAACATGGTTTCAGAAGGTCATACCCGCAGTGTATGGAGGATACAAAAATGTCTTTATCTCTTTTCCTTACCATTCTTTAAGAACATTCTAAGATGTGACTAAAATGAAGCCTAAAAACTACAATTATGACTGTAGTGAAGTAAAAATTGAATTTTTTTAATCTCAATATAATAATTTTTGTTTATGACCATAAAATATGGACTTACCACACGCGTTGGATATGTGGATGCTTTTTAAGCTTTTTTTAGTAACTTACTCTTTTTTTTCACCCCTCATAAATAGTCAATAGGAAACAAAACTGTCTGACAGTGCAATATAAAATCTGAAAAATTAATCATATGACAATGGTCCATCTGACAATATTAATTAATATAATATAAATATGTGAATTAATAATAATAATAATATGGAGTCTTACATTCTCGTCTTATAATCACAAATACCTTTAATACATATCTACTTGGTTCATGAGCTGGAAGTTGCAAAAATTAATGTGTATAAGAACCATGTTCTAAATCATTCGTCACCTGTTGTAGTTATGTATTAAACGTTCATATAGGAATAGAAAATATTGTCTAGTTAAAGTCAACGACATAATACTTAAAGGGTTCATAAAAAATTAATCAGTCGTTTTAGCTACAGTAAACTTTAGTAGGTATAAATAGAATGTTGTCCAATAGTGGCAGGTATATCAATACCAAGACATTTTAAAAATGTAAAACAAAGCTCAATAATTCGGTTACAATATCAAACCACATCCTATCAGTCTTAACATTTCATTCTCCTCAAATATTTAACCATTCAGATAATAACCAATTACAAAAATATTCCGATGCCTATTACATTTTCTGGGTGTTTTTGTGATGATTTAGAAAATGATATTCTTTAGAACCATCTCATGGGCTCATCTACACTTCTAAGAAATATTGAAGAGATGAAATACTCGTACCTATGTATCATGTCAATAGTTAATACTTAGAAAGGACGAGTCTTTTAGATATGATTACATTAAAACTCAAAAGGATATAAAGTACAATTTTTCACTTTGAAGAAAACTTGATGTCCACAAAAGACAAGCGAAAATGACAACAATTTTACGTGTAACTTATATTTAAGACAATTATTTAAACTCTATTACTTTTAGTGAGCAGTTACATTTAAAACATATTATAATAGATTCGTAACTAAATTCCACACAATCGTTTCCAATGGTAATTGACAAATGATATGCTGAAATTCTAAATATATATCCAAAATTGACGTTTATTTATCAAAAACGCTTGTTATTAAATAATAAGACTTGTTGAGCTGTAGACAGAAGTTTGATCTCACATCAATTTATTTCTAAAATGACACAGATTAAATACACCAAACCTTAATTAGGTTGTACGGCTCTAGGCCTTGGGGCAATTAGAGCCGAGAACGGAGCCGCTGAAGGAGTAAGTCCATCGATGTGGTCCATCGAGGGCAGTGGCTCTCCCGGGATTGGCTCAAATGAAAACTTTTGGAGCATAGTAGTCGTAAACAAAAAAATATTACATTTGGCGAGAACATCACCGAGGCAGCGACGTTTTCCCAGGCCGAATGGAAAATAGTGTTGGGGGATAGATACTCGTCCGTTCTTAAGGAAACGTTCTGGTTTGAACTCGTACGGATCCGGGTAGTATTGTTCATTCATCAAAATGCTCGAGAAGTTACTCAAAACCATTGTATCCTGGAAATAAAATAAGTTATGTGTAAATACGAAGAAGTGTAAAGAAACATTTAATTTATTATATGCCAACTTCTTAAATTTAAAACTATAAATAAATTTTATATTGATACGAGAATTTTATATATAAGATGTCAATACTATCTAAAGTACTGCCTTTAGTATGTTATTATAAAATTTCATAATTTTTTTTTAATAATAAATTTTGTTCATAGTCGGGAGGAAATAAGGCTAACTACACAGAGCAAGAAAGGTCATGTTGCTCTATGTGCTAGCTAATATAATAGCTGTTTATAAAGTTTTAAGTGTAACTGCGTTCCGCATAAAACGTATTTTCCTTTTATTTTAATCTGTCATCACAAAACTGCTATGGAACACTGATAATGACTTCTTTGAAGCTTACTTTCTTCAGTAATATGTTTTTTTAGGGTTCCGAAATTCATGACTCGGAACCCTTATAGATTCGACATGTCCGTCTGTCCGTTCGTCCGTCCGTCCGTCCGTCCGTTCGTCCTCGACTTACCGTCCAAACGTTAAGTGCTAGAAAGATGAAACTTTGCATGAATACGTGTTGTAATTACGTCGACAAAGTGCTAGAATAAAATTATAAAAATAATTTCATTTGGGGTACCTCCTCCACACGTGAAGTGGGGATTTTTTTCTCACGGCTACCCCATCGTGTGAGGTATCATTAGATAGGTCCTTTAAAAACAATAAAGAGTTACCATGACAATTTTTTATTTAGGAATCCGTTTGCGAGATATTTCTCTTTAAAGGGTACTTTTTTTTAAAAACAGGGCGTCCCCTTCCCTCTAAAAGCTAAACGGCTGGCTCATAAAATCTGGAAACATTCGTAATGGTGGTTCATCTAATGAACTTTGAAGAAAAACTATAACGGATTAGATGACTTTGTTAGATCAGGAGTTAAAGAGGCTTAACTTGTCAAATGTGCTCACTTGAAAAACGTCATAAAAAATAACGTATAAACATAACTATTATTTTAAATCCACGTACTGTTATGGGTGACTGAGGAACCCTTTCCTGTGCGTGGCCTGACACGCCCTTGGCCGATTCTATGACTACACCTTGACCGTGACTACAAGCAATGACTTAGGTATACGGTTGGTATGAGTTGGTAAGCTTACCTTTGGAATTTGGTAGTCTGCCAAAACGGTGTCGCGAATAGCACGGTGCGGGACCCCAAAGGTGCGCCCCATGAAATGGCGTACACTTTCATGTACTATGGCATCATTATATGGCATGCTGAAATATTCAATAACATATATATATATATATATTGGATTTTTTTTATATAAAAGTGATTTCAAAGATCTTTTCACAACATGTTGTTAACGTAATATAAATTCATTAATCAAGAATAGAATTGAATCAAGAATTGATCTATAACTAGTACATAATTGAATCTCTTTCTGTCAAGAATTAAACCAGAGTTACATGCGAATTTTATCAATAGAGTAATAAATGACAGTCATGGGTGTTATCATAATATTATTATTATTAAAATTTAAAAATATGAACGAGGTTATTAAATATTTTTCAGCAAGCAAGGAAATTTATAATTATTCAATTCGTCGTTTTCGCTATGTACGTGATTGTTCTATTTAACTTAATATTGTTGTATCTTGTACTATATTTCTATTCCTATAAGTACTAATTTTTTAAGTTTATTACAATCTAATAAAATATTCTTACTTAGGGCGATCTTCCAGACAAGGTGTTCTTGATCCAATCACTAGATCAATTTCCTCTTGTGCCTTTCTCTGAATACTTCGGTTTCTCACTAAGTAGCTAAAACAGAAGCCCAAAGACTTTGCCGTTGTCTCTGTTCCAGCCATAAACATATCCATGCACATAGCGACAAGTTGTCCCTCAGAATAACTGTCAATCTCTCCTTTCTCCTTTAAAACCCTGATATAAGAGTCCATGAAATCCCTATCTTCAATATCGGGGTCGAATCTTAATTTGTGTCTTTCTATTTCATCACGGAGGAAATTCCATATCTTTCCATGGGTTCTGAGAAATTGGTTGTAACCAGAGTATTCTGGGAATAAGATACTGAGAATAGGAAAATGACTAAACGCCGTTCCGACCATGTCAACAGTGGCGAATAAATCAAATAAATGCGTCTGAAGTATAATCATTTTAGGATCACTAGCCTTGTAGCGGATTCCAGCCATCATACTCCAAAGAGTGTTTAAAACATAAGTATTAAAGAAATTGTGCATTGGTAGAATCACCGTCATTTTGGTTTCACGACTGGCCATCGTCATGACATCGTTGACCATATGAGCGGCTTCCCAGCGTGCTATTTCCTGCATTCCACGGCGTCCGAAACCAAATTCTTTAAGATGGAATAGTAGGAAACGCCTCTGTTCTTTCCACAACTCTCCGTCAGTTACCAAAACTCCACGTTTCTCGCCCCAAGTGCGAGCTTGGTAGAATATTCCTATCGGGCGACCGTCGATATCTTCGTTTAATAACATTTCACGATTAGCATCAAGAGAGTTGACCATCACGATACGATCTTTTCCAATACGTATTCCTAGACATGAATCGGTTGTGCCATATTTTTCAGACAGAATGTTTATAGCCTTATACAAGTATCCATATTGATCGCGAAGCTTTTTCACAGTATAAGCACATCCGAGAAGAGGAATCCAAAAGGGTCCAGGAGGGAAGTTTTTTGGCTTCCTGCTATCGAACCATAGGCCTAAGCACAACCAAACTAACAAAAGAAAAAACGCAACCAACATCTGAAACGAAACAACGATCTCGCTATAGATACACAGGAATAAGATAAAAATAACTCGCTGATTAAGAATATAAATGCGATATTAACAGTACATATTATTCGCTTCGCTGAGCAATACTTCATGACTAATAGTACCAAAAAATGATTTTAATAAAGTCGCATTTACATTTTAGTGAAATTTTGGAACACACGGTGGAACAAGAATGTTTATCTAAAGTATATATAAATCATTCCGTTACACCAAATATTCCTACACAAACATATAAAAGTGCTAACAATAAAAATTGTTACTTTAACACTAAACATTTTTATATCTAAGCTCTCTGTTTAAAAAAACTAGTAACAGTCAATACTTAAACCAAATTAGGCTTTGGAAGTAGTAGCAAGTACTGGTCGTATCAAGGTGTAGATTGCGCGCAGCTAACTGAAATATGGTATTTGACTTATAGACAGAGTGTGAAAATATTGCCTAGGTCAGGATAGAAGTCTGTTATCTAGATTATCTATTCATTCTCCGATTCTTTTTCCTAAACTAGTCGGCTTTATGTCTACTACGACACGGCTGAATTTGGATTTTACGCAGAGTAATTGCCATCAGATCTAGATCATCAATTCATCATTCAATTCTCAGACAGTCTACTAATTAGGTGATATGAAGGTTCTATATACTGACTGCTATACGACATTTTAGGGTTCCAAATCAAACCAAAACAATAAGCGAAACCAATGTCGTGTCGCCTTAGTATAATAGATAATTTGCAATGTGCTAAGCTGCCAATGAGCTACCTTTTGGTAGCTCATTAGTATAAATTATTATTTTAATTATGTATTGAAAATAAGGAAATATAAGCTATAATTGTATTTAGACATTCCTGATAAAGTTTCAAATAGTTATCAGACAGATTTATTTCTTCTCTGACATCTGTCTCTATTCAGTCTATGTATCCGTGTTCTGTTCTTATTTGGTCAATGAGTTCAGAATTGTCTAACAGGGACTTTAATATCTAAGTGGTATTACATTACCCACACGTTTTGAACGAACAAAAACTTGTGACTGCCCATTGCGTTTGAAAATTATTAGTACACACGCAACTGCTATATCTATAGTACTCTACTCATTACTCGTCCAGCTGTATTTTTATCTGTCTGTGTAAACCGCTGAACCAATTCCAATGAAATTTGGCAGGCTTAACTTTAATTCTTCAAAAGGGCAATATGCAAAAGTTTGACTAAAAAACAGCATGTAAACTAATAAAACTATGAAATAACTGACTTTAATATTTATGTTATGAGATATAATTTATATAAAAGAGTACAGTTAACATGGAAGTAAATAACTGTGTACATTTACACTGTCTACTATGTATTTACTGTGCTTACAGAACATAGTAGACAGCATGGCGAATGTACATCCGCAACTAAACAGTGAAAAGTGTGTCCCTCAGAAAAGAGTGAGTGACTCTTGCAAAATGTCTTTCTAACGGCGCCATGACACCTACACTATGATATTAAAATAATATGTACTACATTATGATACTAAAAGAAATAAATAAATTCGAAGTGTAAATGGAAGATTTATATAAAAACACCTAGATGAAAAGTGTTTTTAATATTACTTTTTTGCAATAATCTGTTCGGTGCAACTAAACTCTAGAATGGATGGACCGATTTTTAAAGGCACTTTCACTGACATGATAATTGACATTATAAAGAGTAACTTATACTTCATTAAAATGATACATATATTTAAGAAATAAATATTATTTTAGGCTAAAGCCGATAGCCCACGTCATCAAATAAATAGTAATAACTATTCAACGTTTTTTTTTGAAATGGTTAACATAACATACAACTGAATTGATCATTTCTTTTTTTGTTAAAATACGAAACATCGTAAGTTATCGCCAGTGGAGTATGACAGGGAACGGCACGTAACTGGTTACATGTATGTTATATATTCAGCGTGATACTAATCGCTTCACTATACACATAAGTAAAATACAATGAATGCAATAGAATAGAAAGAATTATATGGAAGACATAGTACAAATAAATACAAATTCACTATATTTTATGTATAAAAAGAAAATCATGAAGACAATAAAATAAAATAAAAACACACCTTATAAAAGAACTTCCTTTAAAAGTTATTTGTTTTCAAATTTAATTTCTACAATCTATATTTTTAGTGCCATAGTGATGATTGAGTTATATTATCCGTGTGGTGACGGATTAAGAATACAGAGCGTCACCACCCTTATTAATCCCGCGGGTGTCGTAAAAGGCGACTAAGGGATAAACTACGCAAGACAACATCAATTCAAAGAGAAGGAAAACTTGAAACCAACCTTATACCAACCCGTCTGGCCAGTGTGGTATAGTGGGCCGAAACCTCCTTTCTAAGGAGAGGCCTATGCCCAGCAGTGGACTGTTAAAGGCTGTTGATTGATGAATAAGCTAAGATTGATTTTTCAAAACAAAATTGTTATAAATATATCAACCCCTTTTGTATATACTGCAATATTAAAATTCCAGGTTAGGAGTTTATTACTGTCCTATCATGTTCCAACATAACCTGCATCTGCATCTATCTTTATACGCATGCGCAGAACGCGCGAAAAATCAATATTTTAATTACTGTGTTGAACTTGTGAAATATGAATTTTCAACTGCAAAATACTACTGTTAAATTACACTTTGCACTGCATAAACAACAATATTATTTTTTTGCTATTTATTGTACATGGTTATGTCTCATCCCTCACTTACTGCATCTGAACCCGGGCATGTGCGAACCGCTCGTATTCGCACAAAATTAATACTTTCAAGATTAATTTTGCAAATAATATTAATTTCACCATAATCTAGAGCACTTTAATTCTGGATATAGTTACATCATGGCCTACATGCATGGATATACTTAGGTGAAAAAATAATAGTAATAGGTAGGTATTTTTACACTCACATCCGAAAATGATTGGAGCGGTCACATAAAACATTTAATAATAATCTAATAAATAATAAATTATATCTAAGTAATTGAAATACAATGTTTAAATGTTGTGTAAGACAACTTGTTGCTGAATATTTTTCAACAGTAGACGCCATTACGCCTACATAAGAATATAATTATTTCACTACTAAATACTCGATGGACTATAAAGACAGTCGATTGCAAGTCCATATAAATTATATCGTAAAGGAATTAAGATGAGCAAATCAATCAAAGAACAAAGAAAAATCAATAGACTTAATAAAATACAATTTTCAGTATAAAATAGTATTCATTGTTTAAACACTTACCTCGGTATCATAATCATTGTAGTCAATCATTATTAAGCATGAAAGCACTCGTATAACCAGAAATTCTTTATTTGGAGGATAGAGCTCCGCAACCCGCCGCACAGGAACACGGAGAGAAAGAGGTATTGATTTTATGCGGGATGCTGGACCCTTTAGTGTTGCCATTTACAAAATTCAGCTAAGCAATTTGGCCTAATGAGAAGTATTGTACCAATCCGATAAAAGGGATCGTTAGTCGGTCGATGTAGCTATTGAAACTTTAGATATGAGAGTTCTTAAATAGGTTTAATCACATTTTTAATTATTTAATGTAGAAACAATGTTCCGACAAGTTCAACACAGGAGTTACTACATCCCCTACTGTCACTTGAGGTGAGTCAGGGATAACTGAGCTTTCACCCTAGATGGCGTAACTAGCGCTTCAATTTATTGAACGAAGAGACTTTTGCAGAACATCATTCTTTATATTTTAAAATAAGGTTGCGAATGAACGAACTACCGAATGGCAACTTCTACTTCGCACGAATGTAATTGGCGTTGGCCGCTCTCTATTGAAACATTTGAAAACTGATTTTGTCAGCTATCTATTTTAACGATATGCTCTAAAAGACAATTTGGGAGATGTTTTTTATTTTATCAGAAGACGGTACCTATTGCATCTCATCCAAATTTTTTACATTAAATTCATTAAGACGACGCCTTGAAGATTTGAGAACTGAAGACATTAAATCCAGACATTGCCAGAAATAGTTGATATTATACGGCTGGTTGCTATCTCATCCAAAGAAGAAAACAATTGTGGTCTACATTAAATACACATAACATTTCTAATGTATTTAGTTGAAAGAGGAATAAATATTCGTCAAAATTATGAAATTATTAATATTTTGCAATTGAATATGAAAACATAAAAGTGATTTCTGTGGATTATCCTATGGACATAAACATACACTTTCTTTGCCCGACTACCAGAAGCCAAAAAGAAGGGTGAAAGTGTTGGCACTCTATGTATGTTTTCATGTCGAATAAGGTGACAACAGTTTAGAGATAAATGAAATAATGGCCCGGGATTGAGGCTATATATATTTTATCAAAATTTTAGCCTACTTGGTGAATAGATTTTAATATTGTTTTTTGTTGCAGATATATCGAAGTAAATTCAGTCATTATTAGCACTATTCTAATTCAGCGTTTAAGAAAATGAGTTATTACGAAACATTCTCTTATTTATAATGTGTTGATATTATAACATGGATGTATCATTTTTACTCCTTACTAATATTAAAACTTCGAAAGCTGTATCTGTATGTCTGTCTGTTACGCTTTCACGGCTAAATGAAGATATTGTGATGAATGAGGAACCAGGGGCAAATGACGGTACAAATTTAAACTTTCATTAAGCAAAACTTACGTGAAGGTTAAAAGTATATTTTAATCCGTTATACATAGGTTTGGTTCACTTTCACAATAAGGATGGTGACTATTTTTATAGGTTTAATCACAATTTTTAATTCTGTAATGTAGAAACAATGTTCCGACAAGTTCAACACAGGAGTTACTACACCCCCTACTGTCAGTTGAGGTGAGCCAGGGATAGCTGAGCTTTCACCCTAGATAATACCAATAGATAGTTTTACTTTACTCTTGTATCCTGCTAATATTTTCCATCAATCAGAGTTGAGAAATTTTATCACTTTTAACTTAAAAAATATTAATATGATAAGCGACTTTATTTTATATGTGTGATTCATAAAATCGATTATTGCTAGTGTTTTCACGGATATAAATTTCATTTTCACATAACCTTCCTCTCATGTGGTAAAGGGTATTTTGTATCTCTTACCTTCTCCAATTAACATACCCAAAAAGCATTTGTGATCGACAGACAGTCAGAGAGGAAGTGGTTATAGTAATACTATTATTAATGCCCATTATAACTAAAACATTCAACCATGGGACTTGACATGGGAATAGTGTGTTTTCTTTGTAATTATTATGAACGATATCTGCTGTGAAATTTATTAGGGTTCCGTAGTTCATGACACGGAATCCTCATAGATTCGTCATGTTCATCCGTCTATCCGTCCTCGACTTACCACCCAAACGGTTGGTGTTAGAAAGATGAAACTTTGCATGAATATGTGTTGTCATTACGTCGACAAAGTGCTTCAATAAAATTATGAAAAATATTTTTATTGGGGTACCTCCCCTACACATAAACTGGGTATACGTCTACCCCATCCTGTAGGGTATCATTAGATAAGCCTTTTAAAAACATTGTGTTTACAGTTATGACCTCCAACACTCCAGCTAAGATTGTGTTATGAGTGCTAAGAGTCCATCTGAGTATCACGAAAATATATTATACTATCTCATGCCCGCGGCTCCGCTCGCGTGCTAGGGCTATGAAAAGTTAAATTTTGTGAGCATATCGGGTAAGCATAAGGTGAGATTCTCAGACCTACCCAATATGCTCACAAAAATTCGTACAAATCGGTCCAGACGTTTCGGAGGAGTATGGGAACGAACAATGTGACACGAGAATTTGATATATAAGATGAACCAATTTACTTTTGCTACTTACTAATAATGCCTCGGTTTCTGTATGTGTAACTTATAAATTTTCTTTATTTAATGTTAATAATATTCGTCGTTTTCAAATAAAAATAACCTAAACCTTAATTCTTAAATCATCTGCTGTGTGCCAGTGAGTCCTGTTAAGATTAACAGGAAACAGACAACATTTTTTTTAATGTGAGTATCTTGTATACTTTCTCATTTACTTAGTGAAAACCTTTTCATTTGAAATTACAAACAAATAAATAAATAAATATTTCGGACAACTTACACACAACATCATCTAGTGCCAAACTAAGCAGAGTCTGTATTATGGGTACTAGACAATTGATATAAATACATATATTCTTTTTTTATAAATAGATACATATTATATAATAAGTACATAGAAAACACTCAAACTCAAAAACAAATATTTACAGATCATACAAACATTTGGTCCGACCCGGCAATCGATCCTTAGACCTCTTGATCAGCAGCCGCATACCCTAACCACTAGACCAACAGGGCAGTCAAACAGGCACTTTAATTTTTTTATGCATAGCATAGTTATGTATGCAAAGCAACCTGTGAAGTTTTGACAGGAGATAAACAGTGATACATTTTGACATCCTCGATTTATTTAGTTTTATAATAACCTACCGATGTGTATCTCGATTATTGCAGTAAATAGTAGCCTATGTGTTATTCTGATATTTAAGCTATATTACTGTACAGTTTTATCCAAATCCGTTCAGTAGTTTTTACGTGAAAGAGCAACTAACATACATACATACTCACAAACTTTCGCGTTTATCTAATATATGAAATTCTCGTGTCAAAGTTTTCGTGTCTTCGTTTCAGTTTCGTTGCCATACTCCTCCGAAACGGCTTGACCGATCTTTATGAAACTTTATATGCATATTCAGTAGGTCTGAGAATCGGCCAACATCTATTTTTGATACCTCTAAAACGCGAGCGGAGCCGCGGGCATCAGCTAGTAATATTATATAATAGGATAGTGGACAAAAGAAAAGTATCTTACCTTACACTACTTCTTTACATACTAAGTGACTATAACTACTAACACTACTAGTCACGCTTTCCATCAAACATAGTCCCTTTGACACGCTCAAATACTAAAAAAATATATCCCATACCAGCGATTTGTACTGGTATCAAAACATTATAATGTTAGAACATACCAGCAGCCCCTCGCGGTGATACCCTATGTTCTTAGCATGCCTTTACAATAACAACAACAACAATAGCGACCAATGCTACGACGTGAAACTGGTTCTAAAAAGTATCCTAAGTTACTCCATAACTCATCAGCTATCTGCCTATAAAAGTCTCATTAACACCAGTTCAAGAGATTAAACGAATAAAGACAAACATTTTAAAGATTGTTTTTTGTTGTAAAATACCATCTTTACTTTCAAGTGCATTTGGTGAAAAGTTAAATTTTTTTACGAGAATTCAGGCTACTGGTGGGATTCGTCTTCCAAAAAACAACATGTATAGTCCCAAATGCCACCGCAATATACACATTTAACAACAACAGTACCCATCAACTGCCACGACCACTCTGTCAAGAGTGTTAATTTAAGAAGAAGAAGAATACACATTTCATAACGAAAATGAAACATAGGCCCTCCACGGAAGAATGCAATCGCGATGCATTAGATAAGTAAAAGTGTATTTACCTTGCGAGACGGCGCGGGCGCACCAGCTTTCACTGTTTCATGTCCGGGACTCGAATGAGTATCTACTATTGCATCCCGCCAGCTGTTTACTTAGGGGGCGCCTATCACACCGCAATGTAGCGACCGAATTAGCGGGAGTTATAATGTGCATGAATTGCTGTTTTTGTGTTAGAAATATGGAGAAAGATTCTACGAACTAAACAAAAAAATTAAGTCTGAAGATCATAATACCACCTACCTTATCTGTATCTATATAAGTGCTTTCAATTGAAAATGAAAGAAAAATCTATTGAATAAGTGTTTTGAAGTAAATGAGTTTAATTTAATATTATTTTTTTATTATTATTTTCCTTTTACTTTATTATAATTGTGTGATATTGACATTCTATAGAGGTAAACGAATTGTGATTCATCGATTTAATTATTCATCAATATATATCAACAGCCTTTAACAGTCCACTGCTGTACATAGGCCTCTCCTTAGAAAGGAGGTTTTGGCCTACTATACTACGCTGGCCAGACGGGTTGGTATAGGGTTGGTTTCAAGTTTTCCTTCTCTTTGCATCGATGTTGTCTTGCGTAGTTTATCCCTTAGTCGCCTTTTACGACACCCGCGGGATGAATAGGGGTGGTGACACTCTGTATTCTTAGTCCGTCACCACACCGGTGATTTAATTATATTTAATGATTTAACTCTATTTTATTGTTTTAAGTAAATGAGTGAATTGCAATGTTAGATAAGATATGTTCGTGTACAAGATAAACTGCATATTTTAACTGTGTACTATTAATTGAAATTTATACTATAATATTATTAATTCGAAAGACTATATTATTGAGCAAGGCAATACGTTATTCTTTACAGCTATAACTGACATACTCGCAGGCAGGACCGCAGGCAACAGCTAGTATTAGTTTAATACCGAAATTTCATCAGGCATAGTAAAGTCACCTTGGCAGGCGTTATATAAAAAAAGAAAAACGTCGGCGACGTGGTAGCATATTCAACTTCTGTGCTTGAGATCTCGGTTTCGATTCTCGGGTCGGATTAAATGTTTCTATGATCTACAAATATTACTTACTTTCACAATTCGGATGTTCTCTATCTATAATACACATATATATATATATATATATATTGTAGTTGTGAAAGTAAGAAACTTCTTTTATATATATATATATATATATATATATATATATATATATATATATATATATATATATATATATATATATATAAAAGAAGTTTTATATTTATATCAGTTGTCTAGTACCCATAACACAAGCTTAGAAAGAGCTTAATTTGCTTAGTTAGGGACCAGATTGTTTGTAAGATGTACTATAAATTTAATCATTTTTTCTACATATATAAACTCTCAATCGGTGTGATATTATCGCCTAATAACAAAACCAGTATCGAGTAATTTACCTCCTGCTTTTCACTGCATGAGGTTACCGCAACTGCAGCACTTGCTATTTAATTCTGATGGTACAGCAATAAACATCACTAAAAACCTGTATTTTTACCGTACCACCCAAAGGGATTATGTTTTCGCGCGTATCGTATCTTGTATGTAGGTATGTAATAATCTTAATTGCCTCATACCTCTTAAACCGCTGAACCGTTTTTTTAGGGTTCCGTTGCCAAATGGCTAAAAACGGACCCTCATAAACTCGTCATGTCTGTCTGTCCGTATGTCACAGCCACTTTTCTCCGAAACTATTAGAGCTATACTGTTGAAACCTGGTCAGTAGATGTATTCTGTGAACCGCATTAATATTTTTACACAAAAATAGAAAAAAAGTAATAAATTTTTTGAGTGTCAGTTCTAAGTAAGGGGTACTTAGAACTGACACTCAAAAAATTTTTTTACACCAAATTTACGTTTGGGGTATTTATGGATAGGTCTTCAAAAATGATATTGAGGTTTCTAATATCATTTTTTTCTAAACTGAATAGTTTGAACGAGAGACGCTTCCAAAGTGGTAAAATGTGTGTCCCCCCTGTAACATCTAAAATAAGAGAGTGATAAAACTAAAAAAAAAATATATGATGTACATTATCATGCAAACTTCCAACAAAAATTGGTTTGAACGAGATCTAGTGAGGATTTTTTTTTTAATACGTCATAAATCATAAACCGCAATTTACATTTCTTTCAATCAAAACACTATTATTAAAACATTGATCAAAGTTACAACGAACTACAAAAACTTTTATATGATTTTACTTGCTGCTACGGAACCCTTCATGGGCGAGTCCGACTCGCACTTGGCCGCTTTATATATTAATAATGTTTATTTCATAAAGCAATTGTAGTACATAACAGATAACACAGAACTGAAGTTAGATAGTGCGTACAATTAGTGGCTAGAGCGCTGTCCCTCTAGATATGTTTTGAAAAACCTGTAATAAGGAGTAACAGTATCAACCCCAATTCGGTGTTATACATTACAATATTTCATCAAAAACGAGTATTATTTTCTTTAATTATTGTGTGTGCGTGTGTATATGTTTGTAAAATAGTGTCTGTGTGTGGGTATGTGTGTGTGTGCGCGCATGAGAGTATGTGTATGAGTGTATGTGTGTATTAAAAATGTTTGGCTATTATAAGGTTTTTCATATAGAAGTGGGCTAAGCAGGTCTGGGCCTTACTACATACAATTTCGTAGCAGCTGTTAAACAGAGCAGTGTACGCCATCGTTTATAAAACCACACGTGCAGGCTGAGTTATTTTCTATAAAATACCTTTTAATGGCCTAAAATTTCACTCAGTCACAAAAGTCATTCAGGTATTAAATTATCTAAAATTTGTAATAAATAGGCTTATACACATATAATTTAAAGAAGATTCTATAACTTTCTAATACTGTAGATATTTTAATAGATATTAACTTTATTATTTATTTGTTTGTTAATTACAGTAATATATTTCGATTTGCAATATTTTTGTTTATAATTGCAGCATGCAATCTTACGTTTTTCGAGTGATTAAAGTGTAAATTTTAATAAATATTTCATTAGCGATTAAAAAAAATTGGATACGAGTTTTTTAATTTTTTGCATTTTCTGAGAAATTTTACTATGGAAATATATAATATATACAGGGTGAATTTTTGAGACGGGACAGTAGGTACCTTAACCGTTATAGTTACAGAAAAACGCTTTTAGGAAACTATCCATAATTTTTTAAGATATTTTGAACTGCATTTACAGATTTTGGAAAAAATGTACAGCCAGCAAGAAAATGGTCATTTTAAACAAAAACTTTTTTTGATGCCAATCGATCCTGTTTCTTATAAGGATCAAAAGTCTCTACTGGACCGACTGAGGTTTGAGTACTAGAAATGTCAGAAATCGCAAAAAACTTTGCCATACATTTGTACGGAAATAAATCATTTTAATATGTATTTTAGACGCAGACAAACATAACTTACATTTAGATGATCTACGAAATGAATTGTTTAAAATGACTGCCGTTTTAACGAATAGATAAGTCTTGTACACTCGTTTTTGTACTGAGCTAGTAGCAGCCGATAATTTTCTTGGATAGATATCATTTAAAATCCTTGTTATTACATCTTTTGTATTATGCGTATTTTGTAAATAATAGGAACACAGAATTTGCATTGGTGTGGTACGCGAATAAGTATCCACTACGACAAGTATCGAGTGGTAATGGTGGAATTTTATAAAGGTACTCTCAATTCTGCCGTGTATAACGACGTCATTTTAGAGAATCTCCAAACTAGTTGGATGAATGGAAATAAACTTTTCGCAATTCTGACATTGCGAAAAGTTTATTTTCAGCAAGATGGCGCTCCGTCACACCAGTTTGAATAGGCAGGTCGGGTCACAGTGGATGTCACATGTGGTACACAAAAAAAATTACGAAAGATGCATTAGCAAATGAAATCTATCCAAGAAAATTATTATTTCTAAATGTAAGTTATGTTTATCTGTGTCTAAAATACATATTAAAATGATTTATTTCCGTACAAATGTATGGGAAAAGTTTTTTGCGATTTCTGACATTTCTAGTACTCAAACCTCAGTCGGTCCAGTAGAGACTTTTGATCCTTATAAGAAACAGGATCGATTGGCATCAAAAAAAGTTTTTGTTTAAAATGACCATTTTCTTGCTGGCTGTACATTTTTTCCAAAATCTGTAAATGCAGTTCAGAATATCTTAAAAAATTATGGATAGTCTCCTAAAAGCGTTTTCCTGTAACTATAACCGTTATGGTACCTGTCCTTACTGTCCCGTCTCAAAAATTCACCCTGTATATATATATATATATATATATTTACACCATCCAAAAGTAGAGATTTCATCAAATAGAAAACACCATATTTTCGTGAAAAACGTTGATATTTTGACGGATGAATTTTCGATTGAAAATTAGTGTTTTTTCGGTATTTAGTCAAAATGAGGTGAAAAAATAGATATTTCAAATCAAATAAATTACGATGTATTCAGAACATGAATAGCTAAGTTTTCACAAAATTTCGTTAAAATATAATTTTAAATGTAAAAATTAAAAACAAAAATTTAATTTTTCACATAAAATTTGAGGTTATGTGAAAAAAATGTAAATGCAAAAGATGTAATCTTTTTATGACCTACAACTTTGCCATGTAACTTTTTTCCATAGGACTTGTAGTTTTGCCGGTAATCGAGATAAGCCATTTTTTTCCTTTAAAATCCTCTCCCCCTTCCCGACTTCAGACCGCCCGTAATTTATTTTTCCTTTATTTTTTATACTATTCTCCTTCTTTTACAATGGGTTTTATCCTACTATAATTTATTTATTTTTCAAACATTATCGGCACTGGTCTATTATTTAATTTGTTAAGATAGACTATACTGCTATACACAAATCGCTTATATCATATACCAAATACATGAAGCAATTTTAACTAAGCCTCTATAACTAACATCCTCCTAGCCATTATTCCCAAGTTTATTTGGGGTCGGCTACTAGTTCAACCGGTTTTACCTGAATTTCAGTTTTTCCACGGAGCGACTGGGATCGGACCTCCGCAACCCTAAGGGAATTGAAATTCGAAGATTGAACTAGTTGTCAGTATGTTTCAGGGCACTGACTTACCAACAACGATTGCCATAGATGTTCATGACAACCGGGACCGACGGCTTTACGCGCTCTCCGAAGCACGGGCGTGAATCACCGCCAAACTTCCAAACTCCGGGCTGCTATTAGGAATTTAATAATAAAAACCCAAAATCAATTTTTGGGCCGACCCGGGATTTGAACCCGAGACCTCTTGATTAGTAGTCGCATACGCTAACCACTAGACCAACGAGGCAAACCTCTATAACTAACATTACTAAAAAACTAACTTAAAGTAGCACAGGCTTGCGGTCCGCTAGTTAGTATAATTGCATCTTTTTTGATACAAAACAATCTCCCATTCTTTGGGGGGGATGATCTTCACAAACATACTCATGTCAGACTTACGAATAACACCTATACAAAAAAACTTAATTTAGGGCCACCGCAAACTAGCTACTTTTAGCATTGGCGATCGGCATCTAGCCGCTTTTTAGAAGCTAAATACTTCGACCGAACGCTCTACACCGCACACTTAAAAACGCCAAACGCGGAGATTGAGTCGCTTTTTAGAAGCGCGACACAGTAGCTGAACGCTACTCTCCGTACACATTCGGATGCCGGTAGCATCGATTTGGCATCTGAGCAGTCGCTAAAACGCGCGTTTCCGATACCGCAATTGAACGCAGGAAGTCGCTAAAACGCGATGCAGCATCGATGCAATCGCCAAATCGCCGTTCGCCGATGCTAAAAGTAGCTAGTGTGCTGTGGCCCATATACACAGTTAAACACATTTTGTGTCTTAATAGTGAAATTCGTATGCCCATTTGAGCTTATGCTAAGCTGCTTAGTTGCTCTGTGCAAATAGGTACCTAATGGTTGGCAAGTAAACTATAACGAAACAACAACTCACTTATTAATACAATATAACTCACGCACGCACCTACTTACTTATGAAATGTTCGAACGAATTCCTCGATTTAACAAATTTTTCGCAATCTCCTTGAATGGTCCATAAGAGTCAATGTAAATAATACCTTTATATTACGATTTTTTTTTACGAACAACCTCTTTGTAACGAATTATCAACTAACAAAAAAAGTGTAAATACCTCTAATTAACGAATTTTGTCATCTCAAAACCTCTATATAACGTTTCCATCAATATGACCATTGTATGCGATTCAGTCGCAACAGGTTTTTTTTAATAAATTTTTTTCGTAAAACAATCTAAGTCTGTAAATCTAATCTAAATCTAAGATGGAAAGTAGTGTTAACAGTGCTGCTCGGCACTGTTGTTGAAGATTCTAGTAGCAATGACTCAGAAACATAAAAGGTGTTCCTTATCAGTCGCAGAAAAGCGAAACATCAACAACTATGTTGACAAAAATCCTACAACGAAAAAATTAGACATAGCTAATAAGTTCAGGATTCCTGCAAGTACATTGACTACAATTTTAAAATTTAAATATAGGTTTTCGGAAGAAGAAAGTTGAATGTAAACAGTAGAATAAAAAATTGATTTTCACCTCTTTATAACAAATTTTAGACCAACCTTACCTCAAAATAACAAACCTCAGTTTAATTACTTTAAAAAACGAATATTTACGAGTTCCCATCGGATTTGTTATATTGAGTGGTTGCACTGTACATACAAATTGTACATAAAAACACCCAGACTAGGCCTCCGTCACTCGCTCAATGCCACGCGCTATATACCTACGGCTCGGCGTATCGACGACGATCCAACTCGACAGAGGGCCGTCAAACGTCCGCTTGAGCTCTTTTCCCGCGCTTACGCTTCGTAATGCCGAAACCACGTAATTATTGTGCAATAAATGGGTGTAAAAGTCAAATAATAAAGATGAATAAATTATATAGATTAATTACATAGAGGAGTTAGAAAAAGTAATTTTAAATAATTTTGACAAAATTATAATTATTTGTCAAAATTATACCATATCACATTTTTTTTAAACCGTTGTTTTCCGTCGCTTTGCTCCTGTTTTGCGGAGGTCCATAAAATTTCGCGGAGGTCCGATGCCATTTACTGAATGCATATTATGAAAGCTTAAAAGGTACCTACCTTTTATGCCTAGCCTTACAACATAAAAGTAATTTGAAACATTTTTGTTTGTCTGTTTGATCGTGAAATCTCTGGAACAGCTGGACCGTTGTCCAGTTTCACTGGCAGAAGGCAATTTATTAGACTAGCTTCGCTCCGCAGCGTCACTCACGGCTTTCAACAATAACCACGGGTACAATCGCGGGACTCAGCTAGTGCTAAGTATCTATCGATACAATCTATCGAGCGCACCGGTCTATTTATTGGACTTGGGTATGAAGAAATAACTCTCTCGTGGTTCTTCTGGTAGGCCGCAGCTAGAGGTCTCGGGGTCACTTCTCCTGGTCTACGTCCTGCCTAAGTGATATTCCGCGCTGCCTACTACTGAGTGTGGCCCTTTTGGGCCTGATGGTATTTTCAGAGTGTCAGTCCGGTGTGGGGGCGTTTCTAACGAAGTCGAGCCATTGCGGTTAAGCCTCGCATGGCAGCCAACATGCTAGTCGAGCCAGAAATATCTAAATGACCATCCCGCCTACACACCAATAATAAAGAACAATGACTGACTATTAGTAATTTTAAATCAACGGCTTATTACTAAATTACATTTGAAAGTATACGCTTCTTACATCAAAACATTTTTTTACGGCTGTTATGCAGTTATCTAATGATAGAAGGCGTACAACAACAGTAATATTACTCGCAGTTGTTTTAAAGATCCTGTGGGTTCTTCTTTAGTGGGTGTAGCCTAAGTTACTACTTAGGCTACACCCGACGTCGGTACACATGGCTACACTTATGACGGATGTCCTAGTAGGACGGGGAGACAAGTGATCAACACTAGATTGTAATACCAACTCCTTTTATTATTAATATGTACTGCCTTAAATATTATAACTCCGTGTAACGTGTCTGTGCGTGTGTGCATTTGGTCATTGAACTATAAACATACAATGCAATAATTTATAACGGATGTTAAGTACATTGACACGGATTACCACAATCCCTACTAATATTATAAATGCGAAAGTAACTCTGTCTGTCTGTCTGTCTGTCTATTACGTTTTCACGCCTAAACTGCTAAACTGATTTTGATGAAATTTGTTACACAGATACTCTAGAGTCTGAGAAAGGACATAGGCTACTTTTTACTGCGATAACCGACATAGACGCGGGCGGAGCCGTGGGCGAAAGCTAGTACTTCATAAACCGGGGGTAACACCGCGGGCCTCAGCTAGTAAAACTATGGCCAGATATAAATAGGGAATAAAAACAACCTTTTAAAAATTCTTATAAATAGCTTTTCAGCTCAAAAATAGTATGGGTTTTGTACTAAAAACTATTTGAACAGTTTTAAATTGCAATATAAACTGATGTTTTCGATTTTCAATATTGCCCAATGTATGCATCGTAGAACACAGAGTAATAGCAACGCGTAGTTTATAAGAAAATGGCTCGTAGCCAAAAACAAGAAAATTATATCAAGTAAGAAAACAAACAGGACGAAAATAGTTCAAATTATTTTATCAAAAAAGTATTTGGCTAAACATTCACAGGTAGTGCCATCTTTGTAATACGTTTTGAAACAGAAAGGAATCAAACTAGTAGCAAGACTTTATAGTTTACGTAACGTTTACTAGATGGCGAAGTATTAACGGACTGTGATGAACCAGATTGAGGTTTATAGTTACGTCTATTCGCCACTAGATGTCGGTCTAGTACCACAGAACTGAGAATTTCCATTCAGCTTAAATTTAAAGAAATAGCTTAAGACGGTGGATTTTAATTTTCTGGTACTAATCCGATTAAATATGTCATAACGGAATAAATATCAAATAAACAAAAAAATATTTGAACTACAAATTATTTTACCAAAAAAATGAGCCGTCACGGGACGCCTGGCAGATGTGAAAGTAATATGCAGAAAAGAACATATTGTAATAGGAACTAAATATGTCATAATGATAAAGTAAAATATTACTAATTATTAAAATAGTAGTCTATATGCAGTAGTGTGTACGGTACACACTACTGCATATAGACTGTATATATATACCATCGTATAGCGTGCCGTGACGAAGGGTCGCCAGTCGCCAGGGCAGAAATCTATATTACGTGCGCCTATAGATGTTTCACATCAAAAATATTTTGGCCAAACTTTCACACGTAGCGTTTATCTTTGTAATATGTTTAGAAACAGAGATGATTCAAGGCATGACTTTACAGTTTATGCTCAACTGTGATGAACCAACTATCTTTACAACTTCCTACTTTAATAGTTGCGTCTATTCGCCACTAGATGTTGATTTAGTACCACAGTGGTACTTATCCGATTAAGGAATAAATAACAAATCATAAATCTAAAATTAATCCACACATTTAAATTGAACCACATTACCAGGGTTTATCAATTTATGTTATTACCAACTTACGGCCGAGATTCCACCCGTGTTTACTTGTCTGTCGAATATCGCAATAATCATTTGCTGGGTTAATAAAGATTAAAAATAAAAAAACTAAAAAAACTCAAAAATGACAAAAACTTAAAAATTAAAAAACTAAAAAAATCATAAAATTGACCTCTTTTTATCACTATGCTCCGGTATTCTTCCTTACTATGTGAAATCACATTCTGACTGTGTCTTGCGTCTTGGCTCGCCTGGCATAAAGTATCGACTTATGGAAGAAATATTCCTTTCTCAGAAGATCAACCTAATATGACATGGCATTAGTACTTTTGTGTTTCGTTGGTGAGTACGACACCGGAGGCCCAATCATGCAAAAGCATCTTGCTAGGCTGCCGTAGTTAGATCACCGTACTACACTGTCTGCATTCACAATCAGCATGATAACCGCTACTTTTGGATTTTAATCATGTTTTCCATCAAGCGGAGTAGAGTCACTTTGACACGAGTATGAGTAAAAACATAATACATGAGAGTTAGTAGTAGGTACTGGTTAAAATATATATGTACATTATAAGGATATTTTTTTACATATCAAGATATTTTTGATCATCATATAACACTTCACAGATCAAAATAGGTATTTCTTTAGAATGAAAGTTTGGGCCTACTATACCACGCTGGCCTTACTGGTTGATATAGGGTGAGTTTAAAGTTTTCTTTCTCTTCGCAATGATGTCGTCCTGCGTAGTTTGTCCCTAAGTCACCTCTTATGGCACTCACGAGATGAAAAGGGGTGATGACAATTCGTATTCTAAATCTGTCAAAACACGAATAAAAAGGTTTTTTTTTATTTAACCTACTAATTTTCAATATGTTGAATAAGTTACAATAAGTCAACAATTTTAAACAATATAATGTGATACCGTGATAACTGCAATAACGAGTGCGATTTCATTAAAGCCTATTTTTCAAATTTAAGTCTATGCTACAAAAAGTTATTTATTTATAAAAAAACGTATATTATTTTGCAGTTTGGTTCGTCGTTCGTCGGTTTGATTTGACTGCGATTGCGAAATAAGACAGCAAAATGCTGTTATTATTAGAATGGTCTTCTGTCTTTTGATTCCTTTAAGGCCTCTTGCGCATGAGCCGTAATAGTTTAAATTATTAAAAGAGAGGTCCTGATTACTGAATTTAAAATGTCCCCTGTAAAATGAGATGTGTTCGTGAAAGTAATGTATGAAAGAATTGTGAACTGCTCTTGAAAGGTAAAAATTAAGTCCGCGACACCTTAAGTCTATGTTTTAACGTATAATATATTTTAAACGATGTTTAAAGTAGCCATAGATAATCTAAAAGGTGTCAAGTTTAGTATCTATGACTCTATTTTCCGTACATACAACAATTTATATTAATACAGTTTTATGCATTTATCTTTCAAATTAACAATTACGTTATGGAAATCTTTTGGATGGAGTTACTTGGCGGTTATTGCCTGTATTATTATCCCTTTTTTATTGCATGGTAGAAAAATCCCTTAGGATCTAAGACTCCATGGGGACTCCGATGTAGTGTTTCAACTAAAATCACCCTGACGGCTCAGGCGCCCTGCTCTGAGGAGGACCTAGACCATGTTATTTCATGTCCCCCTCAGGATCGACGCCGCACCTGTCTGTATTCTATCGCGTTAGAAGCCTGGGCTCCCCCTGCCAATGGGCCTAGGAAGGGGCACTCCCCCCGATAGATAACCTCTTCCGATACATAGATAGAGATAGATCAGATATGAATCTGCAGTCTAATCAGGTCTTTCCGACCGGTACAATTGCCGGACGAGGCGGCAAAATTTTTTGAAAGAGTCATCGCCGCCTGTTTCAAGCAGCACCTGTCACGAGTGATTAATCAGAGACCCCATTCGGATTCCTGATCAACGCTAGACGCAAATGAACGCGTCCGTACTTTGTCGGAAGAGGTTATCTATCGGGGAGAGTGCCCCTTCCTAGGCCGATTGGCAGGGGAAGCCCAGGCTTCTACCGCGATAAAATACAGACAGGTGCAGCGTCGTAGTATCACATTTCTAAATTACTTCCAGCGTGGTTGCCTTCCATCCGGAGCTATTTTGAACAATATAGCATTAAATTAATCTTAATATTTACTTATTGTTATTGTTTCGCCATACTTATTGTTTTGCCAAGCAGATTTATATTTTAATATTCAAAGATCGCAAATTACAATTACCGCTTATTGAGGACCACTTATTGAGGAGCACTTACTGAGGAGCACTTATAAGAATTAATAATTTAACAAGTTTAATTCGAGTAGGTAACCGAGTTATTCAGTGAGAGAGTATTTCATATAATATTGAAGTAGTTCGTATTTGTTACGTTAATTTATCTATTAAATAGCCTGAATTTATAGAAACAAAGAAAATTTAAGAACTGTAAATGAACAGTTTTTTTAATTAATGCATATTAAAGTTTTTTCTGCTTCCTAGCATTTATTCCCGAGATTATATGGGATCGGCTACTTGTGCAATCGGTTTTACCAGAATATCAGTTTTTCCACGGAGCGATTGATATCGGACCTCCGCAACCCCATAATGTGTAATATGAAAGTTACAAAGAAAAACTTTTTCATATTCTGTCTTGTCGATCTGATTGAATCTCGATCGACAATCTCGGTCGATCTGAATTTCGGGTCACCTCTAGAGCTGGACTGATTTTGACGGGACTTTCACTGGTAGACAACTGATACCATAAGGAATAAAGTATTTTTTTAGACTAGCTTATCTCCTCAGCGTTACTAGAGATATATAACAACAACCGCGGGTAACACCGCGGGACTCAACTAGTGGTTTAATATTAGGGGCTAAAGTATGAAATTGTCGATTTGTACTGAAAAATTGAAACTCGTTTTTTTTTATTTAACATATATTTTTAAATGAAAATATATACTATTATTATCTATACATTGCTGCCATCTAATAGGAAGGTCTTTTATGCCTTTGCTAGAACTCTAGTTTACTAGATTCTACAAACTCTGTGAAAGCATTTAGTACTGCCTCCTTGAAAGAAAACTTTTCATCACGTAGAAAATTATACAAATCACAAAAAACATGGTACAAGGTCTGGCGAATACGGAGGGTGACGAATGGGTTCTAAATGCAGTTCCTTTAGAGTTACAACGGTTTCTCGTGCTATATGAGGAAGCAATAATGGTGAAGATTGATTCATGCGTCGAGGCTGTTTCACTGCAAGTTTTACTATCATTGTTCGGAGTTTGACACAGTAGACATCTTTATTTGTAAGCTTTGCTTTAGGACATTGTTGCGGCGTTTGACCTGGCCACTTTTCTTAACATGTCACAATTCGATCCAATATGCCTTCATTTCAGTATCGATTCAGTATCGAATCGGCTTCCACCATTTCTTTCAATTCATTGTTATTCACTTGTATGGGCGGTGTTCCGTCGTTCTTCAAAATTGCTACCACGAAAGCGTGTAAACCAAAATCGCACGGTGTGTTCATTAGGACAAGTCCTGTCCTAACGCAACATTGATATTGCGAACTGTTTCTGCAGTGTTGTTTCCGCGTTAGTAGGTAAAACCGGTTGAACTAGCAGCCGACCCCAAATAAACTTGGGAATCGGCAAAGGCTAGGAAGATGATGACGAATGAAAATGACTTGCTTGATGATGCTTTTTAAAAATATTTGTGTAAAGAGGTCTGCGAATAATTAGACAAGTGGTTATATTCGCGTGTGTCTGAACCATTAGCTATTAATATCATAGCCAATTTTCATCAATATACTCAAGATTAAAGTAATCCAATTTAGAATTATTAGGGTGGCAACCCTAATTCTTAGTTTTATTTCATTTTATTTTGTTCTAATGAACAGTACAAATATATTTGGTGATAATCATTTCCGTCGATGAAAATGATAAATTGCCTGAATTTGCTGTTTTTATTTAAATAAAATACTTTTACAAATTCCAAATTAAATCTTTGTTTTCTTTCATAATTCATTAACATAAAACAGTTAACACGATGTTAATACGAAAAATACGAAAAAAGAAGCTTAAGAAGTTGTAAGAAAATCAGTTTGTTCAGAAACTGTTGGCTGACTTCGCTGAATTGATATGCACTCACAAGGAATAAGATTGTTGCTTAGTATCGGTTTTCTGAGAAGCTGTTACCTACATCATTTCAATCGAACCAGCTTTTAATAACCTTAAGATTTGTTAATGGATTAAAGTATCTAGGTATTTAATTACTGTGAATAAAGACTTCATTAGCATGATTTAATGTAAACACTAATTATCATCATCATCATCAACAGCCTTCAACAGTCCACTGTTGGACATAGGCCTCTCCTTTGGAAAGAGGTTTTGGCCTACTATACCACGCTGGCCCGACGGGTTGGTAAAGGGTTTGTTTTAAGTTTTCCTTCTCTTAGCAGTGATATTAGCTGCTTATTTTGTTCCTTTAGTCGCCTCTTACGACACCCATGGAATGAATAGGGGTGGTGACACTTTGTATTCTTAATCCGTCACCACCACAAATTATAATTACGAATTACTTATTAGTTCAAATTAAAATTGAATACACAAACAACAATTAAAATGAAATTACAAAATAAATCATAATCAAATTATACATTTTAAGTAATAAAACAATTGTGACTCAGGCGAGCACCAGAGAGAAACTGTCATTTATTAAATTAACATCGCCAAAGAGCACCCCTTGTGGGGTACGAACCTCGGTTTGGGGTGTTACTGGCCAACTAGGGCGACTAAGCCCACATTTAGATAGTTAACACGGGGCGGGGGCGAAACCGCGGACGAGCACTGTCCACCGTTTTCGATCGCGCTGCTTTGTATCGAAATCTTCTGAACTTCGACTGACTCACAGAATTGTAAGTCTAACAACTTTATTATTCAAATGCCCATAATTCCGACATATAGATTAAATTGTAACTGAAATTTGAAGGTTAAAAATTTTGGACATGACATGTTAATGAAACATTTATCATGGGAACACATGGAAGGACCACAAATTAATGAAACATTTATCATTTATTATGGGACCACACGGAAG
Source organism: Phragmatobia fuliginosa (assembly GCA_932526445.1). Lineage (NCBI taxonomy): Eukaryota > Metazoa > Arthropoda > Insecta > Lepidoptera > Erebidae > Phragmatobia > Phragmatobia fuliginosa. Next base: position 41,120,091 of record OW052057.1, on the reverse strand, counting down.
GTACCAGCTTTCAAATAAAAAAAGCATTATCAAAATCAATTCATCCAATCGCAAGTTCTGAGGCAACAGACATAAAAAACCCTCCTCCTTTTTTTGAGGTCGGTTAAAAATCCAACATTTTTTTTATACAACTAAGACACGAACGGAGCCGCGGACATCTACTAACAAATATTTTAAATCATTATTAGATAACTTAATACGCTCAGAATTTCTTTTCCCTGAGTACATATGAGTACCGTAGCTAAGGTACAAAGCTCTTTGGAAATATATTTAACATGTACATTATTGTACATTAACCTGTAAAATATTCATGCTTAAATGGATTAACTAGTAGTAATGGCCATTTAGGTACCTCGTTATGTGTGCAACTTTAATAGTGTTTTCTAAGAGTAGACTCACTAGTTACTAAAAATAGATAAATCGGTAAATATTACCTAAACAATTTTTTAATAATTCCCTCTTTTATCCAGGATCTCGCAGAAATCTATATGTAAGTAGTTTGTATTTTATTTGGAAGTAAATTGTATGTAATTAATTATATTCATTATCATATACTAGGTTCAAAAAAACATGCATATTCAACTACTACTGTCGCTCTATAACATTTTGATCCATCTTGGGTGCCTGAGAAATTTGGTGTTGGCAATAAGTCCGTCTTGTGTACACTAGATATTTGATTATTGTGTAACATTTAACTCTGTAACATTGTGTGCAAGTAAAGAGTTATCTATAAATCTAAACTAAGTAAAAAATAATTTTATTCAAACAAAAAGATTTAATTTTCTAAACACTATTCCATCTTTGAGTATATTAAGAATGGGAATTAAGAATATTGGGTAACCCAGGTGTTAAATCAAAAACCTCGTAGCGTATACTCTACATATACCTTTACTTATACTTTTCTCACAAGCTTTGAATCAAGATCGAGCTTTGAGACGAAACTCTCTAGAGAATAAATAATAAGATTTTCCAGTCGCACAATGAATTGCCAGCTTTATTTAGAAAAAAAATATGTAATAATGAGGCTGTTGGCCTTGGCGAGTTTTTGCCGAAATAACGAATTTTAGGTTCCAACGGCTGGTTAGGGTTTCCATTCCAGTAATGTGTTTTTAAAGATAGTGAAGTGGGGGTGTAATTTTGTATAAGGTCTCATAATTGAAGTTTCTCTAGGGATAAACATCACTTATAGAGATTAGACTTGATATTAGATGATACTAGACTTGATATGTCTACTATCTCTTAGAATACGTCGGTTTAATTGGTTTGTAACGTACATATGATTAGGTAAGTTTTATGCTTATGGTAGAAGCAGATGGTTCTCTTATCCGAAATCAGATTAATGTTAAGCCGGCATAAGGTGCAACGATTAGTATCAGTAGTAGTATTATTAGTACATTATTCATATTATTATTATAATGTATGTTACGGAGTACTGGTGAAAATTTAATAATATTTACGAAATCTATTAACCTGTACCTATATAATTTTCGTGTTACTTTGTGGCTCACGGTGAAATCTGAAAACATCTATCTGGTATTTAAGTTGTTTTAATGTGTATTTAGCTGGAGGGCCTGAGCTAGGATGGTTAATGTCACGCTTTGACCAATAGGAGGTGAGCGTTTTTGAGTAGAGAACGGGTCTCGGTAAACGTAGTATCCACCGCTACGTTTGCCAAGACGCTGTTCGTCCTCAGGTCTGGTGGAGTGATGATTTGTGCAAGACGCATGACAGGAGTTGGATGCAATAAGTCGAGGATCGAACTAAGTGGAGTTCAATTGGAGAAATTTAGGTAGCCTGGTCCAGCAGTGGACTGCGATAGGTATAGGATAATGATGATTATTATTAAACAGATAATCAGACGAAGTTGCGTGGGTCAAGTAGTAATTCATATAAATATAAGTATTACTTTTATCATTGCTTTTTTGGTTACGCGTCTTTTAGACTGAATCGCTCGGATCGTTTTCAAGCTTTCAAGCACTTTTGTTATATAAAAACGTTAGCCATATTGTTTATTGGCTTAATTAGGTAAGTATTTATTTACGTACGTGTGTGTCAAGGTTTTTATTGTTATCAAATTTTGCAATCTAAGTTATCGTATTAAGTCACGACGAGAATTTCATAGTCTCACTGGCTCGTATCAAGTATCGCTATTATATTTTAACAGAGGGGGCAATGTATAACTACTAATTACTCATATTGTGATATCAGTCATCGCTCAGTAATATAAGCACCAGTAGCCGTTATTGTCAACTCAGACATCGCATAAAAATGGATAAACTTTTTTAAAGTCTCATCCTTAAATCTACTCAAATAGAGCTCAAAATCGTAAACAATATAGACTATCAAGTGGACAGTCGGTTACTGCCCTACATAGTACACAGTTTTACTACAATACATAAAAATTGCTGTGCACTCCACTGAAATCACCTTCCTTCCCTCAGACAAAAGCCTGAATATTTTCTTTTAGTTTAAAAAAAAATTCACGGAGATAATAAATTTAAAAGTTTTCAAATTTATACATGCTACAAATATTACTTAAAGTTACTTAAATGGAAGTAGCACTATAGATGTAGTGAGTGTTTTTGAATAAAACGAAGAAAACTTAAAAAGTAGCAAACAATTTCATAATATTCATTCATAACGTTGTAATGGTAAGCCGGTTTAGCGATGAATGCTAAACTAGATGACCTTGAATTTTTTATTTGATTAACGAACTTCGCACGTCGACCTGTCTGCTCGTGAATTTGAAAGTTGGATGTTTCACCTGCTGTTGTGAAGGTTGCTCAATGTTTTAAAGCAACTTTTGAACTTAGTAATCTTTTACTAAATTATGCGGTCGATGACAACATTTGTGTAAGCCATTGTTTTATAAAATAAAAGTAGAATAATTAATATCTACCTATTCAAAATACGAAGTTGTTTTGTTGTAAGTGAAATATTTTAGTATGTGAGTTTTATATTCTCAAAGTGATCTAATAATAGAGCCTGCAAGATAAATTTATAGTAATGGTTATTTATATATTATACAATTCAGTGACTCCTTACAAAACCTTTTGAGTTCATTTCTTACGATTCGGCTGACCTAGAACATCAAGAGATCCCGAAAACGTCGAGCGTGTAAGGGCGTCAATTCGTGAAAATCCTGGACTAGAGAGTTTAAAGTAGAAGGTCTTGGAAGGTCTAACACCTCAGGCGTGTCCAGAACATCTTTGATTAGTATTTTTCATAAAGATTTGCATTCAAATCCGTCCGAAATTCAAATGGTACAGGAATTAAGCCTCAAGACAGGCTCCAATTTGCAAACGAAATGTTAGACGTACTCTTCATTACTAACTTTCCTTCGACAGAGTAAGGTTCATATGCGATTTCATTCATTATCATCTGACAGAGTTCTAATATAAAAAAATACAACTTTTTCTTCCTAGCCTTTTTCCCAATATTATTTGAGGTCGGCTACTAGTTCTACCGGTTTTACCTGAATATTATTTTTTCCCCGCAGCGATTGGCATCGGACCTCCACAGCCCTAAGGGAGATCTGAAACTCCAAGGTTGAACAAGTTGCCAGTAAGTTTGAGGGCACTGACTTCCCAATAACGATTGCCATAGATGTTCATGGCACCAGGACCAACGGTTTTACGTGCTCTCCAGAGGCACGGGCGTAAATCACCGCCAAACTTTTAAACTCCGGGCTGCTATTAGGAGTTCCGTAATAAAAACCAAAAAACACTTTTTGGCCCGACCCGGTATATGAACCCGAAACCTCTTGAATCTTAAATTACGAAAGTTCTATTTATAAGTCTTTGATAATCGTCTACATTTACAGGAACGATAAGAGTCCCGATGTAACAATCACTTTCTTTTTTTTATATTTACGAGAACAAAACATCTTTACACAGTCTTTTATTTTTAGTTTTCCTCCTTATCATCCTGTCGATGATTACGACAAACGTTTAAAGGAACTATAAACAAGAAACAAAACCTAAGATACAAGAAAATTAGATGACTATTCACCCGCGGCTCTGCCTGCGTGTATCGTCGGTTGTCGCTATAAAAAGTAGCCTATATCCTTTTCTCAGCCTTTAGACTATCATTGTACCAAATTTCATATCGATAGGTTCATTAGTTTCACCGTAAAAGGCGGACAGCCGGTAAGGTAGATAGATGAACAGACAGAGCTACGTTCGCATTTATAACATTAGTAAGGATTGGGACACAATACTTCAACAATAGATATTGAATCTTACCTATAATACTTTGTTAATATACTTCGAATATTTTCTTCTAATAAATTTACCACAAGCTTACACGTCTATCATTCAGTTAGAACATCGGTATGTGGTAGTAATACAATGTAATGGTATTGTTTTGTTCTCGCCACACGAAAATAGTAAAACTCATAAAAGAAAACTATATACATAACTCTGATTGACACTTGTCTACTCAAGATTATTTTGATTTATTCCCTTACTCGCTGACCCGGCGACCTTCGTACCGCCTTAGAATTATTAAATTGTGTGTTTAGTTATTAATTAATAGACTTGACAAATCTATAAGGGTTCAAGTCATGAACTACGGTACCATAAAAAGGCCTCAAAATACGTTGCGTAGTTTTAAAGATATAAGTATATATAGCGGCAGAGAGTGGAAAGTGACTTTATTATATATTATGTAGTGATTAGCTTTGCCTGTTTTAAACTCTGTGGTGTTGGGCCCAGATGTTCTAATAACAGTTGTACCTAGACCTCTCAAATCTCAGGCGTAAAGTGGCACACCGTGTGGTTTAGTCGGTTCGATTCTGACACACAACCCTACCGCGAAAACAATTGCTATTCTGTGTAAAACGAATACCCAGAGTATTCGTTTTGTTCGTATGTTATATGTTTGTGAAGCATATGCCTAATGCGAGAGTTGTCCTTTTATGACAATTTGTAGGTGAAATCGATATACTACTTTAAAGGTATGTTGGAAAGAGCTCTTTGTTGTATCCTCCTTAATACTGTATGGTCAGATTGAATACCAGCCTTTTAAATGTACCAAAGCAGTAATCAAATCGTCACGTCATTGTCGTCATGCTACGCATCGGAACCCGAACAATGGATGAGCAAGACAATGCCAGCGTACATTAGCGGTTCGTTGACACAACGGTGCGGTGCCAAGCTGTTGTATATATTTTACTAACGCAACTCATACCTACTGATGGACTAGCTAGATGTACTCTTTCAAAATAATAAGGTGGTTATTATTCAGTTGTCAAGGTAAGCTTTATTCCTCTCATTTTATCTGGCTTTTAGTGTAGGTGTATGTATGTAATGTAGGTGAGTCTATATTCGTAAATCGATGGGACAATTATGAGTATAATAAAAGAAAATTTGTATTGAGGAACAAAACTTTTACGGGTGAATTAAGCATTGTCAGTTATGTATTATATGGATTTTTTAATACTGGAGGTGTAAGGTTTTATAACCTTAACCATCTTCTATACTAACATTATAAAACTGAAGAAATTGTTTGGTTGAACGCGCTAATCTCAGAAATTATAGGTCAGTTTGATTTTTTTTCCAGTGTTAGATTTTCAGGGAGGGACTAAAGTTTTAGGGATTTTCTTTATAGGGCAATCCTTGTTCCTCGTTTTTTATATCAGAGACGGCGTCTGGTTTTAGTGTGTTCGGGTCTGATAAAGTCACTAACTGGAAGTATAATGTATTACTTAACCTTAATAACTAACTTTTTAAACCAATGTAAGCATACCTAAATAATTTTGAGTGAAAATCTAAACCGAAGCCTAGATAACTTTAGCGATTATCTGTTGGAAAATCCTAGTCTCTGGTTCATCTAATCTAAAAGATACTATATGATCAGTAAGTGATCAATCATCACTTATTTCGTAATCCTTACGATTATTATTTTTTCGTTAATATGGGACTGATCTCAGGATGTACCCTTTTTAATAAAAGAAGCATTTTCAAAATCGAACCAGTCTGTAAAAAGTTTTGACTAGTTATATACATATAACAAACGGTGATCCTATTTTCCTACCCTCAAGGTTGGTTTTCTAAATTTATATAGGACAATCCTCAAGATGAACCCTTTCCAATAAAAAAAGAAATATTGATATCGGACTACTTTGTAAAAAGTTATGTGTACTCATTTATTACAATTCGTGAGTACACAATCAATCATTACCTGTTTTGCCACCCTTACCATTAACCCTTTCAAACAAGAAAAGTGTTATCAAAATCGGACTACTCTGTAAAAGTTATGCATATTCATAAATATTAAACAATATATACGCGTCGGATTGAAAAAATTCTATGTTTTTTTCGTCAGCTAAAAAGATGCGGTCTATCAAAGAATGTTGCAAAAAATGGGGAAAATAGAACCATTTGGGAGCTTCCGTTGCGTACACTGTGTAAATTGGAAGTACGTGACACTCGTCGGCTCACTTTAAACATTATTCTTGTTAACATAGGAGAAAGAAACCAGGTAGAGTGGGTCAGATAAACTCAATGTATACTAGAAATTTTTGTTATCATATATTTATATACGTGGTACAGGAAATAGAGGCCCGTAAATGGAGATGGGCTGGCCACATCGCCAGGATGGATCCCAGAAGATGGGCGAGGAGAACCCTGGAATGGAGACCTCGCGCTAACACCCGCGGACGGGGAAGACCACCCAAGAGATGGACGGACGACATCCGGCAACAAGCCGGCACCAATTGGATGCAAGTAGCCCGGGACAGATACCAGTGGAGGGATGGAGAGGAGGCTTACGTTCGAAGACGAACATATTAGGCTGATATGTATGGATGGATATTTATATAAGTTACATTAATAACGCTGTAAATATCTTATATCGATATAATTGCTGTTAATAGGTATTGGCAAATGTTTATTGGTCCGTGTGAAAATATCTTCTATTGTTTATTCATGTCCTCTTTCAGTACTGACATAAATCATTACACTCTTCATTTAACCTGTGTCTCATAAAACAAATACCTAAAATATATACCCAAATAAAGTTTTACTCCAGACTAAAAAAATCCATTTTGTCAGAACAGACACTGTTAGCTAACATACGTATTTAAAAGGAATAGTCTCAATAGCCGCTGAAAAGCAATCTCCGAATAAATCCGCTTAACACACACACACACACACACACGACCCTTCTTCTTTTTAATATTTCTCTTTGTATGAGATTTTCTGTTGACTTCATTTAATTCCTTTGTCAACTCAACACGTGAGCTGTAAGCCTACGAAAAAGCCTAAAAATCGAAGCGTTCATTTTCGTGTTACCAAATCAATGTTTGCAAGTCTTACACTGCGACAGGGACCGAGATTATTTTAGAAAAAGGGCTTTTACAAATTGACGCGTGAATTAGTGAAAGGTTTCAAAGCGTATAAATTGTCTTTAGGTCAATAGATATCAGTACGTAAACCATTTTTTTGTAGATAGCTCTTTAGTTGGAACCAAAGGTATATGTAAAAAAAAGTTTATTTATTTTTATAACAAAATCTGCTATTATATGAATCTATACAAATAAATAAAATTAGGCTGTTTAATATTAAATTAACAGCATTTTACTAAATACATATGAATACAACACTCACATAAAATTTCCATCTTTTAAAATTTTTGTGTGCCTTTCTGTTTATTGCGGGTAATCTTTGTGACGACTGGATCGATATTGACGGAACTTTCACTGGTAGATAGCTTATGTTATCAGGAGTAGTATATATAACTTCGGCTAGTTTTCTTAGACCAGTTTCGTCCTTCGGTGCCTAGTTAGTGTAATATTAGAACGACTATGCACAAATATTTAATGTGCATTAGGTTGATTTCTGAAAGTGCAAAAGTCTTTGCATTCCAGTTTAGGTTGTAGCAATCGCATATAACAAGAAATTTACGATTTAAATTCATAGGCCGATTATTAAATGTATATGTCGCAGCCAACTAGCTGAATTAGTCGTTCAATCAAGAGCCTCATTAATTACTATCACTACTCAAACTGAAATTTGGCTTTTAGGTTAGGTTAGTTTTTTATGTATATGAATATACGCCTCAGTAGTGTAGGTTGTTGATTGAACGGCTAATTAAACTAGTTGGCGACGACATATATTACATATTCATTGACTCACACACATTATATTATGGCACTGTAAAAACGTTATCAGTGCTTATTGCACAATTATAGGCATAGGTGCTTTTCACTTTAAGCACATAACGATTAAAACTCCCAGTACTCCTTTATAAAACCTTCATAACCACTGTGGGGCATTTAAAGTGTTTTTTTTTAAAAACCGTGTACGTCAAAACAGGTCTTATTGAATTACTTTCCCACATTATTATTCAATATTGAACAAAATACCTTTTAAGAATGTAAATCTTTTTAAGTGTTATTGGTCACTGAAAATACTATACTACATTATTTTCAATATTTAAAAACAAAACTTTTTAAGAATGTAAAACCTTTTAAAAGTGGTATTATATAATTATATTATATAGTATGGTAGTATATATATTATATATGACTGCACGGTTGGCCTAGTGGTTTAAGTGGTCGTCACGCCGCTTTCTACTTCGCCAAGTGTCGCGGGTTCAAATCCTACGTGGGAAAACACTTTATGTGATTCATAAAGTGTTGTTCTCAGTCTGGGTGTTCTTTGTGTCCGTTTCTTGTATGTCTGTAAAGTCCCCCGCGACACAGGATTTATATTCCTAATGCGGGGGTTGTTTTTTTAAAAAATAATAAAAAAAATGAACAGAAATCTTTTTGCAAGCTTGGTAAAAAAATGACATTAAATAACTTTGTTCAACATAAAAACAGCTCTAATAATAACATTAAGTACTGTAAAAGCAACAAGTTTAAAATCATTCGTCCAATCAATAAACAAGTTCAGCAGGAAAAGTACTAATAATTGGATCGTAATGCAAAGAAATACTGAATGAATAATTTAACTAACAAGAGATTGCTCTTATTTTTTAATACGGTGCAAAGATAAAAAACACTGCAGAAAACAGATATTGTTCCGTAACCGAATGAAACCACTTTTTTCCGAAACCATAAGAACTATACTTTTGAAACTTGGTAGGTAGATGTGATCTGTGAACCGCATTAAGATTTTCACATAAAAATAGAAAAATAACAATACATTTTGGGGGTCCCCATGCTTAGAACTGACACTCAAAAAAATTTTTTTCATCAAACCTCTATAGATAGGTGTTCAAAAATGATATTGAGGTTTCTCAAATCTTTTTTTTATAAACTGACTAGTTTGCGCGAGAGACACTTCCAAAATGGAAAAAAGTGGGTCCCCCCCCTGTAACTTCTAAAATAAGAGAGTGATAAAACTAAAAAAAATATATGTTTTACACTACCATGTAAACTACCAACGAAAATTGGATTGAACGAAATATAGTAAGTAGTTTTTTTAATACGTCATAAATCGTAAACCGCAATTTACCTTTCATTCAATCAATTAACTATTATAAAAACATCGATCAAAGTTACAACAAACTACAAGAACTTTTATATGATGCTGATACGGAACCCTTCATGGGCGAGTCCGACTCGCACTTGGCCGCTCTTTTATGTAATTTAGTACCGTAATTTTATTTCATATGCATTTAGTTAAATACTGTTATATATAAAATTCTCGTGTCACAATGTTAGTTACCATACTCGTACGAAACGGCTTGACCAATATTTTTTAAATTTTATAATTATGCATATTCAGTAGGTCTGAGAATCAGCCAACATCAATTTATCCTACAACTATGAAATTTTATGGCCAAAATCTATTTATCGTACCCCTAGGAAGCGAGCGGAGCAAGATACTTTGATAATGGATAAAAAAAAAAGATCTGGATAAAAGACCAAATTTATTTTTCACAATTTCTGATTATCATTATTTACGCTCAAACAGTTTCTCGTTCATCTGTTTTAGATTAGTTTTTATAAGGTTTTTCTTTAGTAGTAGTGTTCTATTTTTATGTAAAATTAAAGTTTAATTGAGCTTTATGAATGTTTTGGAACGTGAATAAAGCTTATAATCATGTGTGGAAAGATATTAAATTAAAAAGATTTTTCTGACTTATTATTTAAGGTTATGTTTTCTTATGTATGAACCTACCACAGTAATTCTACTCTTCCTGACGCTGGATAGGATTTTCCTCACTCGGGCAGCTTCATTGTTTGATTCGATTGATTCGCAAAACTTCCTCCAGTCTAGTCTCCTGGCGTGTCTGATTTGTTTTTTAAAGGTATATTGGGTTTCCTTGTAGAGTTCCCAATCATCCGGATGTCTCGAGTTTTTGGCTCGATTGAATTGTTTACGTAGTGTATTTCTGAGTTTTTCGAGTTCAGCGTTCCACCAACGGTTGGTTTTACACTTGGTGTACGGAACTCTTAATTTGCAGCATTTGTGATTTGCCTCTTTGATGTAAAGTATCAGCTTAGCCACTGTTTGCTCTATCTGTGTGGTGTCTGTGATTGATGTGCGTGGTAGAATACTAGATATTAATAATGAAGCGAGAAGACGCTTGTAGCCAGGTATATCTGTCCGACGCGGATTTCTTTTCGGGGTTGGCTCTATTGTGTTTACTTATATTGTGGAACGAATTCTCCTGTGATCTGAGCAAGAGAGTTCGTTGGATACACGACAGTTTGATATACGATTTGTTGCGTTATCTGTTCCTAGGTCAATGATGGATTGTCCCCGGGCTGTGACTTAGGTGGGCTCTGAGCCCCGGTTTACTATATTAAAATTAGTTGAAAATAAGTAAGTGGACAATACCTCTGCTCTGGTGTTTGAAGTGTCACATCCCCAGAGCTGGTGATGGGCATTTGAATCAGTGCACATAATGAGATCCAGCTTGGTGCCCTCGCAGTATTCCACAAAGTCGACCATCTCTTTCGGTGGGCAGTTTTCGTTGTTGCCTGGCATGTACACTGATGCCAGTACCAGTATGTCAGTGTTTTTATCGGCATTCTGAAGCCTGACAACCGCCAGGTCCCTGGAGCAGAATTGCTTGAGTATTGTGGTCCAATAACGATAGCTATATATGTTAATGACAACCAAGACCGAGGGCTTAACGTGCTCTACGGGGCATTGGCGAAAACCACCGCCAAACTTCCATACTCACCGGGCTGCTATTAAGGATTTACTATAAGAAAAACCCAATTACACTTTTTGGCCCGACCCGGGCCCGAGATCTCTAAAGTCTCAATAAATCACTTAAAATATATAACTCAAGATATATGACTCATTTAAATCGATTACTATTTCATATACGTATTATGATTAAATAATTCGCAAGCTAGGAATATTCAATCATCATCAGCCTATTGTAGTCCACTGAATATTCAATACTCCTTTGAAATAAATTGAGTATTTGTTGCTCAGGCTTATATTGTAACACATCATGTTCATGAAACGTTTCGAAAGAGGTATTAAATGTATTAATTACTTCAAACTATTAATTATTCTGAAACTCACATATTTGATACGACATATAATATAAAAGATAGATATTTAAAGTATACCTACGTAGCTTGAGGCTTCCAATTATATATGGAGTTTGGTGGTCCTTGTCAGCAAAGATACAAACATAAAATGTGAAATAAAACGGTAATTCATGCTTCAATGACAAGTAGAAAACAATCACCGCTCTCTTTGAATTCTGATTTGTTGTCAGAATTAGTAAGCGAATTACTTTTCTTAAAGTTGAGCTTTCCGGTTGATTGCTGTCATAAATTTGCCAAAGAGAATTTGTGACTAAGGTATCCAATTAAAGTTCTTAGTAGCAGAACGATCTATTCAATACTCTTTTTGCTACAAACTTAATGGAAGTATTTTCATATTCCTCAAGCCGAATATTCCTCAAGAGGAATATTCGGTTCTATAGCCGAAAAGAAAAAAAATAGTTCAGTTCAGAACTTTTTATTTTTTTAAAGAAAATTTAAGTAAATAAAATATAATTTTGGTAACTATGTATGTTAATAACAAGGTATGGTATGGATAACTATGTATGTTAATAATTTATGCAAGGTGACTTTATAAGAGGTTAATAAGAGCATTACAGTTTAAAACTCATAGGATAGTACAATTGTACCTCACTGTAGAATTGTGGTAAAAAAACTTGAAATTGTAAAAAGGAACGCTGCCGATGTATGTATTACGAATCAAATTATAACAAATCTATATCTGTTGTAATACATTGTACACTTCATATTGTTGTATTGTTTATTATATTGACGAGCTGGATGAATCTTTATGAAATTTGACACATAGATTGATTACTCTTAGTCTAAACCGAAACATGTAGTGTTCTCGAGGGATTATCATGGTACAACTGAGCACAGATATTTCATAGTAAGTTACAGTGGATTTTGCAAGACAATGTTGGACTATAGAAATCGTCGGATTACAGAGAAGTCCTCCTATAGTCTGGAAATTTTAACACAAGACTACCTTGTAATGCGATAAATAACAAATTGAATTATAAGATATAAATGTTAAATCCCACTTCATTATTTATATCGAATTTAGTAAATTAAACAAAACATTTGAGAGCTTACGTTTTGTCATAAAATTAACGTCATTAATGTTATAGAACTTACAAATAATAATAACTTTACATTGTAACCTGTAAAATGATGCATTAGTGAAAATTGTCAAAACATTTACAATAATAATAGATATGTCGGATTACAGGAGGTGCAAGATTAGACAGGGGACGGATTACCGCAATTTAGTTGTGATTATGAGTATAAAAGTTTGTTCAAAGTTCATACATTAAACACGTTTCCTTAAATTTGTTTTCGTTGTTAATAAGATACAAGGGGAACTAATAAAACCGCGTTGACAAAAACAAGCAAGCAAGGGGTCGACAGTTACAGAAAAGGATTGTGAATTTAACCCCTAATAGGGACATCACTTGTCTGAGACACAAAAAAAGGTGCGCCAATTGTTTGTTCAGATACTATGTGTCTAATGATGTCATTTATTTGTTAAACATTCATCAAAAAAACAGAATTGACAACCATCTCATTTTTAAGGCAAACAGGAATCCCTTTCCACGTGGCACAGTGATTTCGATTTACACAGTACATGATAGCTTAATTATCTGTATTTATTTACAATATTACCTTTAAGAATATTTACTATATTTACATACAAGTATTAAAAAATTGCCCCGCATCATCGCTTACTAGTAGTTTTCCCAAAAGATTGGCAGCATTGCCACGTTGAATAGCAATGCTGCTGTATTCTTGGATAACTAATATTACACTTGAATGGAATTGTTTTCTTCGTTTTAGTGGTCAATCTATTTATATTTTTTATCTATATATATTAAGAGGTCTCGGGTTCAAATCCCGGGTCGGGCCAAAGTGTTTTTGGGATTTTCTTAGGAATTTCCTAATAGCTGCCCGGAGTTTGGAAGTTTGGCGGTGATTCACGCCCGTGCCTCGGAGGGCACGTAAAGCCGTCGGTCCCGGTTGTCATGAACATCTATGGCAATCGTTATTGGGAAGTCAGTGCCCTCTAATATACTGACAACTAGTTCAATCTTCGAATTTCAGTTCTCCCTTAGGGTTGCGGAGGTCCGATACCAGTCGCTCCGTGGAAAAACTGAAATTCAGGTAAAACCGGTTGAACTAGTAGCCGACCCCAAATAAACTTGGGAATAAGGCTAGGAAGATCTAGGAAGATCTATATATATTAAGCACTCTATTAAGCACTTAACCCTCTTCACAGTTGTGACCTGGTTACACGGATACACGTTGTAATTCCATGTGTTCCTTTTCACGATTTATGAATTAGACCGTGAATAAACATATAAAAAAATCCTTTATACACCAGTAATTTTACAACAGGGAGGGCAGTGAATGGGTTAATGTGCTTACTCGAATGTGAAGAGAAAGTTCATCAAGGTCACTTTAGTTGAAGGGTTACTAGGTACCTATATGGCTTTATTAACTACGGAATCTGACACAGACATATTGTGCTTGCTTTTACTTGTGTGTATAATAGTCTTTACTATATCCTATTCAATTATTTAAATAGGACCTGTCCAAATAAAAAGCAAGAAAATTCTGATATTTTCATTTATTTAACTTCGCATTTCTGTTCAATAATTTATTTGGTTTGTTGATAGTTTATACATGTATTTTCAGGCAATATTGTGATATTTAACAACATCAATTAATGCCAAAAATATTTACTATATTACATTCGTTTGATTTTCATCCAGTACAAACAATATTATTTGTCTATGTTATTATAACAGTATTTTCTGAGTACATATAATTAATACGTTATACAGTCACGACTTACGTAATTAATGAATTTTCTTGTTTGCACCGACTTAAAATCACTTAGCCTTGAGTACACTAGTTTTGTTGTTATCGTTAAGTAATAAGAGTTTAATATTTTGTACTTTTCAGTTCTATCGACGATTGAATCTTTTGCTAAAAGGTAATGTAAAGAAAGCATATTGTGTGTTTTTATAAATATCAGATATCGGATCAGGAGTCCGTGTTTGAGATGTCTTAGGCAATTATTTTCATTTTTCATCATCAACAACCCATAATGTCCCACTGCTGGGCTCAGGTCTCCTCTCAGGAGAGGGTTAAGGCCATACGTCCGCACACTGACCGAGTGCGTAGTAGTTAGTGATAGAATTTATATTCGCAGTACAGAAAAGTAATTGTCTGACAATTGAAACGACAAAAACACCCTCCGCGTCCCATCCGTGAGCAGTGTCATCACACATACATTGAAAATTGTTTGCTGCGATAGCACTTCTATTTGATATTTGTGAAAAAATGGATGTGTTTCGTACTACCAAAAATCTTAATTGATAACTCAAAATATTTTCAATTTCTTTTGTGTAAGTAGTAACTTGATAATATGATCTATGTTCTTATCGAAACAATATATTAAATATTTTTGTTAATAATACAGAGAAACAAAATATTTCCAATGTAAAGTGTGCAAAATTTAAAAAAATTATATTTAATACTAGACTTTGAAAAATGGTTCTGCGGTTTAGGCGTGAACACGTAACAGACAGACGGAGCTACTTTTGCATCTATGATATTATAGAATATATATATGTAGATGTAATGTACAGCAAATCAAAGTTTTTCACGAATTGCAACATAAGAAATCAACAGAGGTTCCAGAAACTAACCAACACGACACTACACCTATAGGTACAATAATTAACAATAAAGACAATAAACATTATTCTGAATGTTCAGTTCACTGCTAGACATGTTTTTTTTTTTTTTTTTTTTTTTATATTTAAGCCTGCCAAAGTGACTCTACTCTGCCTGATGGAAAGCCGAGTAGAATCCAGGAGTAGGGGTCACCATGCTTATTGTGAGGGTAGGCAATGTAGCATGGTGACCCCTACCATGGCAGCCTGGTCAGGTTATTCTGCATCATTCTCCCGGCCTTCGAAGGGCGGGAGAATGATGCAGAATGATTGGGCCTCCGGTCTCACACTCACCAACGAAATACGACAGCAAGAATGCTGTCATTATTAGGATGGTCTTCTGTGTGAGGGTAGTACTGGCCGGGTCGAGCCGGCCCATTCGTGCTGAAATCAGCGTGGCTCTACTACCTACTGTACCATTACATGTACCACTAATCCTGCTTTTGATACCTTTTTTTGTTAAAAAACACAGAGGACTTACTTATTCCAAATTTGGTATCAAATTATAGAAATTAAATATTAATATCAATTCACTTTCCAGTACAAATGACCCTTCCGTTTGACTTGATCGGACGCTATTCGCGCTGCCATGTTTCTCTGGTGAGTGCGAGAAGTGCATTTTCTGCTTTTGCAGTGAGTATTCAGGCCGCCACCGCTGGATTTTGCTCATACTATACAACAAGCAGAGTAAACCACTTTGGCAGGTAAACGTAACAAAGATCATTGCTGTAGTTTATCGTCTTACATTTAATCAATAAAGGCGGGTATAGAGGGCGGGTACAAAGGGATGAGGTAGCTGTTGAAAAGAGGCTAGCTTCAGATTAAATTCTTTTAAGACTTTATTGTAGCTTTATAAGATTTATTAAAATCTAAATGCTCTTGGTATAAGTTTTAATTCATATAAAGCATGTTATCATTGTGTTGTTCATATACAATACAATGGATTCCTTCATGAATAGAAACCCACTACCTGAATAACTTGGTACTACAAAGACTTCAGTTAGAGGTTGTTATTGAGTGTAGGTTGTATTGATAAAAAAAAATACACTAATAATAAAGTTAGGAACTTAAGACTAGAATATTGTTTATCTCGGGACATTAAGCAGATTTGAAAAATAGTAATTATCGTGTAGAAAATAATCCCTACTAATATTATAAATAAGAAAACAGCTCTGTCTATCTGTGTGTCTGTTACGTTGTCACATCTAAACCGCTGAACCGATTTTCATGAATTTTGGTATAGAGATAGATGGAACATTGGGATAGGATATATACTACTTTTATCCGCGATAACCGACATAATCACGGGCGGAGCCGAGGGCAAATGCTATTATATTATACGTCAGGAGGCAGGTAAGATGATTTTATTTATTATTATGAATAGCTTTTCCACTCCTTAGAAAGAACGCTTTGGCTTTGTATACAACGCTGACCATACAGGTTGATTTGTTTCATTTATACCTTGCAGTGATGTTGTTTTATGTAATTCACTCCCTTTGTGGCATCCTACGAGACTCATGGAATGAATAGGGATAGTCACAGTTTAGTATATGAATATTAAGTACATTAGGTATTGTATGGTATGGTAGGTTCGTGAAATATGTGCTAATATCCTTAAAATAAAGTTATACTTCTTTTATATTAAAGTTTGACAAAGTGACTCTACACTGCCTGATGGAAAGTTCCGGTCTCACATTCACCAACAAAACAAGTGAGCACGTACGCTGTTATTTTAAATTGGTCTTCTGTGAGGGCGTAGCACGGCCCCGGTTGGACTGACCCATTATGTGTTGTATTTAAAGTAAGCGAGTTATGATTATCTGCTCGAAATGAAATGTCTAATTTTTTTTTTAACATTACTGTAAACGGTGTTAGGAAATGGGCGAAAGATATCTCGAATTACTATCTACCCCAAGCTAGTAACCAAATGCATATAGCCATGTGTGTTAAGCCAGTGTGTTACCTACACACACTCATCGCTATATCATAAGAGATAATGCGTTTTAAACGCTGACTAAAATTTCACACCACGCATACTACAACAAAAACAACACAAAAAACATTACGAAAATACTCAAAAATGCCTGTTATCCACGGCCGTGACGATGAATCTCCATAACAATGAAAAAAAAAACCATCAAAACAAAGAACCTCGGTAATCATAGTAACCTATAAGCCCGTACAATAGTAACCATAGTATAGTAAGTACCCCGGAAACTGTGCGATGAATGAACAGTTAAACGAGCAACGGTTGGCCGCTTGCGTCCGACAAAATTACAGAGTAGTGTACCAGGTGGTCATCGCCACCTGGTCAAAATTGAAAAGTACGTGGTCGAAACAAAGTTACTACCATATATGTTAACATTCAAACAGACACTGCTAAGATAGTGCTTAGAAGAAGGGGAAGGAAAGAGGAATTTCCTATTATTTTGAACTTATTATTAAACATATAAATTACCGCACATGTCGAGGGGAGGACTCAACGAAGTGCGATAAGAGAGAGGTCTCATCAGGCTTTGTGATAGTTTAAAATATTGAAATACAAAACATTGTGTAAACGGTTGAAAGCACATATTTTATTCATGCAATTTAACATTCATTGTTAGCTTAAGTTATTGCTTTTAATAGTTTTCTAGGAAATATTTGGTAGTCTTTAAGCTGCTGTTTCTATTATTACTATTTAGTGATTCGTGCCTTTGAAATTAACAATTAAATAATATATGGAACAAATAATGAATAATGTGAATTTATTTATGGACTGCTTCAAAAATAGAATATTAAATACTGTGGCGTTTCGGTAGACGGTCCCCATTTCATCTTATCCACATTATTTATCAATAAATTCATTACGACGAAGACTTGAATACTAAAAGACTTTATAATTGAAGACTTTAACTACTTGACATTGGCAGAAATAGCTGATATTCGGCTGATTGCCATTTCAATAAGAGAAGAAGAAGAAATACTGTGACATTTTCATTTAGCGGTGGCAGCTAAATTGTCAGGCTGGTTTATTAGAGATCATTGTAGCATTTAATCATGTAATCGGAAACGCTTACTCCCATTTTTTTTTATATTTGACATACAACCAGTTTGTGTAACATTAATTTTTGTGCTGGCTCTGGAAGCCACGATTTCTATACATCACACTATTAATATACAGGGTGGACCAAAAGTTCGTTGAAATTTGAATCGCTAGCTGCGACGAACAGTGACGGCGGGGTCGGGCGGAGAGGATACAAAGCGCAAAAAGGGCCAATAGGAATTCAGTGCCATAGCGTCGTTTAGTGCCTACTTACTACCGTAACAACGATTCTTTTACTCTAGCGCAACAAAAATTTTGCGCTCATTACAGCATACTGCGTAAAAATGAAGCTCCATCCATTGAATTGTTTAGAAAATGGATACATAAGTTCGAGGAGACAGGCTCAACAATGAATCAACCACGACCCGGGCGACCTAGAATATCAAGAGATCCCGAAAACGTCGAGCGTGTAAGAGCGTCTATTCGTGAAAATCCTGGACTCTCTACTTGGAAGTGGTCTAACGCCTCAGGCGTGCCCAGAACATCTCTGATTCGTATTCTTCACAAAGATTTACATATATATCCGTACATAATTCAAATGGTACAGGAATAAATACCTGATGATCGCGATCACAGGCTCCAATTTGTTAAGGTTTAGACAAAAAGTGATTCCCAAAAGAAGTGACATAAACTGGCCACCTCGTAGCTCGGACTTATCCCCAATGGACTTTTCTAGTTGGGGATACCTTAAAAGCAAAGATTTCAAAAGCAACCTAGAGTCCCCAGAGGAGAAAGTAAATAAAGAAAAATATTTGAGAGGTAATGAAAAACATTTCACGAAACACTTGTGAGGCCGTTATTGAAAATTTTCGCTGCAGGTTGCAGCTGTGTCAGAATAGTCAAGGATCACATATTATTATGGATAATGTAATTAAAAGAATCACCATTTGTGTACTTAAATAATAAATAAACAGTTTTATCTCCCATAACTAATTTCTTTTAAATCATAATTTGAAATTTAAACAATCAAAGAATTTAATTCAGTGTTTAGTATTATTATGTAGTAAATAGTGTTTATTTCTCATTTGTTTGATTTCTACTATAGTTAAAATATTCTTTTCCATAAATCTATTATCGTAAATCTTTAAAATAAACCTATTCAAATATACTTAACTAAATGAACAAAAAGGAAAATGTATTACTTATTTACACAATTTAGGTCAATAAAACTCAATAGCAACTCAACTGCTTTTAACAATTTTAAAGCTGAACCGAAGCCAATAATTGCAGAAATGAAAAATAATTTTACAGTAAAAGATTTTTATTTAAATGAAGTTAATTTAGAGTAAACCGTTTTAAATATTGTTTGCACCTTTCTACTTTGTAGTGTAAAAGGTTAAATTCAATTTTAATTTGGTGTTGCTGCTGCTATAACTAAAATCGGCTTAATGCTATTTGCTTATTTTCAGCGAGTTCTCGCAGAATTCGCATACTGAACCTGCAATCTGATTCTGCAGTGGAGTAAGTCACAACAAAGATTAACCTTGCAAAAACACTTATCCTCCCCAAAATCGACTCTGGTGACGTATGCTGTTATGACGATTTTCTCGATAGATTAGAGCTTAGATCATATACGATAATCTAATAACTGCATTCGATTCGTTTATCCTCTTTCCCCACGAAACTTTATTCTAACAGTGTTATGCTCTATTTTAAAACACCCATCTTCATTCAAATATCTAACCTTCTAAAATTTATGCAAATAAATAAAATTGAACTTTCTAAATTCATATAAATAGATACGAGTATTGGGTAGTAACATCAAACAAGTCATTTTAACAAAAAAATCTGGTTGTCTATCTATCTGTTTATTCAAGCTAATGTCTAGAATGGCTGAACCGGTTATGTCGAGACTTACATTAGCAGATAGCTGATGTCATACGTAGTAACTTCGACTTTTCTCCGCAAAATGTTGGGCAAAAGTCGCCCAGCCAGGAGGCGCCCACGGAAGCAAATTGAAACAAACTTTGTACCAACCCATCTGGCTACTGTGTAATGGTAGGCTAAAATCTCTTTTAGCAGTGGACCCTTGGATGATTTATTTTATTCCATAGTAAAGTGGATCTTGTGGACACCACTAAGTTTTTGGGTATAACTCTAGATTCTAAATTGCAGTGGGGCCCACACATTGATTGCTTGTCGAATAGACTTAGTTCTGCAGCATACGCGGTTTATAAAATACGCCAACTAACTGATGTGGACACCGCAAGACTGGTGTATTTTAGCTATTTTCATAGTGTAATGTCATACGGTATTTTGTTGTGGGGAAATGCTGCTGACATTCAAAGAATCTTTGTGTTGCAAAAGAGAGCTATTCGCGCAATTTATAATCTCAGTTATAGGCAGTCACTGAGGGATAAGTTTAAAGAAATTGGTATTATGACAGTCGCATCTCAATATGTATATGAAAATCTAGTGTATGTTAAGAAAAATATACATTTATTCACAAAGTTTAGCGACATTCATAATATAAACACTAGAAATAAAGATAAACTCGTGTTGCCAACGACTAGACTACAAAAAGTAAGCAAGTCCTTTCGATGTCAGGGTGTGAGATTCTACAATAAGATTCCAAGCAAATTTCAAGAATTAAGTATCAACAAATTTAAGTCCGTAATTAAACAGAAACTGTGTGATAAAGCTTACTACACAGTTGCTGATTATTTAAATGACAAATTTGCTTGGGATTGATGCTGCTCGCTCCCACATTTTAAGGTGTTGAACATTTCTAATTTGTTTATTTTTTCGTTGAAATTGAATTGTATAGTATTTTTTATTAATTTTTTTGGTTATTTTTGTGTAAGTTTGTAAATGTGAGTATAGTGTAGGCTTGTAATGTTAGTTTATATTTTAGTAATTTTCTGGTGGTTTTGAGTGTTTCCACGGCCTACTCAAGTGTCCTGCTGGCGGCAGTGTCGTGTTCCAGGTTGTGGATCCTGACTACATCGGTTAGGCTACACGAGGGCTGGGGCTCGTATGCCGTCTGTATGGACAGGTCGACTCAAAACTATGGTCCTTTCTTCAAAAGGCCAACCCAGACCCTATACTGCACTCACATAGTTCTCTTTAATGTTGTACACGGACTTAAAAAAAATAAAAAAGACACCTCTGTGGTTTGTTTCGGCGTTTCTTCCCAGAGTGAGTCGTAGGAAATGCCGGCGCCTTCTAGCTATAAGTCCGACTTGTAAAAATGTCTCAAAAAAGATTTACTTACAGAAATAAATATCATTTATCATTTAAAGTAAAAACGGTATCCTTATAAATTAATTACAGCCGCTCATGAAATCTAATACTTTCATGGCATACTTTACTTTCAACAGTGACTACGTAACTTGAGGTTTCTTCCTAAGATGATATTGTCGTATATACTTTCTTCTTTCATATACATAACACACAATAACCACTGTTGTGTAAAAATATTTCTAAAGAGTAATGCTAGTAAGTTTCCTAATTACTTGGCGACTACTAACCTCAAGCACGAAGATTATCGATTAAGATAAATCTATTTTCACACTCTGTGCTAAGTCCCAAATTAAATACCACAGACCACTCCAATTGCCAGTGCCAAAAATTGAAATTTTCCTTATTAACTACATAGAACCAAGTTGACCTAACATTATGTAGTCATTGGAGCTCATCTTTCACTTAGATAATTAGAAATGACACCACAAATATTTGCAATTGTTTCGAAGCATTGTAAAGGTGCAAAATAATTTATGATCAGTTCTCATACCTACCAAAAAATACAAAAATAACTCAATAAGAATGGACGAGCCCTCTTTGAGGATTTAAACTAGAAACAGCCAGATAAACAACATCAAACATGTAAATTATCTTTTATTTTATTGCCAATACTAACTTATAGAAAATTTACAATATTTACGTTCAAGCGTCAAAAAATTCCCGCACATAATCACTTACTGGTAGCGTTCCATGTTAAATGGCAATGCTAATTCTCTGTGCTACAAAAAAAGCGGCCAAGTGCGAGTCGAACTCGCCCATGAAGGGTTCCGTACCAGCAAGTAACATAATATAAAAGTTCTTGTAGTTCGTTGTAACTTTCATCGATGTTTTTATACTAGTGTATTGATTGGATGAAAGGTATATTGCGTGTTACGATTTATGACGTATTAAAAAAAAACTACTCACTAGATCTCGTTCAAACTAATTTTCGTTGGTAGTTTACATGGTAATGTACAACATATATTTTTTTTAGTTTTATCACTCTCTTATTTTAGAAGTTAGAGGGGGGGGGACACACATTTTTCCACTTTGGAAGTATCTCCCGCGCAAACTATTCAGTTTAGAAAAAAATGATATTAGAAACCTCAACATTATTTTTGAAGACCTATCCATAGATACCTCACACGTATAGATTTGATGAAAAAAAAAATTTTGAGTTTCAGTTCCAAGTATGGGGACCCCCAAAATGTATTGTTTTTTTTCTATTTTTATGTAAAAATCTTAATGCGGTTCACAGAATACATCGACTGACCAAATTTCAACAGTATAGCTCTTATAGTTTGGGAAATAATTGGCTGTGACATACGGACGGACAGACAGACAGACAGACAGACAGACAGACAGACAGACAGACAGACTTGACGAATCTATAAGGGTTCCGTTTTTTGCCATTTGGCTACGGAACCCTAAAAAGGCCATCCTTTTGGTCACGATCAGTTTGGCATTGATCAGTTTGTTAGTTAATTGTTTAAAAAGAGGGTATACCCTGTGGTTTTATTTGGTTCAATTCCGACACACCGCCCCGCTGCATAGAAAAGCCCGGCAGAGTGACGGCCCGAGGGGATATTAACTTTTATTTACACATTTCCAAAAAAATCCAATCTATTTATCCAAAAAAAGCTCATGGGGTAATAGTACTCGCACGAGCGCTTAGAACCTATCCTACCCTAATTATCTAAAGTTACATGTCTGATATCGTTTTGATAAATATACTTATTGGAAAGAAATGAAACATATAACATTTGATTTACCTTAAAGCAATGCATGTTGTGGATCTGAAACAATAAACAAAGTAAATCAGTTAATTAAATATTTATTTCACTCGATTGTCGGCAATTAGTGAACCTTGATAAAATATTTTAACCACCAAGTATTTGCTTGAACAAGTAGTGTTGATGGATAATGCCTAAATTTCCCCATTTTCGGAGAGAAGTTTTTTTACCGACACACAATAATTTATATTTTTTAAAATCGAAGCCACCAAAAATAGCTCTACTCTACCTGATGGAAAGCAAAAGTATAATGCAGACAATGTACCATGGTGACCTGTGACCTGTGGGTCACCATGGTACATTGTCTTACTAGGGTTCCGTAGTGTGCTACGGGACCCTAGTAAGACGCTCCTGCATCATTGGGCCGCCGGTCTTGCATATGGACAGTACGAATGCTGTCATTTTAGGTAAGTCTTTTATGTAAGGATAGTAGCGCACCGATCGTTCGTGCTGAAATCAGCGTGGCTCGTATTAAGATAGTATCTTCAAAATGCACTTACTGTCCCGAGGTTTTGATAAGCAATAACCTTCAATAATGTGATAGGGCGTAACCCGTCAAGTTAACAATTTTTTCGCCTGACCTATTGGTCTAGTAGTCAGTACAAAATGATTGGGCCTCCGGTCTCACACATACCAACGAAATACGACAGCAAGAATGCTGTCATTATGAGGATGGTCTTCTGTTTGAGGGTAGTACTGCCCCCGTCGAGCCAGCCCATTCGTGCTGAAATTTGCGGGGCTCTACTATATATTGTCTCTGTGCAGTTTAGGATCAGAAAATCGTGTTTTTTATTTTAATTTTATGCTTGCAATAATTTTGCAAATTGGAACAGTACTCTTTAGCTTTATATTATAATATCAGTAAAGAATGAAACTGTTCATATAGAATAAGACAAGTTCGTGATATGGCTGATTTTTAATCAGGAATGATATGAATAGATATTATAAAATTTATTTTTATTGCTTCAAATACACAGTAAGCCAATGTTAATAACAATTCCCATTCATAGTTGCTCGTACTGTTGGCTATTTTTTCATTCACGAACGCTTACGGAATTTCTCGTAATAACCCGACTCCACCGCCATTCACTGCAAACAGAATACAGAAAGTTCGACGTATCTCAACTCGCGTGACTGTTACTCTATTGTACTTTATTACATGGAATGGGGACGTTTACGTTGTATACGGGCAAATGTTTTTCAATTTTTCATTCATACATTCATTCATTCTGCATTGACGCTTTTGATTCAGTGAGTTTTTAACTTTAAAAGAGCTGAGTGGGCTATTTGTGAGTCAGTTCTTTTATTTAGAAATAATGTCAGGAGATTAGTATTTTTGTTATAAAAAATACTTCGTACGTAGATGATCTTGGAGAATGAATCTAAGTCTATAAAAGTCTAGGAATAATCTATGTCTCTCTGAATGAATGAATCTCTGCAATCAGAAAATTTAAATGGCTAAATTGTTAGAGAGGTCTAAAATATTTCCGTATCACCTGGTAGATTTATGATATATGGATTTTTAACCTGACAGGAAATGTTAATCAAGCTATTATATATAGAAGACTGCCTTGTTGGTCTAGTGGTTAGCGTTTGCGGCTGCTGATCAAGAGGTCTCGGGTTCGATTCCCGGGTCAGACCAAATATTTGTGTGATCCACAAATATTTGTTTCGGAGTCTGGGTGTTTTTCTATGTATAATATGTATGTATTTACAAAAAAAAAGTATGTTTATGTATTTATATCAGTTGTTTAGTACCCATAACACAAGCTCTGCTTACTTTGGGACTAGATGATGTTGTGTGTAAGATGTCCAAAATATTTATTTATTTATTATTATTTATTATCTCTTATACTTCCATAATACATGCTCTGCTTAGTTTGGAACTAGATGGCGTTAAGTGTTAGATATACGACGTATTTGTTATTTATTTTAATAGCCAGTTTGTTTGTTTGTTTATTGTTCAGAACTAAATCGAGAAAACCTGACAAAGCACATGTCTTAAGTGACAGATTAAATTATGAATGCAACGTTGGCCTATTGGTTTCGGTAGCCACACCGCTTTCGACTTGTCAAGTGTTGTGCGTTCAAATCCTACATGGGACAACGTAAAGTTTCTTTTAAGAAAAATAAGAGTGAGTTTCCTTAACACAACAGCATCTAAATCATGATATGCATAATAAATCAAGTTGTGTCCAGTTAAATTTAGCCTGGGTAAGATGATTGTTTTAACTCCGTCTTATATCCTAGTGATAAACCGAACAGGTGATGTGGAGACATGACAATAAATGGCCAAATGTTTAATATTTTTTTATTATAACAATAGATGTATAATATAGTGAATAATCATATTATGAAGCGGAAACAAAACAAAAAATGACCACCTACCTACCTACCAATGAATATGACATACCTCAGTCTTTATTTAGTGCCATAGCTGTCTAGTAGTACAGTATGGCTCAAAGGTTAGTTCTTCTATACGTTACCATGCAATATTGTGCTGTGAAACATAGTGTTGGACAAATATTATCAAGCTTACCGACGACATTCTCTGCACCCGAAAAATTTATCACTGAAACCGTATTGGAATATTCACCAACGGTTAAATCAGAAAACCAAAATGATAAAGACGGTGATATACTTGAAAGATTACTCATGAGAATAGAACGACCTTTTTATAAAAGTAACATTCAAAATACGAAAGCCATTGAAAATCTCATTAAACAAATAGACGCTGGTATACTAAATCCGGACACAAGATTAAGTTTTAGACATCTTGTCAACAAATACGGATACGAATGCGAACGTCATGAAGTCCTTACAAAAGATGGATACTTATTAACTATGTTTAGGATACCTGGAGAAGGACCACCTATATTTCTCATGCATGGGTTATTAGGAAGCGCAGATGATTTCATCCTAGCTGGACCAGACAGCGCTTTGGTCTATTTGCTATCTAGAGAGAAGTATGACGTCTGGCTGGGCAACGCACGAGGAAACAAGTATTGCCGACGACATAATTTTTTGAATACTTCCGAAGCCTTATTTTGGAATTTTTCTTGGCACGAAATTGGAATCTATGATCTACCAGCCATGATTGACTACATATTAGGTACGACAAACAGGACCAATTTAATATATGTTGGATATTCGCAAGGTTCGACAGCTTTTTTTGTGATGGCTTCTGAGAAACCCGAATATAATGCAAAAATATCTTTGATGGTTGCATTATCGCCAGCGACTTTCATGACTAGGGTGCGCACGCCGATAATCAGGCTCCTAGCATTAGGAACATCATTACTATATGAAATGTCGGGAAACATAGGCTTATATGAATTTCAACCTAGCCCTAAATTGGAAAAAATGTTGAGGCTGCTTATTTGTGGTAAAGGTAAATTGTCCCAAATTATTTGCAGTAACGTTATCTTCTTAATTTCTGGTGTTAACCCACTGCAATTGAATGTTAGCAATTTGCCTATCATATTTAGTCATTTTCCTGCCGGAGCATCAATGAAACAGCTTACGCATTACTCTCAAGGATTGTTATATGAAGACTTTAAAAAGTTTGACCATGGTAGTATGGAAAATTTAGAAAGATATGGAGCAATTGTGCCGCCTAGTTATTCTTTAGAAAATGTGGTGACTCCTATTTCTTTATTTTGCAGTGATTCTGATTGGTTGTCTGATGCAAAAGATGTAGAAATACTCAGTTATAAACTAAAAAATATGGTTGATATTTATAGAGTTCCCAATGAAAAGTTTAATCATGCTGACTTCATAATTGCTAATGATGTAAAGAAGTTAGTTTATACGAGGTTACTAAAGGTTTTGACTAGGTTTTAATTATTTCTTTAGAAATACAGCTTCGTAAAATGTGATGAAATAATATTTCTTCAATATCTCTGAAGCGTGTCATTGTTGTATTTTGATTAGACAAAAGTTAAACATACTATGTATTTCAGAGGCCATAAAAAATATATTTAAAAGTTTCTTAATATGTAATGTATACAATAAACAATATTGATTTCTTGGTTTTCTTGTAAAAATAAGTTTGCGACTTGCCTAGGAGGCCAGGTCAGAGATGATCAGACAAGATTCTGAAAAGTTAGACGTAACTCTCGAAATACGCAAAAACTTGTGTGATATGATAATCAGGCATATTGACGGAAATTGACGATTAGAGTGAAGTTTGAGAAATTCGGGTGCAACATAAATCCGTACTGCTCCATGGGTATGCAACGTGCAAGGTCATCAAGGACATCTAGCACCTGCTGCAGATTTTCGTAACCGGCTGTCTTCGCCAAATTCTCTGTATTTACTGGCCTGATACAATTTTCAACGAATACCTCATGGAGCGCTGCTGTGATACGATAATTGACCAACAGATTAAGCGTCGCAAGTGTATCTAGATTACAATCATATCGCTAGTCAGGCACTTGATTGGAATCCTCAAGGGGAACAAAAACGTGCCCGTTTTAAACAGACCTAACGACTCATAGTTGCAGTCGAAGCGAATAAGGTTGGAAAGACGTAAAGCGAGACAAAATGCGAAGCTTACGACCGAACGTCATGTGCGGCGGATTACAGTGGAAGCTCTCTGCCCATCTAGGGGATATACTATAAGACCTTAATATGTTAAATATGTTTTATATGAATAATAATTAATAATAAATAATGATTTTATTGATAATAATTCCACATTATTTCAATGAAAATAATAACGTTTTCTTGATAAAAATATATTAGTAAAATTTAAATGTCAATATCATTAAGCAAAAGTATATCGTACATAATATAGAATATAGAACTCACACCTAAATGTTATCGTAACTTATAACACGTGTCGTATAATACACCCGAGAACAATAAACCCGGGTCACAAAGATACCCGATAAATTCGGCCACTGACAATGCTGGCTTAGTTAAGTGTGGGTATAGTGTAACATGCGCAGAGCTGGATGCGAGAAGCCCAAACTCGATAAAAGTGGTGTGTAATGGGAAAGGTCTGACACAGGTCTAGTAGTGGACGGCGATGGGCTGATGATATGATGATAGTGTCACACCTATGATTATAAACAGTGTCACACAATAATAATTACCATTTTCTTTTACTTTTACTACCCACTTTACGTGCAACCATCGTTGTTTGTTACTCAAAATAAAATCCGGTGTAAAATTTGATTATGCATCCTCGATCATTTAAAACTCCATTCTATTCGAGCAATAATCTTCATTTGGATGTAATCATTCACACTCCAACTTAAATTTATAAATAAAAAGCACTATGAAGTACAGACAAGAGAAAGTGAATTATATACAGCAGGCAAAGAGAACCTTATCTGTCAGGCGACACGGAGACGTAAATTAATTGTCTACCGAGTACGTAACTGGAAAATTTTAATGATAGCAATAAACCACTTCATCTTCACTTTACTCTTGAAATTTGTGTCAAGGATTTCCATAAATGTAGAATAATAATTTATTTCTAATTTATTGAATTTCTTTTCTGTACAAATATTTGTATTGCCTAATATTACTCGGGGTACTTGAATTGTATTTCTTTCGAGAACGAGGTTAAAGTAGGTACCCTCGCTTTTTTTTTTTTTTTTTTTTCATACGACTGGAATTGATGTACAAATTCAGTAATAATTATGTCATAAGACATGATTGCATGGCAAGACATAATTTACGTATTTGAATGAAAAGATAAATGTGTATTGAATGATCTCATTTATCAGACTTTTATATTCCTCCCACTAACGTTACAGTGTTTCGTTTTCGGTCCATCTTATTGCTATTTTTAGGACACATAAAATCCGAAGAGACAGCGCCGGATCATGAGCCTGAAATGCTGCGGCGGTACGCATACACGCAAGCCTTACGAGCACGGCTCTAAACACAGGGCTGTGTCAGCCAAAGCGCTGTTGGAGCCGTTCTGCCGATAGAGAGGATAGAGAGGACCGACTGTGTCAGCTACCGATTGACTCAGATACTCACCACTCATGGTCGTTTCGGTGAGTAGCTGAATAGAATTGGACGTGTGGTTACGGCACAATGCGACCACTGCGGGTCCGATCGGGAATCCTCCCAGCATACGCTGGAGAACTGCCCTGTGTGGGAGTCTGAGCGTCAAGTCCTAGTCGGGCGGATCGGACGGAACCTCCCAACTGCCGAGATAGGCCGCTGCGCGGTGTTTAGTGGGTAAACTGGTTCCTTCTGGAGTCCCACACACGCGCTTCGTTTACCCCACGAAGGCTATGATGCGAAAAGCATTAAAAAGAACGTAAAAAAAGGACACAAAACAAACTAATAATAAATATCCTTAGTCAAAGAAACTAATTTTAATACATGATAAAAAACTGTTTTCCAATACTTTAAGAAATACTACGGTGTTGACTTTAGAAAAAGATCTTCACAAGTGTATAGAAAAGATGTCACTCTTATGAGTATAATGAAATTAATAAATAACTAAACTGCTTTTTAAAGTTTTGCTTATTAATTGTTGCTTGATTTTAAAATGTGAAATCATATTTGCATGATCAGTAAAGAAGATCTCGAACAGAACACATTCCAACGTTTCATGTTTGACTTTTAGAGTGTAAATATTGACAAAAGTTTAACGAGACAATATTACCGACACAAACTGTCAATGGCACTGTTTACAAATCATTTGTTTATAAAGTCCACACGTCCGTTGTATAACTTAGGGTTAGTAGGAAAGAAAATTTAGTCATGTGCTTTCGTCTTATAAACTTCTAAAATTCGGCTCGGTATGTGTTGAGGGCTTAGCTTAATCGCTACAGAAGTTACAATAGTGTATTCAATCACTATTAGTGCCGTCGTCTGGACTTTATGGACATTGTGAAGACGTTGGTCTTACAAGTCTTTAGGACGGTTTCACCAGTTCCTGCTAAACTTTTAGATAGTTAATTTCCATAAAACACTATTTAACATACAAAGATTTCGGTAAGTAGAGGCATGCTCATTAAGCCGGCTGCTAATTGCTGGTCCAATGGTTAGCATATGCGGCTGCTGATCAAGAGGTCTCGGATTCGGTTCACAGGTCGAACCAAATATTTGTGTGATCCACAAATATCAGAGTCTGGGTGTTTGTGTGGGCCGGGCCGGCTTGACAGGGGCGATACTAACCTCATACAGAATACCAATCTAAAATAAAGTCATTTATGCTATCGTATTTCGTTGGCGAGTGTGAGAGTGGAATAACCCAATGACGCAGAAGCGTCTCAATAGGCCGCCACAGTGTGTGTGACCACTACCTATTGGACTCATGCATTCCATCAGGCAGATTAGACTCATTTTGGTAGACTTAAATATATAAATAAAAAAGATGTCAATATTTATCTGACATTCTTGTGATACCATACTCTATTATTATTTGCCAATCTCAAAGCAGCATTTGAGACATAAGTTCACATTAGTCTATCAGGAATGTTATCAGCACGTCTTGAAACTATCCCTGATTTTAGTCATGTTTATTATTATCCAAGAACAGCACAAAACACAGGTACGATATTCTTGAATATCGACTGTATTGTCAATATCGACGATATTGTTGAGTATGATATAATAGACAGTTAACTATCTATCAATACTATCTACATTCTATCTATATTCAACTATATCGTGAATATACACAAAGAGTCATACAAATGTTGGTCGCGGACCGCGTAAACTGCACGGATGGACATCAGTTATGCCTGATTCATCCCATAGGCCATGGAAAAAGTAGGGAAAGTGATATCTTGAATGATTATGATGAGGGGAATAGCTGATTAAGATATAGATTGTACTGACTTAGACGGGACTCTTACATAAACCTGATGTTATATAAAAGTAACTTAGGTTTCTTTTACGCAAAAACAATGTAAGAAGTAGATGAAGTTCGAAAAGATAGTATAAAATAAACTCTACAATAATCGGTGTACAGATATTTTCATCTCCGTCCGCCATTTTAAGTGAAAATTATTCCCCTAATTTAATAGTGTTAACAGGACCGTGTTTACATATTATCATTTATTAACTGAGTTTAATTTGTAGAAAATTATTTTAAAAGCAGGTTTCAATTCAATTTCAGTCAAATTGTAAATTGTATTGACGATGAACAGAATATTATTACGCTTACGCGGTAACTCATACTATTTTGATACCGGTTGCAAATATAATACATTATAATAAAGAAGTAATTGCCATATTAATTGCTATATTTCATTACTAGCATTTGCACGCGACTCCACCTAGATTTTGGTGGGATATCGCGGTATCATTTTTGTTTCATGTACCATTGGTGAGGCCTATGCCCAGTAGTGGACTGCGATAGGCTAATGACGATGATGAAGGCTTATGGCACTCACAAGTAATGTGCCGTTACATTGCGCTAATCTATTTCAAAATGGGTTCAGTAGATCCAGAAAATACCGTCTTCACACATTCCAATTATCTTTATGATATTAGTGTAAATTAGTTTACCAGAACAGAGGTCCCCAAACAAAAAATATTTGAAAACCTATGCTGTTTTCCAGAATCATTTTACAGATAGATATTCATCACCTAAGTTAACTATATTTTCAAATACAATTTAGTAAAACCAATGATATTTTATATTTAAAAAGAGGAGTAAAACATTTTTCTTAGAGTTTCGTAGTTCATGAATCGAATCCCTTATACTTTCGTCATGCCCTTATGGAGATCAAATTTAAAATCATCAATCTGTATGTATGTCAGTTAATGAGGTGATTTTTTAAACTGATATAATGTCAACCGATTGAAAAAAAAATGTTAAGCGAAACTTACTACAAGAAATAGCCGGACAAACCAAATAAGTCATCACTTCCAAGATTCTGAATGAGAAAAATTCTAAAAGCTGAGGTTTTTGAATTTCATTTTGCTTTCAGGGTCGCGGAGGTCCGATGCCAATCGCTTCGTGTAAATACCAATATTTAGGTACAATACTGTAAAACTAATAGCCGATACCAAATAGTTTGGCGTAAAGGTTAGGAAGATAATGTAAGTAACGTATGTTATATACATACGTAAAATAGAATTATTGACATTATAAACAGAATGAAAAGAGAGAAGAAAACAATGTATAGTTAAACTACTCCCACACAGTGAAAGCGAACAAAAGGATTTGTTTTATAAACAATGATCTAAATAAAACTTGACATTTAATACTTTGAACCTATTTTCAAATTTAGGTATACAAGGCAATTCTAAGATACATTTTCGGTTCTGTTAATTGAAGTTTTTACCAAGTTTCTTTTCTTGTGACTTATTAGAATCCAAAAATATAAATATACGTAGTTAAACTTCTAGAGGGTAGGTAAATAAAGGTGTTGCGGAGAGAAATACATAGATACCTTATACTAATAGAAAGAAGACTGATATCGAGGGCAGTGCCGGATTAAGCCAGCGCGGGGCCTGTAGCTAATTCTAACGCGGGGCCCTTGGATAGTTTCAGAATATTATGTTGCTAAAAATCGGTCAAGTGCGTGTCAGGCCACGCATAGAATAGAGTTCCACAATCACCCATAATGGTATTAAACCGTGTCCAATATATAATTGTTAGTTATTTATTTTTTCGTTAATTTAAATAATTTTGTACGAAAATTTCTAAGGATGCGTATTTTACAAGTTAGGCCTCTATAACTCCTGAATTAAAAAAATATCTAACTCGTTATAGTTTTCCTTTAAAGTTCAGCATATGGACTACCAAAATTTTTAACCGCCTTCAAAAAAAAGGAGGAGGTTCTCAATTCGTCGGTTTTTTTTTTTTTATGTGTGTTCAGCGATAATTTCGTCGTTTATGAACCGATTTCAAAATTTCTTTTTGCATTGGAATGGGCATAGCTTATAGGTGGTCCCATCGTCACCATATCGGGATCTGATGATGGGATCCCAAGGAAATCGAGGGAACTCCTCAAATATCATAGGTAAAATTGTCGCGATTTGGGTACTAATAGTTTTTCATTGAAGTCCGTTCCTTTTTGTTAAAATTATTTTAGGTTTTTTCGAAGCATCCGTTTACCATTTAGGGCAGGGACACCCTGTTTTAATAAAAAAATACTCTTTAAAGTTAAATAACTCGTATACAAAACCCAAATAAAATAATCGTTAAGACGATTATTTGATTTGGTTTGATTGATTCGAACGAAACCTGACACCGTCAGCATGGATCACGGCAAAGCCGCGGTCTCATTCCGTGAGGACATTATGCTCCAGAAGGAGTCCGCTGAGCTGGATCGGGATAGGGCTGAAGTGATGGAACGTGGCAGAGGTCGCTAGGCCCCCGATTATCACCTAAGGGTCGCTGCAGCCACATCTTAGGGAGATGTGACCACTGTAAACGACACGAGAGAGGTGACACTCCCGGTGCAGCCCGGGTTGACACCCGGGTGTCAACCCGGGTGTCAACCCGGGCTGCACCGGGAGTGTCACCGCAAGAGGCGCAAAATGACCCACCCTAAGGTGGGTCATTTTGCGCCTCTTACTGCTAGAGTAGTGAGAGGCACGACAGCGTCCTGCCCCGGGATGTACCTCGGTCGTTGGGTACGGCAGGGGGGACTCCAGAAGTCCAGAAGCCGCTGTTCTGTTCGTTCACGACTTATAAGATTCTTTATAATTAGAACCCTTAGTTTCGACATATACATGGTCCGTTCTCGACTTAATTTGCAAATGTTTTTATCGCTTCGACAAGTAGCTAAAATGAAATCACGAAAAAAAATTTTGTTTTTTAAAATATCAAAACTAGTAATTTATAAAGAACATCTTGTAGTCATGGAAGACAAGAAGCAACCTGTACATTTACTACAACGTAGACTGTTGATATACTTATGTATATAAAAAAGCAAATGGTTCTATTATGTTAAATTATGTACAACATTTTTTTTTTAAACTTAATGTATTTCAAACAATAAATATGGCATGTCAAAGCTTCAAAAAAATAGAGGCTATGGAAGCTAACAGTTTCATCATGTTGTTTTGATTGTAATAAGATCTATCAGACCTCCAGCCAGGGAGAACGCAATACATGTCATGTGTATCCCACAACACTTCCCGCTTTTTTACGATTCGATTTAAGTAGATACTTTTTAGCAGTCAGAAATCGTTGAAGCGCGGGGCCCCTAAATGCGCGGGGCCTGTAGCATTTGCTACTCTTGCTACGTGGTTAATCCGCCACTGATCGAGGGTGAGTAATACGTTGTACTATTTCATACAAGTCACGAAAGGCAACCTACGGACATGACCAAGATCCTACGTTACTCCTGCTGTTGCGAATAACTATAGCGATTTGAAGTGTATTTAAAAACTCAGCATGGACTACAAAAGAATTATCCTCCAATTTCTAACCGTCAAGGATATGTATCTGCTCATTATCATGAGATAATGACTACCAGAAACAAATACTTGAATAGTTTTAGAAAATAATATAAAACACATGGTATGTACCTATAAAACTTGAGGTTTGCCCTTAATTTCTTTGTGATACCATCATCTGATCCTGTTACCTGTCTGACTGAAGTCAAAAATATTTTTTACAATCGGTTCATAAAATATATATAATATAACATAAATATAAATAAATAAACTTAAATAATAATATAATATAAATATAATTATCACTGAATATATAAAGAACAAAAAAGTATCAAAAAGAGAAAAACAAGTATCACCATTTCAATATAGAATTGGTCGGACTAATGCATTGTTTTGTAAGCTTATTTAACACTTTAAGGTGCCGCATGAGGTGACAAATGTACTTTTGTTTGATTTTTCTTTTCCCGTTAACAAAGTATTGTTTTTCCCCGCCTGCAATATGCAGCGTTTAATAAGCGCATAAAACATTGCACGTTTTTCTCTTTTCAGTTCACTTCTGTTATGCAGTCAGATTTTTGTTTCTATATTAGCAATTTTATTTCAGTACTTTTTAATTATATAAGCCGACAAGTTCTTTTTATGGGGTTCCGTCGTATATGACTTGGAACCCTTATAGATTCGTCATGTCCGTCCATATGTCCTCGAATTACCGTCTAAACGGTTATTGCTGGAAAGATGAAACTTTGCAGGATATGTGATATGTGTTAAATGAACCACTAAGAATATTATGAGACTTGATTATAGAAGTTAGAATGCTACTTAGATTAGTTAGCTATCGGGAAATTTTCCTCAGACCTACTGAATAAACACATAAAGTTTAGCCGATAGATATACTACTACTTATTATACTTTGACTGTCTTGTTGGTCTAGTGGTTAGCGTATGCGGCTGCAAATCAAGATCTCTCAAGTTCGATTCCCGGGTTACGAGTTGGACCAAATATTTGTATGATCCACAAATATTTTTTTCGGAGTCTGGGTGTTTTCTATGTATATTATGTATGTATTTACGATGAAAAAAGTATGATTATGTCTTTATATCACTTGTTTAGTACTCATAATACAAGCTCTCCTTAGTTTGGGACTAGATGATGTTGTGTGTAAAAGATGTCCATTATATTCATTATTATTATTTATTATACATGCATGTAGGTATTACACATAGGACAGTAGCAATATTTTCTTTCCATTCAAAATGACCCACCGTAGACCCTAAATAACATTAAAGAGAAATAAATTATCGTAATCGGATTACAAATTAAAAATGGCAGAAATGTCACATGGAACGTACCTACAAGAAAACAAGTTAAATCCAATTAAGATGCTCTTACTTTTAAAGATTGTTTAAAAGTTATAAAAGCTGTCGTAATTTACATAACAGACTGTCTCTGTTTGTAATACTTAACTTCAAACTTTATAATTCCGTTAGGATTTCGGATAGATTTGTTTATTTCAGACATTTGAAAATCAGAGCTCGGTCGACATAGCTACGATGTAATAGTTATGCATATATGCTCATTGTAGAAAAGTAAAAACTCTATCGATCTATAACTTACGTTTTGTGATACGAAGCTGTGCTTTGGCCTTCTGTGAATGAATTAATCATGTTATTGAATAGAATTTTTTTAATGTGATATAACGGACTATAAAGTTTATTTCTTTACTTGTGTTGAACTTTCTATTATTCATATTAAATGGTTTGTTGATCCTTAGTAATAAAGTGAGTTTTCCTTGTTGACCGGGTAAAAACTTTACAAAAGCCTTGTAGGTATATAGTTTTAACTATTTGTTTAAAAATAATCAACTGAAAATCGAGAACAAACAGTTTACGGGAAAATCAGGTTTAAGTCACAATTTATATTTTTCTACAAATAACACAATGACTTGAATACAGATACTGTTAATTTAATATACAAATCTTGGTAATGACAAATTACCATAGGTACATAAATTACCTTTTTTTGGTAGTATTATGGAAAATCTCTCAGATGTTCTGCTCATTTTGAAAACGCCGTAGCCAGAGGGGTACTCGTAAAAAGCGTATACACCGACGGACGGTCTAAGAACTTTGTAGGTTAGGTTGGTTTTTTTAGGTTTTATCCATCTAAAATGGCCTTAAACTTGGTTAAAACCTTTTATTAGACATTTAAAAAAAAGAAATAATTTGCGTGGTCTATTCTTAAACAGAAAAAGTTAAAACATTAATTGTTTGTTTTAAAATTAATGGAAGCTGTCTATATTAACAGTAAATTTTGTTCAGTTCAAAATGAAAAATTAAAAAAATAAATATAATTGTGTCAACGTTAATCAAACATTACACGATGAGAGAGGAACGTACTACAAAATAATCAAATTAATGAGTGAAATAATTTAATGTAAACATTTCATCATCAGGAATACATTTAATTTGGAGTATTGCGGTTGAAAATTTAACAAATTGCATTCGATTTAAATACCACAATAAATACGTCGGCGAAATTAATTTCCAAATCGAGGTTGACCGTAACATCGCTGTCAATGATACAATACAATTTCGATAAGTGCTCGTATCACAATAATATGATTTTGCGAATAATTCGCAATGATATCTTCATAACTTTACCGAAATATTTTATATGCAATGTTAAATAAATTTAATTACGGTTTTGTTACTGTATCGAAATAACTTTACGATTTGATATATGTATGAACATTTCATTCATTAGACTTGTAAATGACGTAGTTGATATACATATTAAACAAATATGTGCACAGTACAAATGAAAGGACCTTACTTTAGAGCTGCCGTTGAAGTCTTGACGCTCAAAATATGGATAGACAAAGGCAACAAAGTACAGTAAGATCAAATTTCAGCAGCTGTATTTATCACACGATTCACACGTGATAGGATATATAAAATCATTATATGTTGGCCAGAATAATGAATTGGCGAATTCAAAGAACTTTAGAGACCAGAATTCTGATTCTGGTCTCTGGTTTCTTAAAAAGAAAATAGGATCACTTTTCAAGTCAAGGTACATTTGTAATCTTGATACATACCAAGTGCACACCAAATCGTATAGATATTTAAAATTTACTCTGGGGTTTGTCTGTATTAAGAAAATTTTTGTTTTAACTAAATAATTCACTCCCTTTGCTACGAAATCCTTGTGTCTCAACAAATTATTAAAAAAATAAATGAATCGGTCAAAGGGTTGTTGAGTTATGCGCTTCGCAACACATTTGCCGATTCATTTTTATATACAGGTACAGATTTTATACTACTTAGATATTTATATGACTTCTGTACGCTTCAAGAAGACACACTTTGAAAATGATAAACAACACGATTCAATGTTTGTTTATGTTTTCACTTCAGTTTCGTTCCTCATTTTTAGGGTTACCCCAAACGTCTAAAACTGGCCTCTACTACTAAGAATCCGCTGTCCGTCTGTCTGTCTGTCTATCACTAGGCTGTATCTCATAAGCTGTTATAGCTAAACAATAATTTTTTTTACAGATGATGAACTGTTGTACGTTTTTAACAAAAATACTAAAAACAGAATAAAGTTAATATTTAAAGTGGCTTCTGTTTTTGCTCGATATCGATAACAGCGACATGTAGAATCTTAAAATGTTAAGATAATGGTTACCTATATATATATATATATATATCTATATACATATAGGTAACGTTTCAGTAACGTTATAATAAATTTACTGAATTTAGTTACTGAAACGGTAAGTGTCTATAGATGATGGCAATTGAGTATTATTTTAAAAATACCTTTGTATTGTTATTGAAATTAATCAATCAAGACAAAAATAAAAGTATGCTTATTTACTGATAAACATCAACAAGTAGAAATATTCTATCCTTCTTATGAAAACAGAATACAAGGTCAAACGAATAAAATATCAAATATCTCTACAATATTACGATTCACATAAAAAATATCAGTATCCAAAAAGCCTTGAATATGTTTATGGAAACATTCATGACAAGAAATCTTCGCAATGTACGAGTATTTGCTCACTTAAATTGGTATCTCAGGTTTACTGAGTTTCAAGACGCTTCAGAAAATATATAATGGATAATGTGATTTCTAAGGTTGTCTACCTTCATTTATTGGGGTTCCAAAGTTTACGACTCGCAACCCTTAAAGATTCGTCATGTCCGTCTGTCCGTCCGTCCGTCCGTCCTCGACTTACCGTCCTAACGTGAAGTGCTAGAAAGGTGAAACTTTGTATGAATATGTGTTGTAATTACGTCGACAAAGTGCCACATAGAATGATGAAAATATTTTTATTTA
Organism: Phragmatobia fuliginosa; assembly: GCA_932526445.1. Lineage (NCBI taxonomy): Eukaryota > Metazoa > Arthropoda > Insecta > Lepidoptera > Erebidae > Phragmatobia > Phragmatobia fuliginosa. Next base: position 41,081,082 of record OW052057.1, on the reverse strand, counting down.
GGGTACATCCCCTCCCCTACACGTAAACTGGGGATGTTTTTTTTCTCGCGGCTACCCCATCGTGTGGGGTATCATTAGATAGGTCTTTTAAAAACAATAAATAATTTATTGTACACTAATTTGAGTACATTTATTAGATTCAGTATGCTTTTCTTAAATTATAGTTTATAATACTCACAGGCCCGATGGTCCAGTGGTTGAATGACTTTATTAGTTCACGAGTTATGAAGGCTTAACTTGTTAAATGCGCTCTTGCGACTTGGAAAACGTCATACAAAATTACCGCATTAATAAGTAAACTTAACAATTATCTATTGGATACGATTTTAAATCCACGTACCATTATGGGTGACTGAGGAACCCTTTCTTCCTCCTGACACGCACTTGGCCGATTTTTTTATATTTTCTGCACTTTACTTCACGGGGTGGTTTTAAAAATAGGTAGCAGGAATCCCAAGTCAAACTTAAGTGTTTCATAAAGAGGTGTCAGGCGTATAAAAAGAATATGAGCTGAATAATACATTACATTAATAACTTTGAACCGTGAACATAAATAGAGGTTGTAGTTTTCAACAGTTTCTAGAGCGTTATTAAAAATACATAATTTGTAAATAATTAACGGACCGTCTTAGAAGGCGTAGAAATCGCAGCAATATTATGTATCGAATTTCTTTCTGGACACTCGCCGTTTCTATTACGATTCGTGACGATACGCCGAAGGATTTTCGTTCGAGGAGTTTGAAGTAGAAACGAAGATTCGTCGTGATTCTCTTTTTCAAAGAGACGACCTCTACGGTTATTCGTGCTATTTGTTTATGGCATTTAAAAAACAAGCAAGCTGACGGAGTCAGGAAAATTCTTTGTAGACAAAGAAACAAGTAAATACTGATACTTCACCTTATATTGATTGGTCACCAAACCGCCCGTAAATCTGTGCAATTAGACACAATGGAAATAGTTTTTGTCCGTATTTCGAATCTATTGTACAGACAGCCCATTCTTGCATAACGTGCCAGATTGGGCGTCAGCTCAATAGCAGAACCTAAATGAACGCAAACATGCAAGGATATTACGTATGTATTCCTATGTCCAAGTCCGTATTCCAGTGTGAACACTTCGTGTTCATAAATAACATATTCCTAATGAAATACAATTGAAAGAACGTTGAATTTATAATTTGAAAGTTATAATAGTATAAGCCACAACGGCGGTAGTTGTCATTTTTGTGGCGCCATCACTTCACTGCGCTTGGTTATAAATAGGAGTGATCTGTTGTATCGGTACGCATTTCTGACGAATGCGTCGCGGAGTGTGGATCATTGTCTTTGGACAATTAGTACTACTCTGTTAACAGATGTGGAAAGCTGTCTTTGACAAGTTAGTACTGTCTGAATTGCGGTGGGTGCGAGGAAAACTGTCTAACAGCTAGTACAGCCCTATGTGACCGCCCTTGCTGTCTATCTAATTTGTTTAGATTCGTTACTTAATTAACGGTTGTTTGTGTCTAATTGCATTTCTAAGATTATTTTGTAATTAATGAAATAAATTGTTTAGAATTAAAGTAAATTGTTTAGAATTATAATTATTTTTATTATTTTTCACTTCTGGACTCTAACATCAGAAGTTGGATCGATCTACGTTCACAAATTATTAATTTTCAATATTTGGGAAACGATCAACTACCGACATTTAGTTAGATATTTTCATTTAATTTGCCTATACTTCATTATCTAGGTGTGTCTTACGATAGAGAGCATTGACAAATGCACAATAGATCGCGCTGTCATATAGAACCAAAGTGAATATACGCAGTGATTCGCCGCAGAGGTCCCGGGAACGATAAACGCGATCGTTCGTTAAAAAAAAAGGCATTGCACACTATTAGTGCTCATTTGAACGCTATCGAAATTCAGTGTTCGTTGTGATTTTTAATAAGGGAATCCGACTTTTGTGATATTCTTATCCGCTCTAAATCAAAGTCAAAAATCAAAACTAAATCAGTCAAAAATCAAAACAAAGTCAAAACATAGCAAATATAAAAATCGTAAAGGAAGTGACGACTTCTATATTTGGTTTTTAGTGTCAATTACAAACGGTTTTAAAACGATTATTTTAATAAAATAATGAGGGTATTTGTACCACATGTGTTCGTGTGTATAACGCTTTCTTTCCAGTTAGTAAACATTGTGCTAAGCGATGGAAACTGCATCCGTGCCAATGTACAAGGTGTACAATGTGGTCCACCAGTGCCGACACGGTAATGAGAGAAGGTTAGAAGGTTCAGTTAAGAAAAACTTGTGAGTTGTGCTTGACGCTGTACTGGTAAGATCAAATCATATTACATGTTGAGTTGTGATTTATTTTCACATAATTTTGATATGTAGTGTACAAAAGTGAATTGTGTGCGCAGTTTATAATGATGAAAAAATGGACTGTTTGGCGCGTATACGAAAATGCCTTAGGGCTGATGCAAAGCTGTGGCTTAACAAAAGGGCTTAAGTAGTTGGTTTAGTTTTAACAATGACCTCATCTCATACCTTTTGTTATTGCGAATATTTGGTACTAGCTATTGCCCGCGTGTATGTTTCTATCTTTATACCAAATGTCATCAAAATCGGTTCAGTGGTTTTGGCGTGAAAGCGTAACAGACGGTTACTTTCGCATTTATTGCGAATATTTGGTATAACGTAAATAGTGAATAGCGCTCAAACGAATGTTTGTAACTACCCCACCTGTGCATAATCAAGTAGGCGTTCTTTGCTATGGTTACGAACTATTTTTAACGAAGGAATGATGAATAATAGCAGTTGTAGTGGCTGCCTAATGCAACCCGAACTTATTACTTAAAGGTCAAGTAACTTTTATCCATTTACTTAAAATGTTACACTGACACAGCAAGTGTGACGGGACATAATACCCACACACGTTGTGATTAATCTGTTTAACTTTTATTTATGGAAACGAAAAATAGATACTTGTCAGATTATAACAATTTACAGTGTGTACACCAAGTTACTAGATGTTTCTCCGTAAATTTAAAAATTGAAATGACCATTATTAAACAACTAGCTTTAGCCAGCGGCTCCGCCCGCGTGTATGATGTCCTTTCTCAGGTTCTAAACTATTTGAGTTCCAAAATTCATCAAAACCGGTTTAGCGGTTTAGGCGTAAAAATGTAACAGACAGACAGACAGTTACTTTCGCACTTAATAGTAATAATAGTAGGGATGATCAAAAAAAAAAAAATGACAACAAGAAATAGTTGATGATCAATTACATTTCTAATTTTTATTTTGATAATTCGATGAATGGGCTATTCTTTTATATTGGTGGTTGGTGAGAGCAAATAAATCGGGAGTATATAAACGTGTGATGTAACTATTCACAATACGGCAAAAGGGTGCGTGGACAGCAGAGCTAGTCCTGACGGAGCCTATTTAAAACAGCTTGAGGAACTCTTATTATCCGCCGGTAGATGTACTATGTCACATTATTTACTGGTGATTGCATTAGTCCACTGTTATTGTAAAATCTATGAAGCGTTATAACAGTGGTAAATGTTTAAATTCTAAAGATATGATGTTAAATTTATTTAATAGTTCAGAGTAGGTAGTACGAAAGTGACTTCACTTGTTATTAATGGTTCAAAGAAAAAAAAAAAAAAAGTAAAGAAACTTATATGAACCTTCTATAGTGGACTCCAAACTAAAACTTCATATTTTAAATGTAATCTAATAGGTTTTACACAACATCAACAACAAATTGTAAATGTTAAAGAAAGATCTCGTATGATAAAGCAAAACATATCGTTTGTTAGTTATGTTTTAATGTTTATCGAAATGCAAAGTATTGATACCGGTAAAGACTGCATGTCTATCGATCTTAATAGTACGTCTACTTAAGCATGCTATTCTTGATGTTATAGAAACATTATGAAAGGTTTTAAATACCCTCACTAGTGTCAGGTATTAAATGAACTATGTTATGTTGTTTGTGTAACAATAATGATTAATGGTCAGGTTAGACCGAGCTAAAATGAGGTTTAAGCACTAGTCATTGTGAGAGTACCAATTAGTGTTCCGGAAAGATAATCCTCATGCCTGACTGGCTATTTCAGGTGTTAAATTTTAAGATCATACACAAAATCATTGTAGCAAACTTGATCGTAAAGGTCTGACATTCATATAGGATCAAGATTAATAACATGTTCATAAGCACGTTACGAGCCAGCTCAGGTTATTGTGATCTTTCTTCCTGACAGAGGTACTTATTGAAACGTCAGTACCAGTGATGGTTTCGACTGCTTTGTTGGGTCGACAGTTAGTGTATGAGACTACTGTTCAATATAGGTTCGATTTCTGGGTTGAACAAACATTAACTAATAATACTGTGTACTTCTAATTATAGATATGCTTGTTACGGCCCGAAGTTTAAAAGTTGTGGTCAACGCTCCGTGACTCGAATGAGTACAAAGAGTCGACGGTCCTACGCCTGATCTCTTTCGGGTCATGTTGGGTGGCCGTCTCATCGAACCAAAGGCGTACACCTGTGTTAGACAAGTACTTGCGTGCTGTAGTGTCTACTGTGTTTTTGGTTGCTCACCATTGGGACTGGCCGCCGTAGCAGAAAGGTAAAAAGGTTAAAATGGTAAGGTTTAACTACAGACTCGAGACGATCGACTATAAGCAGACGGTGGCTTATTACAGTAAGTGATTGAACGACACCTGTCGGACAAGCCCTGGTTCATAAAATGACTTTGAGGGCAATTAGTCTGAACTCGAATTCACTGCGTGGGCATACTTGGACATGTTTCGGGTTTGCTTGACGACAATCGTCAAGCTGCAGACATAACCAAAACTGGTGACCCGGTATCATATCCTAAGAGCTTTGCGATTATTGGGAACATCCTTAACCGAGTACCGTGAGGCTTCTGTAACATTTTCTGACATCCTCCGGGTCTTGCGTCCTGAGAGATATGCGAAAGTTAGTAACATTCTTGACGATATTACTGCGTACATACTGAGGGCACTGTTATTTTTAAATATCCTAAAAGCTTTGCTTGCTAGTATCGCCTTCTAAAAGCTCTGATTATTCATGACGATAATGAAGCATATTGGTGACGTTAAAGTAATACCGTATTCAAAACTAATGCAATTTTTCATGCTTTCCTTAGATGATAACGATGCATTGAGAGCCTCGTCACTGTGCAAGGTGCAGTCTACGCGAGCCGAGCCCGGGCTGTGACCTGGTGTCTGCTGCTGCCTGGTGAGGCGCAGACTTGCGGCCTGCTCGCTGTATCGCGAGGTGCGGACTTGCGTCCTGCATGCCGCTCAGTGATAAGCGGACCTGCGGTCTGTTCTCCGTGTGCCCGAGATGCAACCTTCCGCCTGTTCACCGTGTGTACGAGACGCAATCTTCGGCCTGATCCCCGTGTGCGTGAGGTGTGGTGCAATGTATGGCGGATGGTGGAGAGCATGAGGTGTGTATATTGGAATGGACCCATGGACAGGGTAACCAGCCCCAAACTCGTGGTCTTCCTGAGATAATTTTAAGACCCATGGACAGGGTAACCAGCCCCAAACTCGTGGTCTTGTTGAGAGAGGTAAGACCCATGGACAGGGTAACCAGCCCCAAACTCGTGGTCTTGATGAGAGAGGTTTAAGGCCCATGGACAGGGTAACCAGCCCCAAACTCGTGGTCTTGTTGAGAGAGGTTTAAGACCCATGGACAGGGTAACCAGCCCCAAACTCGTGGTCTTGTTGAGAGAGGTTTAAGGCCCATGGACAGGGTAACCAGCCCCAAACTCGTGGTCTTGATGAGAGAGGTTTAAGGCCCATGGACAGGGTAACCAGCCCCAAACTCGTGGTCTTGATGAGAGAGGTTTAAGGCCCATGGACAGGGTAACCAGCCCCAAACTCGTGGTCTTGATGAGAGAGGTTTAAGACCCATGGACAGGGTAACCAGCCCCAAACTCGTGGTCTTGTTGAGAGAGGTTTAAGACCCATGGACAGGGTAACCAGCCCCAAACTCGTGGTCTTGTTGAGAGAGGTTTAAGGCCCATGGACAGGGTAACCAGCCCCAAACTCGTGGTCTTGATGAGAGAGGTTTAAGGCCCATGGACAGGGTAACCAGCCCCAAACTCGTGGTCTTGATGAGAGAGGTTTAAGGCCCATGGACAGGGTAACCAGCCCCAAACTCGTGGTCTTGATGAGAGAGGTTTAAGACCCATGGACAGGGTAACCAGCCCCAAACTCGTGGTCTTGTTGATTTTAAGTTTAAATGTTTAAGACACACACTTATGATAACTGTTCTTATGATATTATGGTTCTTATGGTAACGGTAGACCTTCATGCTGAAGTCTACTCTTGTGTTAGTACTGTTTCTAGTTTTATTATAAATGTATCTAACAGTGACTGTTTGTTTCTAATCTGGCGCGGATTATAAATAATCTTTCACTCTTTTCCTTGGAGGTTCGAACCTTTCTTATTCGTGTTAACTGTTATTATCTTGTAAAACTATTCGTTAACTCTAACTGTTCACGCTAAATTTGATAACTGTTTTTAGTAACTGACCAATTGGACGATGATGTACTTACAGAGGCGTCCAATAAACTTTTATTTTTGTACATGTTCCAGTAACCGCGAATGAGAACAATGAAGAAGTGTGGTCATCCGGACCTGCCGAGGACGTCAGGGTGTCAGGAGAGGCCGTATAAGCCACAACGGCGGTAGTTGTCATTTTTGTGGCGCCATCACTTCACTGCGCTTGGTTATAAATAGGAGTGATCTGTTGTATCGGTACGCATTTCTGACGAATGCGTCGCGGAGTGTGGATCATTGTCTTTGGACAATTAGTACTACTCTGTTAACAGATGTGGAAAGCTGTCTTTGACAAGTTAGTACTGTCTGAATTGCGGTGGGTGCGAGGAAAACTGTCTAACAGCTAGTACAGCCCTATGTGACCGCCCTTGCTGTCTATCTAATTTGTTTAGATTCGTTACTTAATTAACGGTTGTTTGTGTCTAATTGCATTTCTAAGATTATTTTGTAATTAATGAAATAAATTGTTTAGAATTAAAGTAAATTGTTTAGAATTATAATTATTTTTATTATTTTTCACTTCTGGACTCTAACAATAGATATTTCAGGGAGTATCGCTTCTTAAAATATCTACGTCAAGGGAATCAGTAAATAATTCTAAATGCTTTAATGTTTATAATAAAATGGCCCTGTGGAAGTAAACGTCGTTCAATTCTAAGATTTATCAAAAAAATCAAATTGCTACTAATAACATTGAGAAGGCAATGTTTTATTATCTATTTTGATACTAATTAGATATACAAAAATCGTTAAATTCAGTGGTCGAGTGCAATCACAAATACCGTGACACGGTTATGTATATTCTGAATTAATTATCAACTAAGAACTCTTTCATTTACTCAAAAGAATTAAGCTGAGAATTTCTTAATAAAAGCTTTTGTCGATGGTTGATAATTTCTTTTAATACAGAATTTAATAGGAACTCTATGCTACTGCACTTCTAGGTCACGTCATAACGTATTAAAGCTCAAACTTTCGATTAAATTTCTTCGGAACTAATTCCGCCACGGTTGTGCAAGGGGAGTGTCAAAGACATTTCTTTGCAGAAAATCGCCGTTTACTCCGATCGCCCTCATTGATTTCTCCGGCTTTGTAAAAGTTATCCGAATAACTTTTCAGAAATGATTAAAATTCTTTTTTTAAGTTATGAGAGGCTACCAAGTATGTCAGTTACTTGATAGGAGAGCTTAAAAGAAACATTTTACGTAGTTACTTACCAACAGCCAATACAATTTAATTTATTTGTAAAGAGTAGTTTTATAGATATTCCTTCAAATTACGTGTAATTTGCCTTGCAACGTAGCTACATATCATGACTTTTATTAATTCAAGCATTTTTATATTGTAACTCTAATTTTCCTTCCATTCTATTTTAGCTCGATAAAAGCAATTTCATTGGTTGCATTTGAACCTAAGTGGGGCTTACGCCGTGGGAGAGTGTTCCTGCATAAAATAGATAGTTCGTGACCCCAGTAGCAACCTGATAGCACGTTTTATGAATATATTAAGAAATTAGTTCGATAGTTCATCGATATATCACTCTCGGTGCATCACAAAAGCCTTTGAGTGAGCATTATCGTATAGCTAGCTCAGCGTCCAATTTTGGACGAGTTGATTGTGCTTTCACGTCAAGGGATTAAATTGCCATACACTTGACACATAAGACGGGTTACGTATTTCCTAACAACATCGTTTAAAGCAATTTAGACACGTTATTGGATAGGCAGGTAACTGAGGCAGGTTATCACAATAGGGTTACAAAATTGAGAACTTTGCAAAAGTAGCTGTACTTTTGCAAAGTTCTCAATTTTGTATCAATTTTCTTTTACGGCTTGATAAAATTAAACTAACCGTGAGAGAGCAATACATACCGATGGCAGAGTGACGTGACAGACTCACGAAATAGCAATTTTAAGCAATCGTTTTGTTGCTATTCACTGAGCAAGTAAGGGACCCTGGCCTCTCCTAGCCCCGTAATTATTGCAAGAGGGATCTGAAGGGAGGGATTGGAAGAGACTGACTGTGAAGTAAATATTCGTGGAAAGTATTCATTAAGTGCCAATTCGTGTATTTCTCTCCTACTATGATCCCGTGTCGTTTGAGCAGGAAGAAGCTTCTTACTATTGGCCAACATATTGTGGGTAGCCATGCTTCATTGTCTATATTTGAATGAGTGTACAAGCCCCTACCCTTGGAATTTATTCGTGCCTTCTATCAGACAGAGGAGAGTAATTTTGGTAGGTATTAAATGAAGTTAGTCGTTGGATCATAGAAAAAAAACATAATAAATTATGCAATTTAAAATTATACTAAGTGTCACAGAATAGAATATAATGGTATTCATAATCCATACGAAATTTACTGTACACAAATCTCAATCAACACAATTAAAAACCCGTTAAAAAAATATTTCGTAGACAACTTCATATTCTATTTAAACTAAACTAAACTTCGACTCAATAATGGCATATCTGTTTTCATAAATGTCTCCTGAGATTATTATGTAGCGAAATAAGAGGACTTTAATTAACAGACCGTAGTTCATTGTGAACATGGATTATTTATTACAATTAAACAGTGCAAGCATTTTTCTACGATAATAATAGTTATCACATTCTGAACTGATATAATATACCTTAATTACTTTATGTGCAGTATCGTTAGTCTTAGTCATAAATCAAGGAGGATAATGAGAATATATACAGCCAGTCAGTGGAAATGTTCTGTCCGTCTGATACGCTTTCCTAACTTAATCACTGAGCCGATTTGGGTGACTTTTGGTATAGAGATAGATTTGATACTTGGAGTTGGATATAAATTACTTTTGTTGTGCTACCCGTTAAACACGCAGGCAGAGACGCGAGTAAAGGCTTCTAATTTATAATTATAACTAACAAACTAACACGCTTAAAAATTCATGACAGTTTGTTTGTGTGTGATTCTTGATTATTAATCTCAGATAAGTAACCTTTTTGTATTAGGTTACTGGTAGGTTTTTATACTTTGAATTGTTATTTTTTAAGTATTTGATTTTTAACTAGGAAATTTGTAAATCTAAATTTAGCTATTCCGTTCATAGTTCTAGAAGCTTAAACATGTCTTTGTAAATTATAATATTGAATTAAACTCTGAAATATGGAATCTATTTATCAAAGTTTATCATTTCTTGAAGTGTCCATTTAGTTACCAAAAATGATTTAGCCACGTCGACCGTTTCCAAGAGTGATCATGTGTATGCGTGTGCAACTGACCACGTACTTTTAATTTTTACAGGATGGAAATTTTAAAATATAACATTTCTGTGACTTCGCCTATCGTTTCTACTTTCCTTTAATAGTTAATAAGAAACTTTAGTATCTACCTCATTGATGAGAATTCATAAGCACTTTTCTCGTGCCTTCGACGCTCCTTCGGTATTAAAAAATGTAAGGTAAAGTTCAACGGTGAAACCTCATTTACATTTTATGAAATTTTGTAGACGAACATTAATTATTTTTTACAGACATCTAATAGATACGAAATTCTTTTATTTGAACTATTGACACGTAAGCAATTACGGCCATTTACATTTTTTTCTCATTAAAAATGTGCCTAAATATATATACTTCTATAGCTATAGCCGCGACTCGGTCCGACATACAGGCGGGCATTTTCATTATTCGATATTATGGCGGCATCTGGTCCTTTTTTTTTTTTTTTTTTTTATTGTTGTAATGGAATAGGCGTTTGTCTTCCATCTCACCTGATGGAAAGTGTAGATGAAGACGAAGATGGTACACGCCCATCCAAAAGAAACCTGTTCACTCTACTCTTAAAGGCTCCAGAGTTTAACTCATCAGGAAAAATAGACCCAGGCAGGTCGTTCCAAATTTTGGCGACTCTCACCAAAAACGAGCTGTCAAACCGTTTAGTTCGTCTTTTGGGTATGCCAACAACGTATGGATGAAACTTTTGCCTGCGCCTAGTAGTCCGATAAAGGAATAAAGAGATTCAGGATCTTCATTGTATATTTCATCCAAATACATTAAGCGGTCTCTAAGCATAACAGACAGACAGGGTTACAGAGGTTCGAACATTCCTGTCATAATAGAACATAGATAAAAGATGACGATGACAAAACCAGGTGACCATCGACCAGTATTATCACCCGTCACATACGTACGAGTAGAACTCTTTTGCGTTTTTGTATAGATATATTTAAGCCTACTAAAGTGTCTCCTAGTCAGATGTTTCTGCATCATTCTCCCGGCCTCCTGAGACCGGGAGAATGATGCAGAATAATTGAACCTCCGGTCTCACATTCACCAACGAAATATGATAGCAAGAATGGGTAGTACTGCTCCGGTCGAGCCGGCCTGACGTTTTGAAATCAGCGAGGCTCTACTACACCTCCATACTACTTTTTTTAGGTAATAGTTACTTACTAAATCACGTAGACTCAAACATGCAGTTTTATGGACGTCAAGCTAAATTTTGTGGTTAATATGGTCGGTCACAAAAATACAGTAAACACAGCACTACCTACTGCAACAAAGTACTGCGTCAAAAGAACGTAAAAATAGTTTTTCTTTAAATAAATAATAATAATAATAAAAACTAAAGAAGATATTATAAAGACGTTGAACTTATATCATAAGCTATCGTCGTACATGTAACATGATAAAGCCTTAGCTTGAGCCCGTTCGATAAAATTGAATAAAGCGCCTGAAGAGACAACAATGCAATTTTCTTTTCTTTGTGAGAATTTATAGCTTCTTCGGGCTATTGCTCAACCGCACTGGGTTTCTGTTTGAACATGATTAAAGATAATATATATATATAGATCAACCCCATTATCAATAATTTAACAGAAGTAAGCAAAAAAAACCTAAATTAAATAATTGAATTTAATAACTTTCTGCGAAACCTAGTTTAACAGTGAAGTGAATGGATGACATGACGGTTCCAAAAATACTAGTCAATTAGGTTTATATGTAAGCAGTTAAGACACGTTTTTTTTTTACACAATACAGCGAAAAGTAAATTGGCAAGCTTTTCTTTGAGCCATCGTATTCTTTTGTGTATAATTCTGATTCTCGTGTTACGTTGAAACTATGTAATTGATTTTCAAAGTTTTGTTTATCTTTTAAATGTGTGTTAAGCTGTCGTGTCTAAGATAGAATAGTTAAAATCATAGTAGATTAAAAAGAAAGTATGCCTGTTCTCGCTGTGAAGAGTAGCCTTTTTCAAAAATTAAAGGTTCTATATGCCAAATTTCCTTGATATCTGTGCAGCACTTTAGACAAAAAATCATAACAGACAGAAAGATTTACTTTTAAATTAAAATATCGTAGCATAAACAATGGATTTACGTACGTATTTTGTTATAGCACATGATTTCTACTGAGTTTCATCCCTACCTATATAATAAATGCGAAATTAACTCTGTTTGTTTAATTAACCTAAACCATTGAACCGATTTTGATGAATTTTGGTATAGATGGAACATTGGGAAAGGACATAGGCTACCTTCTATGCTAAGTTCCTCTCAAGCTACGAATAGAATAGGGTTCAGTAGTCACCCATAATGGCAAGTGAATTTAAAATCTATAAGTCTCGAGTTACGTACTACAGAACTAAAAAAAAGATGAAGTTATACCTCGATACAAATCAAATCATATAATAAATTTTTAGTGGTTGTCGAACCCACAACCCCGGCTTAGTACTCAGGATCTTTTAAATAACACGATTCACCTCTACATATTTGTTGACGTAGTTGTATTAAAGTTTATATGAATACTTTACAAGGACGTGGACGAAAATATTTTCACGTGAAAGTGTCGAGTAACATACCATGACTGACAGTATAATCTAGTTTTATTTGATTAAAGTACATATACTAAGCCAAAGTTTTTGTAAAGTTATTTAAGCAATATTGTGTTGAGACCATAACTTGTGTACCTTCACGTTCTATTCATTTTTCATCGCTGATTTTTTCTAGAATCCTTTTGTAAGTGTTCTTAAAATTAATTTTATGTATACAAATAAATAAAAAGTTTGTTCGTAATATCAAATGAGAGGTGATTGGAAGGTGGAGTGATGGTTTGCGCAAGACGGCTGGCAGGAGCTGGATGCAAGTAGCCGAGGATCGAACTAAGTGGCGTGCAATTGGAGAGGCCTGTGTACTGCAGTGGACTGCGATAGGCCGATGATGATGATGATGAGTTTGTTATTGCATTTGAAAGTATATTTACGGTATTTACATATAAAAGCAAGTCTTACCGTCTGTCTGTTTGTTCTAGCTAATCTCTTTCATTTTAATTGTAAAAAAGTATAGGTTAGAGGTATTTTGTACTGCTCTATGTTACATGATGTATGTTTAATTCCTACTCCAGGCTTAACACAAGCTCTGTTATCAATTAACACAATTACACGAAGATTCCTTGCTGACTAGTGAATGAACAATGAATGTTACAAGAGAGAATAAATATAATATTCGTTATGTTTTATTTTCTCTTGAAGTATTTTAATTTCCCTCATTTCCGATATGATGTTTACTCTTTTGAATGTAGTGTATTAAATAACCGAATTCCCGGAACGACACAAAGGCTCACGGGCTGATACGGCTGGTGATCGCAATGTTATTCCACCTCACAATATTGGCCACGTGGATTCTGGTAACATGCTTGGCGATTTAAATTAATGATTGGTTATATTTAATAATTCTATCAGTTTTGGTAAACATAGTTCAGAACTCTTACAATTCATTACTACTTATAATTGAATCCCGGTTTCAATTTGTTTCAATTTCTGTACCATGCCCATGTAACCATATTTCTGTATTCTGAGCCATATTCATTATCTATACAAATAAATTAAATTGAAGTGTATGTCATATCAAAATAGCAGTTTTGTACTCAATGCACATTTACGCTACTTACATAAAAAAATCATTATTTTTTTTCAAATATGTGTCTGTCTTTTTGTTCCGGGTAATCTCTGAAACGGCTGGACTGATTTCGACAGGACTTTCCCTGGTAGAAAGCTGATGACATAATTAGTTACTTAGGCTTAGTAACTTTTTCACTTGTTACGTTCCGGGGCATTACTCGCGTTTTACAATAGTAACTGCAGCTTCAGCTAATCTGTAATAAATTTATATTGTACTTTGCAGTTGTCTCAGGACCTAATGAGAAAAAATATTCTTATTAGATTCATCATGGCTAGGCTAAGGTCATGAACTTTCTAAGAAGAAACCTCAAGGTCTTTTGCAAACTGTTTTCGTTTTGTTTCATAGTTTCAGAGTATTGAGAGTTTTGTACTCATTGGTTATATCAATGCATTCATACATGTATTTTTACTCGACTTTAAAGATAGCTTACTGACCCACGCGTTGTTATTTGTGGTTGTTGTTGTAAAGATAAAATAGTTCAGGTACAGCTGCTGGTCGAATCTAGTCTAAAAAGAGTAGCCTTAGTTACTCCTTATATCATAAACTATCATTTAGTGGAAGCCCCTTCAAAAAAGGCCAGGTCCAGAGATAATCCAAAACGAACAGATAGACAGACATAAATTTAAGAAACTTAATTTTTTAAGTACTTTCATATGTATTTAATAAAAAGGTAGTAATAACACGCTGATTTAAGCACAAATGGGCCGGTTCGACCGGGACCCTCACACAGAAGACCATCCTAATATTGAAAGCACTCTTGCTGTCGTATGTCGTTGGTGAGTATGAGACCGGAGGCCCAATCATTCTGCACGATTCTCCCGGCCTCCATAGGCCGAAACATCAGATCAGGCCGCCATGGTATGGGTCACCATACTGCATTGCGTAACCTCACAACAAGGACCCCTACTCCTGGATTCTACTCATGCTTTCCATCAGGCAGAGTAGAGTCACTTTGGGAGGCTTAAATATAAAAAAGTATTAATTTGAATTTACAAACAGACACTCATTTTATTTGTACCTATGTTTTATTTGTATATATGTATATATACAAGTAGATCAGTAATTAATAATGGGATTCACAAGTATAGAGAATCAACTAGCCATGTAATTCTGATGTTACACGTCTATACTAAGTGGTTTGAGATTCAATTATGTGTTAATAATGTGCAAAGCACCACTGCAGGTTCAGCTAATTTGTATCTCAGTTTCGAGCAATAGCCAATAACAACTAATTAATCCAGCGATATTAACAGGTTAAATAGGTATCAGTTGATATTAAACGAAATAGCAAAACATAACATTTCTTACTAAGTGAGTCCCGCAGATTTTACCAGCGATTACTGATGTAAATCTCGAGTAAGGCCGCAGAGTCGCGAGTAAAAAAATATTTATACCCCTTAATATATGTAAATATGGGTTACTCCTTATGTCATCAGCTATCTGCCACTGAAAGTCCCGTCGACATCGGTTCAGCCGTTCCAGTTCCGTAGTTTACATGGTAATGTACAACATATATTTTTTTTAGTTTTATCACTCTCTTATTTTAGAAGTTACAGGGGGGGGGGCACATTTTTCCACTTTGGAAAGGTCTCTCGCGCAAACTATTCAGTCTAGAAAAAAATGTATTGTTTTTTTTCTTTTTTTATGTAAAAACCTTAATGCGGTTCACACAATACATCGACTGACCAAATTTCAACAGTATAGCTCTTATAGTTTCGGAAAAAATTGGCTGTGACATACGGATGGACAGACAGACAGACAGACAGACAGACAGACTTGACGAATCTATAAGGGTTCCGTTTTTTGCCATTTGGCTACGGAACCTAAAAAACAATAATTCAAGTAAATTTAGTGAAATACTGTTCATTTCTTTCTTTATTTGATTTAAAATTATAAACAGCTACATTAATTGTATTTATTTGTATGCATAGATATACTATTATTTATTTAAGGTATAGAGATAGTATACTAGTCATTAGACGACGGGGATAAATGAGTATTACTGTCCATGGATAGTTGTAACCGTGGTTGTAAGACTTAAGAGACGAGTCTTTTACTGCCTTGGTGGCGAATGGTAGTGTACAAGTCTTTGTACAAATATTCATCATATACATCAGTTGTCTAGTACCCCAAAGTATAAGTAATTTATACTCTCGATTAGTCTCGATTGTCGACACTTAGTTGAACTTGTTAAAATATATTCTTGAAATTAAACTCCCTTGTACTTCTATACCACTATTTGATAACGTCACATGGTAAAAATTATAAGTTTATTAAATAGTGGAATATACTTATACTCACCTATGTTTAATTTCAGGAATGCATAGTATAAGTTCTACTTAGTTCGTGACTAGATAGCGTTGTGTCCTAGAAATCCTATGTTTCCGAAAATTACTAAGTACGTTGCCTTTCTTTGATTCTTATGCATTAGTCGGATCAAGGTACCCACATGAACGGAAGCATTATTCCCACCATTAGATTTTAATTTCTGTATGTAGTCAGCTTAGGTAATAATCGGTATTTATTATTTTACAATCTTCCACCTTTAACCCTATTCATCACATGGGTATCGTTAGAGACGATTAATAGAGCAAACTACACATGAAAACATCACTGTGATATGACTGAAAAATCGACACAAGACCCTATAACAATCTGTTCAGGTAACTAAGATAAAAAAAGGAAACCGTTCAGGTAAACATTGTTATAAGTTCACAAATAGTGGAATAAAAACACAAATGAGTTCTATTTCAAGAATCTATTTTAAAAAGTTTAATCAAGTGCCGACAATCGAGAGTCATCCTCCTAGCCATTATTCCCAAGTTTATTTGGGGTCGGCTACTAGTTCAACCGGTTTTACCTGAATTTCAGTTTTTCCACGGAGGGACTGGCATCGGACCTCCGCTACCCTCAGGGAGAACTGAAATTCGAAGATTGAACTAGTAATCAGTATATTTGAGGGCACTAACTTCCCAATAACGATTGCCATAGATGTTCATGACAACCGGGACCGACGGCTGTACGTGCTCTTCGAGGCATGGATCATCGCCAAACTTCCAAACTCCAAGCAGCTGACAATCGAGAGTATTATTTTTTAAATAAATCTGTCTGAAAGCCCAAATACAACTAAGTACTTGTACTATAGAGCAAATAGTCTTTATTAAGGATAGGCCTATGACCCGCAGTGGGCTGTTAGAACCATTTGATAGGTATGGCATTTACAGTATAGGAAAAAAAAGGTAAGTATCTTATTTATTAAATTAAAGCAGAGTACAAATTGATTGAAAATTGTGTGTACCTTATTTTTTTAGTTGTATCGCAAAAGGCATATTTTTAAATACTACCTCGCCTTTATTTTTTTTAAATCACATTGCCTGCGTAATTCTTTAAAAGGCTTTCGGCCGATAATTGGTTGAATGTTTGGTGATGGATGGCTTTCCTTTCTTTCCTTTCAAATTCAGGAACGTGCAGTGAACATAATCTAAGCTGACTGATTTTTGTATAACTATAGGTTTACTAATATTCAACTCATGTCATAAATCCGAAAGTTTGCGGGATGTATCAATGTTATCTTTTCTCAAAAACGACTGTACGAATTTATATGAAACTTTACAGAAATATATTTGATACATGCTCTTCTGCTATTCTCATTAAAAATATTTAAACTACTTTTAGTTTTCCTTCTTCTATGTACACAACGCCATCTAGTCCCAAACTCAGCGGAGCTTGTGCTAAGGGTACGAGACAACTGATATAAACACATAAACATTTGTTCCGACCCGGGAATCGAACCCGAGATTCCAAGCACAGCAGTCGAATACGCTACCACTGCGACACCGAGGCGGTAACGTTTTTTTATTGATTAAGGATCTAATTATGAATTCGTTGCTGTAAAAAATTCCAAAGATTCTTAAAGATAAATGTGATATACCTTTCACGAAGAAAACCGAAAATATTTATTTACCAAATAGATTTTTTACTGAAGAATTAATAATTTGTTTATGATACATTTAGGGTAAATATCTTGTTTTTGCGAGAAACATCAAATCGTATCTTGTAAACAAAGATATTTAAGAACTTTTCCTGGAAAAATGGTAACTATTACGTGTTACGCCCATAGCGGCAACCGTTAAGAGTATTTCATTAAAATTAATAAATTCACTGAGAGTTACTTACAGAAATTTAATTCATAAATGAGCAATACAAAGAATGAGATTTTAAGTGTTCATAATTAGATATACATTTTTTTCCTTTCTTCTACTATTTACATTAATAAAGAGCGATCTCTTAAATATTAAGGCGTTGCACGAAATACCGAGCTGCTTCGGAGATTTATAACACCTTAATGTAATTAATAATATTAGGGTAGATAATATTATTCCGAACACTTTTGTTCAAGGTAATTAATTGTACACTCTCTTGATTTATGTTTAACTCTCGTGGAAAGCATCACCAACTACCTAAGCCTATTGAAAAAAACACAGTGCTCTATCGATAATCCTTATCTAGATTTTGCTTACACACATAGTCATTTATTCAGGCCGTAAAATGTCGCATGTAGTGTACAATATTTAACGGCAAACTTTTCCCTAGACGATGTGATTACTCAACAACTCTTCTCTAAGTGGTTATCAGCCCATCACCTTGCAGCTTGCCAATCCTTTAAGTTATATCAGTGCCTGTGGTGAGACATTTTAAATACAGAATGTCCACTACTACTTATTCCACGCCTGTCAGCTAAGACGACTACTTACGCAGAAAAACATAACATAATTCCAATACCATCACGTCTGGCCAGCATGGTTCCGCAAAATCTTATTCAGGAGATGTCTATATCTAGAAGCGGTCTACTAAAGGTTATGTTATCGGTTACCTCTGTTCCGTATGTTACAGTATCGTTTTGGACCAAATATTTACCAAGAATAGTTGACTCCAGAGCTTTCTAACTTGGATTTATAATTTAACTCTGTCGGGAATTGTTATCTAAAAGGATGTTTCAATAAATCCAAAAGAGTATTTCTGCACACTCTTATGAAATGTATATATTATATTGATAAATACAGGGGACAGGAATTAAGTGTCCTCACGTTGTATATGATATTTAAAATTGCTGTTTTAAGTTTTTTGCCGGATGATCAGCATAAAATTAATCTTTAGAAAATTTACTTAATCTTTAAATGAAACAATAATATTGTCTTTAAAAGTTTTGTTATTTCAGTTCTTCCTTAGGGTTGCCAGTCGCTCCGTGGAAAAACTGATATTCAGTTGAAACTGGTTGAACTATTAGCCGACCCCAAATATTATAGGGAATAAAACTAGCAAGAAGAAGGCCCTTCAAGGTTTTTCTCAAGATTAACACAACCTAATTTAATATGTCAATACACAATTAACTTTTACTTTAGAATGATACAGAAACATTCAACCAGGACGCCATGGTGTGGGTCACCATATTGAATTGCTTACCCCCACAATGCGGATGGTGACCCCTACTCGTGGATTCTACTCATGCTTTTCATCAGGCAGATTAGAGTCACTATTTGGTAGGCTTCAATAGTAAAAAAAACATCAAACCAACATCGGTTGTAATTTACTTATAAATCTGGGCTATTTAAAAAAAAGCGGCCAAGTGCGAGTCGGACTCGCCCATGAAGGGTTCCGTATCAGCAAGTAACATCATATAAAAGTTCTTGTAGTTCGTTGTAACTTTCATCGATGTTTTTATACTAGTGTATTGATTGAATGAAAGGTAAATTGCGTGTTACGATTTATGACGTATTAAAAAAAAACTACTCACTAGATCTCGTTCAAATCAATTTTCGTTGGTAGTTTGCATGGTAATGTATAACATATATTTTTTTTAGTTTTATCACTCTCTTATTTTAGAAGTTAGAGGGGGGGACACACACACATTTTTCCACTTTGGAAGTGTCTCTCGCGCAAACTATTCAGTTTAGAAAAAAATGATATTAGAAACCTCAATATCATTTTTGAACACCTATCCATAGATCCCCGTATAGGTTTGATGAAAAAAAAAATTTTGAGTTTTAGTTCCAAGTATGGGGACCCCCAAAATGTATTGTTTTTTTTCTATTTTTATGTAAAAATCTTAATGCGGTTTACAGAATACATCGACTGACCAAATTTTAACAGTATAGCTCTCATAGTTTCGAAAATAATTGGCTGTGACATACGGACGGACAGACAGACAGACAGACATACTTGACGAATCTATAAGGGTTCCGTTTATTGCCATTTGGCTACGGAACCCTAAAAGATGCGACAGTTCGAAGTTGTACTTGCGATTATACAAATCCTGTTTTTGCCCGACTGCCTCAATGCGGTACCCTAAAGTGTTTAAAACAAGTAGGGTTTTTTTATTTGTATAATAATTATTATAAGAGGTAGTCGAGCAGCACGAATGGACCGGTTTGAACGGGGCAGTACTACCCTCACAGAAGACGTTCCTAATAAAGATAGCATTCTATCATATTTCGTTGGCGAGTGTGAGACCGGAGGTCCAATCATTCTGCATCATTCTCCCGGCTTCCAGAGGCCGGGAGAATGATGCAATAACATCTGACCAGGCTGCCATGGTATGGGTCACCATGCTGCATTGTTTACCCTCACAAAGAGGATGGTCGCCTCTATTCCTGGATTCTACTCATGCTTTCCATCAGGCAGAGTAGAGTCACTTTGGTAGGCTTAAATATATACGAAAAAAAAAAAAAAAAAAACTACTATACATATGAAATCCTGGACCCTTAGAAAATAAAAAAGAAGAGAAAATTAAAATATTCGTCTTCTAGCCCCCTGTTTTTTAATATATTTTGTGTGCGGAACGCGAGTTGATTCATGTTCAGTCGGTCGCAGACCACCGTTCTGTCGGGTCGCACGTCGTGTTATCGCGTTTGTACAACGTCGCATGCTAACGCGATGGACGTACTTCCAAGTGGAAATTTATTCCGTGAGCTTCAGGATGTCACCGATACCGGCTACTTTGAATGGAAGCTGTCTCTAGAAGACTACTGGCAACAGGTGAGTCTATCATTAGGTCGAAAATACGAGCGAAAAGGCGTTAAAAAGGCCAAAACTTGGCACATTAGGCACAAAAATGAGTTTACACCCGAATAAATGCCCGAGCACTGGGCAAAAGCGTAACACTGTTTTGTAATAAAGAAGAAGAATGTTAATCTTAATCAAATCGTAATAGATAGTAAGTATTTTTTTTTAATATTTAAATACTAAAAAAAAAATATAAATACTTTATTATTTTTATGTTATTAAAATCACAGCCCTGTTGAATCACAATATTCACAATTCGTATATTGTTTTTTTTTTGTGTTCAAAAAGTCGGATTGTCGAATAATGTTTGCTAGATTTGGTAGCTAATCAGCTACTAAATCTAGCAAACAACAGGTAGCTAATCGTTAAAATTAACAGGCAACTGCTAAACATGAGCCTCTCCTTAGTAACGAGATTTACTATAATTATATTAAACTAACTTTAGCCGGCGGCTCCGCCTGCGTGTATATCCGTCATGGCAGTAAATAGTAGCCTGTGTTATTCCGATATAGTTATTAAATTATAGTTTCATCAAAAGCCATTCATTATTTATTGCGTAAAGGGAAATAAACTTACTACATAGGTGCATACTCAAAAATTTTCTCGTTTTGTATTTAAGTAAGGATTTACACTGATATTAAAAAAAAATGCGAATAACAGTTTTTGCCTAGACAAAAGAATACATGATTCAATATATTTCCGAAAAATACTAAGTAGGTACGTTGCCGTTCTTAGAATCCTATGCATCAGTAAGTCAATCAAGTCAAAACATTATTCAATATGCCCAATGTGCCTGGACATAAACCCATCTCATCTCTAGGTGAGTGCTATGCGACGAAGTTTTCTTACTTATCATTATAGTAGTAGGTAGGCAGTAAGTAGTACGCTGTGCGAGCTGTGCGTAAACTGTTAAACAATTTGAACTTGGAGTGACACCCAGAGAGCGGAGAGTGACTTAGAATCGCGCCTGCGTAATGTCTCCGGTCGATTTTTGAAAAGGATATTGAGGATAACCAGAAGCATTAAAGTATAGAGCTATGCGTTATATAAAAAACGACAAGCATATTACATTCCCGGCAAAAGTGGCGCCATGACTAAAAATATCCGACACGAGAGGTTCGCTTGATAACACTACCGGCACCGTTCGCGGAATTTTATATACCTACGGGGAAGTGAATTCAGAGTACTATATAACGTAAAGCTAGCTACATATCTATTGTTATGGAGAGAACGTTCACTTTCAATGAATAAATCGATAATTTCACTTTCAGTGTAGTATCAGCGTGCCGTAATACACGTTTACGCTACAGTTTATTTTTGAAAATTGTTTTTGTGTTTTTTGTTTGTATTATATTTTTATTAGTGGTATGTTTATTTTGAAACTTAGGCTTTATTTTAGGTGTACTTTTACGGTATTAATTTGGCTTATTTATTTATATTTGTTTTTATTTTTTTATGTTAATTAGTCTAAGATGTTTTTCGTTATCTTCAACTCAAAGATTTATTAGTCCTAATTAGAAAACTCTCTCAGTTAAGGAGCTACTGTGTTAAAACTGCAAGAAACACCAACACATCAATTGATATAGGTATATTTATAATTTGCGTGTAAAATACAGATTCTTTCCTTCATTAATATGAACTAAGTTTAAATGCCTGCCTACTATCATCATCTTTATCAACAGCCTCAAACATTCTACGAGTGTATATGGGATTTGATTCTCAATTGAGAGAAGATGTTTTGGCCTACTATTCCATACTGGTCAGACGGATTGGTAAAATAATTGGGATGGTGACACTCCGAAGGTGTTCTTAACCATTCCATCACGGGCAATGTTAATGAGATGCTTTATCAGTTACCTTGTTTTTTAGAATTTAGAATTATAGAATCTTAGCAGAAGGTCGTAGGTTCGATTTCCAAACAAGACAAATATTGTGTGATGAACACGATCGTTTGAACCTACTTAGGTACCAGGTTCAATAAGGAAACATCTGTGCCAAAATCTAAATAAGGGCCCTAGCTATCTCGATGTATATAGGTATCATAATTATCTCGATATGGATTGGTTCCTTGTTGCATAAATAACTCCTCCACAACCTCCACAACCCTAAAAGCGAACTGAATTCGAAGGTCAAACTAGTTGATAGAATATTGAGGGCACTGACGTCTCAATAACGATTGCCATAGGCGTTTATGACAACCGAGTCTGGAGCTTAGAAAAAACAAACACATATAACTTTTGGCCTGACTTGCGATTTAAAACAAAAACCTCGTTATCTGCAGTTACATACGCTGTTAGACCAACGAGTGTACTAGTTTTGTTATTATTCTGACTCACACAAGATACTCCTGAACTTTTTGGTCGCATCGGCCCCTCAATTTTGCCAATTCTAAAGACAATGCCAATGATTTTGGTTATACTACAGTTCTCTATTTCTTTGCTAAACCTTAACTGAGGGAGTATTCTAACTAGGAAAAATGTATTTTACAAAGAGACTTATATTTTGCTGTACTAGAGAAAGGTGTATCTTTATTTTTTGTGGCACATTCTTATCTATAAGGAAAGAGTATCTATCTAGAAATAATTCCAATTTGTCACGAAACTAAGGGTGTTACGTAATACTCTGGTATCCAATGCATTAATATCTAATCTTCCACATTTCAATTAGATAACTTTCCTTATTCTTGCTTTAATCTAAACAAACAGAGACATCATATAAATAATCTTAATATATATAAATCTCGTGTCACAATGTTTGTCCTCAATGGACTTCTAAACCACTTAACCGATTATAATAAAATTCGCACACCATGTGCAGTTCGATCTAACTTGAGAGATAGGATAGTTTAAATCTCAAATTATAGTACCCGGTAGGTGGCGCTGCGAACAAGCTATGGGATTTCAAATTCGGGCGGTACGAAGTTCGCCGGATCAGCTAGTAGCTTTATATATCATCATTAAATACACAACTTTCTGAACTAAAAAAAAAAAAAAAAAAAACTATAAGCCATTCACAATGAGCGGGATTGCAGACAGAACTAGTTTTGTTAAATTTTAAAGATATGTATCGTAGATAAATAATTATCAGCCTCGTTGGTTTAGAAGTTAGTGAATGCAAATACCGATCAAGAGTTCTCCTGTTTGTTTCACTCAGGTTTAAAGTGCTATTGGGTCTTTCTTACATTAAATTTTTAATATTCAGAAATACCAAAATGTAGCGATGTTTCATGCCCGTACCTAGTAGATCAAAACCGCTGGTTCCGGTTTTCATGAACATTTATAGCATTCATTGTTGAATATTTCGATAACTAGTTTAACTTTAATTTCCTCCTCAAGGTAGCGGAGGTTCGATGCCAGTCGCTCCGTTGAAAAACTGATATTCAGATGAAACGGGTTGAACTAATACCTAATCTACCCCAAATATTTAATATGGGGAACAATGAGGGTAGGAAAATGATGGCATTTTATACAAATATGTAAATTTGAAGTGTCGACTAAATTCATGAATGTACACTGTACTTACATCAAGAAAACAATTTAATTATTGCCTGTTTATTCGGGTGAAATCTCTAGATTTTACGGTACTTCAGGTATCTGATGGTGAAGGAGTAACTGAGGAAATTTCTTTAGACTAGCTTCACCCCGCGCTGTTATTCGCGATTTGTGAATATAAGAACCGCGGGTAACTGTGGCCGTACCTAGTATATCATAAGAACACTTGGACATAAAACAACATGGATCAAACTAATCGGTTTTCACACAATTATTTGTTTCATATGGTTACCTACTCTACCCACCTAACCTTTAATGTTAAGTCAAAATCAGTTTCCAACAACTAACAAACATAATTATTTACCAAACTCAACCAAATTATTGTTTTTGAATGTCTAATTTGTATCAACATTATATACTGGCAATGTGCAACAATTTTGCAAAAAAAATCTTTCAGTTATCGCATCTTATGAATGATAAGATATGCCGTATTCCCAAAAGAAATGTCTTATCACACGGCGTAGGCACCACGCATTGTTCTGTAAATAAAAACATTCGACGTCCTTCTCACACACGGCGACGTTCAAACACGGTAGGCAAAGGCGTAATCCCATGTTTTCCATTTACGTAACAGGGTGAACCAATTGCCGTCAGTCGTCTTGGGATTATTGGTGAAAATTGGGAGTGTTTAACAGTGTTTTACATGTCAGCAAAGCGATGTTGATTAGACGGAATGATATTAAAGTTTCCGAAATAGTTTCAATTAATCCATGTGGTATACCTGTATTCAAAACTGTCTGGAAGAAAGTGCGAACCCTAAATTTTATATAAACCGCATTTATCGATGTATACGATTGTATTTAGAACTTCACCTCATATAATTACAAATGTAAGTAGTTATCAAATTTCACACTACCGCTATCAATTAATTATCTATATGACATTACACCGTATTTTATCTTTAGTTTATTTAAACACAAGTTGGGCTTGACTTCGAGTTTATTTCATTTATCTGTGTAAATTGTTTGTTATAAAAACAACATCTATTTAATTCACAAATTAATAACATACCCGTTCTATATATTTGAGGAAACCCCCAAATATGTGAACTAAAAGTTCTAATATTTGATAATAGAAATTGTAATGTTTTAATTCAAACCCGGCCTTGAAATAGAATGATGTTTATTTAATTTATTAGACCGGCCTATTGTTAAAGCGCTTTCACTAGCCGTTTTCACTAGCGTCATCTAAATTTGCTCTTCCTTCCTGTGTCGAGCAGAAAAAAACTGGAACTTACTAGCAATTCACGTGTTTTCTTCCTGCCATGATACCGGATCCTTTAAGCATACCAGCGCATGTGTTTCCCCCCTTCTATGACCCCGGGTCCTTCAAGCGGGGCGTGAAAAAGCATCTTACTAGGCCGCCATAGTGTGGGTCACCGTGCTGCACTGTACGTTGTGGCAGTGAGGATGGTGGCCTTCACTTCTGGATTCTGTTCGTGCTTTCCATCAGGCAGGGCAGAGTTATTTTGGCAGCTAATATATAAAAAAAAAAGACTGGGTGTCCACAATCCATATTACTAGGCCACCATAGTGTCTGCATTCGCAGTGAGGGCAGTCCATTGGATTCTACTTATGATTTCCATCAGACAGAACAGAGTTACTTTCGCAGGCCTATAAAAGGTGCCACTTAGAATGAGTTCCGTAGGTAAATAAAGGTATGTGATTTTTTCATTTTCCCCAACCTTTAAGAGCCACCAAATTACTTATATTATGGATCTTAATATTTAGAGGCTAGCTACGTTAGAGACCTTCTAACGAGGAGACAGTTTAATTATAGTTAGTGAAAAGCATTAGTCATCCTGACGTACCTACTGTTATAGTTATACAATGACATTATACAAAATATAGTTAAACAACGAACATAGCATAGGTCGTTGTTTTGATTCAGATTGAGGACAAATATTTGTGTAATGAGAATATAATGTGATTATTCCATATTTAAGTATGTTTATAAGAAGTCTCAGTACTCTAGTACTGACTAAACTTATTTTACCTGTGAAAACCCCCACAGGTCGTCAGCCCTCCGGGGCTTGCGGCGGGGTGGTGAATCAGACCGACTAAAACCACACGGTGGGCCTGAGATGAGATAGGTCTAGATACTGCTATTATTACGATATCTGGACCCTACCGGCGCCCAGCAAATTAGGTTCCTCCTGCGAAATGACATCTTCGCAGAAGATTCCGACTTCGGTAAAACAATTGTCGCTACCGGCTATGGAGCATATGACGGCCTACAGCAAGAGATCTCCTCCGATGAATACAAGTACTGATAATATCTAAATAGTGTAAGATTAGACTCTTACACTGTTAAACAATTGCACCGAATTTTGTACAATTTAGCATGGAGATGCTTTGGCTTTTGTACAAGAACTTAGGCCACTTTTCATCATTATAACCAACATACACATCGGTGGAGCCTCGGACGAAACTTAGTTGTTAAATAGTCAGAAGTATGTTAGTAGTAGTTTTGTTATCGCAGGCTTGTCTCGGCCTAGTTAGAAATGAAACGTCCGTGTGTGAGATGGGTTATTTGATTTATTCTTATTTAATAACGATATAACAATAACTCACAATAAATGCTATGTCGTTCCATAAGTAAGACAGAAAACTAAACGTACCGACGATATAACAATATCGTCTGAATTAAAAAGTTGCAGATGTGATAAAAATAATGTATGTAAATGCTTTAATTTGCATGTCGTTGCTTCAATATTTTATAAATAATTGAGACTTACTTAGTTCATTATCGTAATACCTGTTTACAGTTTCATCCATTTTAAATTGTTTCACTGCCAACGAAGATACAGTTGCTTTACTGTTGTCAGTTTAGCACTAATTAACTCTGAATAAATAATAGAACTTTGTAAACAGCGTTCGTTCATTGACAACTGGCAAGTCTGCAACACGGCAATGCAAATGAGCTTAAAATAAATAACTGTTTTCAATAGAGCACGTAAGCTATTATGTGTAATATCTGTATACGGAAGTCTTTAGCTGGGCAGCAATTTGTACTCCAGATTTAGGAATATGGATTGATTACCGGCTCGACTCGAAATAGACAAGCTAGAATGGCGGCGTAAGTACTGAGAATACTGACAAAAAACACGAAATTATTAATATAATATAAATAATAATTGTATAAACATTAAAAGAGAGAAACAAGGGCATATCATTATTATTTTCTATTATTTCCTCACCAACTTGACGCACACATGACGGATAACATTACTACATGACGTTTTCAATAACCAATCCCCAGTTTTAACTCTATATAGGTTGTTGAAGAACGATCTGAATTTACCTTAAAAAGAGTATTATAAATAAATAAATAAATAAAATAAATATTTCGGACATTTTTACACACAACGCCATCTAGTCCCCAAACTAAGCAGAGCTTGTATTATGGGTAACTAGACAACTGATATAAATACATAAACATACTTTTTTTTTTGTAAATACATACATATTATACATAGAAAACACCCAAACTCCGAAACAAATATTCGTGGATCACACAAACATTTGGTCCGACCCGGGAATCGAACCCGAAACCTCTTGATCAGCAGTCGCATACGCTAACCACTAGACAAACTATTATGTTCTCATACTTGAAAAAATATATAGGAAAAATGTAAACACTGTCTGTAGTTTCAACTATAGGTAAGCAATATTAAACTGCCGCAGGTAGTTACATTATTATTATATTCAAGGAGAGGCCTATGTCCAGCAGTGGACTGTTAAAGGCTGTTGATGATGATAATGATGATGAGGTAGTTACATTGATAGTGATACATACTAAGCACAGCCTGTATTATTGCAACTAGACTACTGATATACATATTTATATCTTTATAAGGCACACAAGTTATAGATAATGTAATTAACAATCTTCCATAGAGCAGTAAAGAGCAGTGAAGGTGGTTCAAACTATGATAGTGAAAATCAATTTCGGTATAAAGTTATTTATTCCTTAACAAACAAATTGAAAGGCTCACCATAGCCAAGTGGCTTTAGGTGATTGGAAACAATCGCTGAGTGTTAGCAACCACAGCGTGGTCAGTACCTATGAGCGACTGTTTGTTGTTGATGAAACAAATTCAAATTGAAATGAAATTATTGGCAATATAAACTAAAAACCGCGATTTGATTGCACCGAGAATAAGGTCGTTAGCGTTAATTGGCTATTGTGTTTTGCTTAATTAAAAAGTATCTACTCACAGTATCTACTCTTAATATGTAAACGGCCTTCCTCAATGCAAGGCGGACTGATAGCACGAAAAAGCAAACTTTCAACTACAAACTTCCTTTGTTGGTAAACATTGTACACAACAATTGTAGTACTAGTATATTTGTAATTTTAAAATAAAAACGAAATATTATCATTGCTAAAAATAGTAATTACAACACTTGCTTTTAAAGCTAATGTTTGCCGATTAAAATCATTCGTTTAGACGTTTCTTTACTTCTACTCTCCTAATTAAAAGTGGGTTCTCGTCACCATACAATTGTTATTGGTTTATATTAAGTTGCACTTTGTTTTAAGGTTCATTTTTCCAAAGTGACTATCAAACATATTAGACGACGTTTATTGTATTTGATTATTCCCGTGAATTAACCTATATTTGTAATCCTATGTCGTAGTTGTCGCATCTTAGTACATTGTTAGATATGTATTTTATTATGAACTATATTATCTATCGAATTTAAAATACGTAATTTAAATCTGACCAACAGTTTCACAGACTCTTTTACGCTTACACAAACGAGTTGCAACACAAACGCATAACAGCTTAATTATATTAGAATAGATTGTCCCAGTATGTTCTGTACCTATTAGCTATAAATAAGGAAATTAATGATCATATGCCTGGTAGAATCCATACTCCTCTAAGGATAACCATTGTGTAAATATATAAAACAATTCATCCACATACATAAATAAATGCTATTAGTATTATATGACGTAGTTTGTCAATGTCCATCCTCGTACATATACGTACAATGTACATCATAAAAAGCTATTGATTTTGGAATTGTATTAAATCCCAAGTTTCCTTTATGTCTCTAAAATACTAAAACCATGATTTCTACGAACTCCCTATTTGCGAAACATTTCTTTGAGCGGTGTCTTTCTTTTGATTCTCGTATTTATACCTACCTAGTATCATTTTTTAGTTGCTTGGAATAATATTACGGGTTATGAGGTGTTATAATCGATTAAGGACACCGTCAACCTATCTAAAATTAAACTAAAGTTTTAAACCCCGATTGGAAGCACGCGACAATACTGTGTATCAACGAACAACCAATTACTTTGAATATGCCAGAGGAAAACTATTTGTATTATTCACAGAATCCGTGTCGTATCTGTTCATTCCATATTCCCCGAAACAGGAATAATAAGTGTAGAAATGATATACGAATAGAGTCCCTTCAAATAGTTTGTTATTTATCGTTATAACATGAACTATGGTAAAGCGTTCTAGTTCTATATAGATCCAGCAGGAAACGTTTCATAAACATCGTCTATATTTAGAAGCGTTTATAGGTAAATTCTAATTGTTTGGCTTACGATAATGGTACGTAAGTTTCGTACTTAAAACAATTTTATTTTAAGACCAAATTCCTAGGCAACTGGCCAGGACAATTGTAAATCCGTCAAAGAATATACGCTATAAATTGCTAAAAAGAACGGTTTATGCAATTCAGTTCATAATTAGGCTAATAGTTAGGGGTATGTATGCCTGCTGATGTGTTTTAGCTCTCTTAGTAATCTATTTATTTTTCAAGTGCTATGACTGTGTTAATTCAACTTAGTCTTAGAACCTAAACCATTAGTGGAAGGTTATCCGTTTAGTTCCACGTTAATGCATCAAATACTTATAATATTGATTATATATTTTCATTGTAATGAAACTTTACCATTTTATTTTATCAAACTTTACAATAAAGAATACTTACATAGACGTACTTTATCCGAACCACATAAATCCCTAGTATAAAAGTTAAAGTGATGTATAACGATCAAAGTTCGTTGATCTTTACTTCTAGGTCATGTAACTTCTAAAGCTTACTAACAAAATTAGAAACCATTAAGTTCAATGCGTTAACACGGAACAACAATAGCCACTGGAACTGGAAATGCTTTGTTAGAACGAAGACCGTAGTCATTCGCTATTTAATGTTTAAATTAAAATGTAAATTTTCAAACCCATAGAGACAGTAATCTAATTGCTAAAATCCTGAACGGTCTCCATAATTTTGTCACAATACATCGTTGATGATAATATATAATAGTTTCATTAACTACGACTATTTAGCTCTCAAACTGTGAACATCAAAGCAACCCACATGCGGGCCACGTTCTGTGCTATTCACAAAACTTTTCAAAGTACTTTAGTACCACTCTAAATTCATTTCAAAACCGTTTTTAAAACAAGTGTCAGTCAGTTGGTCAAATGATTACAGCTGATAAGAGATTGGGCTCGTTACGAGTATAACGACTTCAAACATTTTCTACTCTGTCAAAGGTTATGCGAAGGCCTCAAGGGTGCAGTAGACATTTTAACCTTCGTTGATAACTTTGGTGGGTTTGAGGAGAAAAGTAATGGCGGTCTGTTTATTCCTCTAAAGCTACTTAAACATTATAGTGTTAGACAAATGACCTAAATATCCAAAGTAGTACGATACGCAGGATTAACTGTTAACTGTGTCGTGTTTAATTTGCGAGTGAGAGACCAGAGGCCCAATGATGCAGTATCATCTCAGATTCATCTCATGCTTTCCATCAGGCAGATTCATTTAAAGGCATTCATGAGCGTTAGACGTTCTCAATGACGGCATGCAAGAAGTAGTGATTAAAGTGATGATCCGCTGTTTGCTACTGAGAGTTGTAAGACCAAAACCCACATGAAACAACACTTTGAGTATTCATCAAATTGTTGTTCGAGTCTGATTGCCTTTTAGATACTTTTCATGTATTTTTGTAATGTACCTACTCCGCGAGACAACAATATTGTCAGCGCTAGAGTTGTTTTATAAAAAAAACATTAAGGGATTCATCTACTCGTCTATCCATCTATTATAAAAAAGCACGTGTTTATCTGGACCAATAATCCATGCTTTGTTCAGATGATAGGAATATTTAGTCTATTAAACTAGTTCTCTCCTAGTAACATCTTTCAGTCAATATTATATAGTTTGATATATTTAACACTAAACTCTTAAGAATTTAGACTGACTACTTAATGCAGACAAAAAATTGTCATCAACATACCAAGAGATAAAGTCCGTGAAACGATAACGGTTCGTTTGTAACAATTAGTGTTTCTCGTTTTTAGAGGTAAACTACGACGGTGGTGACGTCATTCAGTCGGAGACTGAGAATCGTAAATTCATGTTGCTCATACACACATTGTGGCATTTGAACATTCATTCTATTTAAGCAATTGGACCTGTTTATTAGTAGTCTTTCTGGCTTACGAGGATTTTTTTTGGTAGCAGATTAGGATAGCTAGGTCATGTGATGATGAATGATTAATATCGCCTATGGATATATTTTGTATATGACGATATTGATAATTTCGTTATGAACAGGCACTGATCGTGCTCACTGAATTTGTGACTACCGCACTAAAAACAGCCTGTGGAAAGGTTTATTCCCGTACATCTATACCGCTGAACGATTTGGAAGCAATTCACATTGGAGATGCTTTTTTTATCTTGAGTAATAAAATAGGCTGCTATTTACTATTTCTAACAAATAATGAAATTATATGATATCTTTCTTTTTGTAGAGTATCCACTTCATAACTATTTGCATAAATGTTAATATTTTTTCAGTACGCTTTCACTTATAAACTACGAGTAATCAGCCGGTCGAATGATGTAACACTGTTCCCGAGATTCACCTGTTCTCAGGGGTACAGAAAAGGTTACAAAGTACCTGTCAAGCAGAAACGAAGTACTCTCGAGGGATGAAAAAGCTTTAAAGCGAACGGAGCCTCAGGGAATACCACTAACAAAATCACACACCTTACACTTAGCTGTCTAATTTTAAGCTAGACAGCGGCTGTGATGTGGGAACCAGACTACCGATAAACGTACTTATATACATTTCTTTAAAGACATATCTATACATAGTATAAAATAAAGTCGCTTCTGTTTTTTAACTATTCAACAAATTTTAAAGCAGCTTTTAGTCACAGATAGTGACTCAAGCGGAAAGTTTATATGTGTTATACATTCATATTATATTAAGGATTCGCCGAGTCGGGGTCATAGACAAATTAAACCCAGACTCGAAGAAATGATACTGCCACTTAAACAATTATTGGTCTTGTTTAAAAATCGATAGCTCCTGCTTATAATGATATGACTAATACACTAAGAAGCCTTTTGTCATTCTCGCCTGAAACATAGGTTTAACTAGTGCAGGCAGGCAGTTACTTAAATATTTGTAAACATATGTTATTCAATATCATTACTTTAATAATACACTAATGAAATATAATGTAATTATTACTTAAGAACTATTTCTAAATCAAATGTTATATAGACTTTAACACATGTTCTGGCCAATTAAAGTAAACATTATTATTAACATTATCGGAGCACTACTTACATAATTTTCCGTCCTTCAGAAAGCCTGATACTATTGCGGCTAGTGATGTTAATCTTTATTATTACATAGTTCAAACAAATCGTTATTAGTTTAGTCTAGACTACAACGTAAACATTTCTCATCAACCAACTAAACGAAAGTAATATTAAACGTTGACATTAACATTTTTTAAAACCATTAATTGCAAAACCATATCAGTTTGTCACCTCTTTCAACGTTAAATAATATTTTAGTAAACATTATACATTATACAGGATAATTGGTTTATGAATAAATGATATAATTTAATTATGCATGCGTTTAATATTTGGTTTTTTGCATGAGATTAAATTAAATTCCTGACAAATATTGGAAGTGATCATAATTTTTAATACCAATATTATTGATCCTAGTGTATTCATTCGCTGTCATATATATTGTCTTACATATGACTATATTTATGACACACGAGGTGACGATGACCTGGCCTGTAAAGATTATTCGGACTTTTCTTTGTAAGGCAATTCAGAAAAATACTGTATAGTCTATCTCTCTTTTTACAAGGTGAGTGAGTTAACAAGGGGTCAAATTTCATTTCTCCCTGGTTATAGAAGAAGAGGGGAGCTCCAAGACCCCAATAGCCCTGTGACTCTTGAATTACTTACACAATATCTAGACTGTCTTTTTGTTTGTCCCCTATACGATAAAATAATCCTTTAACAATTAAGTTTTAAAACTCAAACTTTGAATTTAGATCGCTTTCAGGGTTGAGGAGGTCCAATGTCAGTCAGTCAGTCTTTGTGGAAAAACTTTTAATGCTATCGACCTTAAATAGTCTTGGGAATATTAAAAGCTAGGAAGATGATAATTTTTAAAACACAAATCTAAAACATATACCTATAATGAATTTATGTATTCTTAAGGAGATATAAGTTCCAAGAAAATTGTTGTACATAAGACAAATACTATAGTGACTCATATCGATAGGTATCAAATAAATGTAATAACACACAAACAACACACGATTATGATAGTTATTCACTAACACGGGAAGATAGGTATAGCCAATTATTTCAGTATATGTTTAAAAGTAGTGAGACTACGCGATGACTTAATGTCTGATGAAGCCCACTCTGAATATTGTATGTGTGCGTAAACAGCACACACACAACGTCACATCCTTCACTTAACCGAACGGCCAACCGTCACGACAACCATCTACGCAGACAATATCGACAGTTCTGTATTGTCTCACCCCACATCGAAGAGTAAACGTA
Source organism: Phragmatobia fuliginosa (assembly GCA_932526445.1). Lineage (NCBI taxonomy): Eukaryota > Metazoa > Arthropoda > Insecta > Lepidoptera > Erebidae > Phragmatobia > Phragmatobia fuliginosa. The sequence goes on along the minus strand of OW052057.1, from coordinate 41,047,058 downwards.
CTCGAGATCAACCCGTATCCCTTCCTCTAGCGTACATCGAAGTATAAATAGTTTTAACTGGACTTTAGGTCTAATACTTTTTAACTGCTGAGTAACCGTTTTAGGTACAATGATCACTCAAGGCAACAATAAATGGATGGGATGGAAATTATAGACTTATTTAGTCTGCAAGGGTATTGTAAGGCATACATAAGTAATATAAAAATAATGTAACAAAATCATAAAAGATATTGTTAGCCAGTGTAAGACCAGAGGTAAAATGTCACAGAAGCATCTCACTAAGCCGCCATAGTGTTGGCCGCCACAACAATAATTGTGATAATTGTTTGTATGTACATATTAAATCTCAGATACGGCCCTGATCCTATTAATACCTATACAATTATATTTATCTAAAAACTTACAAATGGTCGTGATCATTACACTATTGTGTGGGTAGTACTACCCCGTAAGAGCCGAGCCATTCGTCCTGAAATCAGCGCGTCTCTACTGAGCGTGTATACGTATGTACATATATGTGAAATATTCAACATGACCTGAGACTGGTTTCTAAATATGTACTGCAAATCAGCTGGCAACCTCACTATCTTCTGATAACGCAGATAAGGTAGGAATTATATTTACAGATATCAATATTTATGTTAAAATGCATATTGACATGGATAGTATATACCTATTACGTAAACGTAAAAATATGTTGATTTTATTATTTCCGACCGGGAGGTATTGATGGCATATGTACCTAACACGTACACACACACACACACAACAACAAACTTCACTAACAGAACTACCAGTACAATGTAGTGTTTTTTTGGTATCAGTAATCAGAAATGTGCTCTATTGTACTTGTGTTAGAAGCTAGATTCAATTATATTGTTAAACTTTGTTATGTCATTCCTATTTGCGTATGTGATAACGCGAGGCTGAATTGGTTTTACCTACATATATTTTCTGAACTTTGGTTGTGAAAAGACATTTAACAGGTTCTGTCTTTCACACACTTTTTTTTAATAAAGATAACCTAGTTGAGTCCAGAACTAGTAGGTTACTAGTTTTGTACCTGATAAAGGTCATAGAGGTCAGATCCAGTACGGTCGATTGGATATCACGGAACACACACGACACAAGTATTTATGTCAACATAGCAAGTATTTATTACATTAATGGTCAGTAAATCAAGTCTGAAAATAAAACTTGTTGGTAACTTTTATTCTGGTATCAAAATGATTCTTTGCTTACTGTTAATCTGATAGAGACAAGATTGGAAACTCTTTAGAGTATCATAAACCACCCATAATATCCCACTGCTGGACTCGGGTCTCCTCTTAGGAGAGGGTTAAGGACAAAAGTCCGCACGCTGGCCCAGTGCGGGTTGGGGACTGGCAAGACACGTTGTGGTTACGTAATTGGATGTTTTTAAGCCGCCCAAAAGCTTCCATATAAGCTTCACGAGTGATGTCTTATGATAACAACCAGGACCGGATGCTCAACGTGACCTCCGAATCACAGAAACGTTCTTATCATATAATGTCACAAACGGTTTCCTATCTAGGTACTGTCTGCGCCATAGTTGCTTACCCTCAGTGATTGTGTGCAGTCACCTAAGGCCACTTGGCTATGAGCAGTTAGAGTAACCTGTCGAATATTTGGTCATTTGTAGACTAGTACATAATATGTTCCAGTGATTACCTGAAACTAGCAAACAGACAGACAGAGAGACAAAAATAATTGCTTTTTTGATGTTAGTACCGAATATACTTTGATATGCATTTGTCAAAAGATTTCATTTGATATATTATTAAATTATATGAAAACACTCCAATTTGATTTACTTGAATTTAATAGGCCTATTAATTCAATAAAGACAACAATATTTGCGTACGCAATTAAATTACCAATTACAAAAAATATACTTCGTGATACAATTTTGCTTCCAATATAAAAAGGAAATTTTAATTTTCCTCTTCAGATTTCCTTTCAACAAATTAATTTCGTTTGCGTGTAAAATTTTAACAAAAGCGAACTTCCTAATATTTTAATCTGTATTTATAACAATATACATTGTAAATTTTTTATGAGTAATCCTTCGGTACATCGCTTGATAATTTATACAAAGAAATAAAATTAAATTGTGTTTTTGCAATATCAAATATACAGTTAACACTAAATAAACCCAAACTTGATGCATATATGAAAGCATAAACAGTATTCAGATAAAGCAAGCATTTTTTTAAAAGCTTGTCTGTTTGTTCTGGTTTATCAATGGAACGGGTGTACCGCTTTTAATGGAACTTTTAGGGCCACAGCACACTAGCTACTTTTAGCATCGGCGATCGGCAACTAGTCGCTTTTTAGAAGCTAAATACGGCGACCGAACGCTCTACACCGCACACTTAAAAACGCCAAACGCGGAGATTGAGTCGCTTTTTAGAAGCGCGACACAGCAGCTGAACGCTACTCTCCGTCTCCGCAAACATTCGGATGCCGGTAGCATCGATTTGGCATCTGAGCAGTCGCTAAAACGCGCGTTTCCGATACCGCGATCAAACGCAGGAAGTCGCTAAAACGCAGGAAGTCGCTAAAACGCGATGCAGCATCGATTCAGTCGCCAAATCGCCGATCGCCGATGCTAAAAGTAGCTGGTATGCGGTGGCCCTTACTGGCACATGGCTGATGACAAATAGTAACTGAGGCTAACTCTTTTTAGTTTTGTTTCGCTCCGCGGCGTGACCCATGGGACTTGTATACTAAAAATATATGGATATAGCTCACGAGCAAAAAAGTTGATATTTTTTCATTCTTTAAAATGATACAATATCCCAAAACATAACCAGAAGCAAAAATAAATTAAACGACTGGTAAAGAAGTTTAAAGCAATCTTATTACTACCGATATTATTTATATCATATGTATAATATCTGAATAGAAAGTTGAACCTATCCATTGTCCATTTAGTAGGTTACGTCGAATTAATGTATTAGTGGGCAAACCTTGCTCGTTAACAATTTGCACAAACAGAATTGTAAACTAGTGTTTATATCATGCATATATATGTGCGAATATGTGTGCATTTCTGTACCGAGTAGCTGAGCAAAGAGACTGCATTTAACCACGTATTCCGAACACTGTATTGAATTAGTGCTTCGTTATCCCGCGCTGTGTTGATCTTTTAAACCTTGTTTGTGAATGTTTGCCTATGTTTCGTTAACCGTATTTGGCAAGGCTTGTATTTTATATTTACGAACAAACATTATACATTTTTAACGGAAATTTGTTATGAGGATGTAAAATTTAATATTGCAGGTTTTCATGTTTCCAACGTATATTTTTAAGAGGATAACACAATATTTTTTGTTAGATGTAAATGGAAAGTACCTACCTTTTTATTAATTCATAAAAGAAAATCAGGTGATTTCTGTTTTACTGTTAAAATTTATCATCATTTTTAAGTGTGTTTAACTCCGTATGTGTGCATTTTAGGTATTTCCACGGGTTGTCGGAAGTTCAACTATCGTGTTTGTTCGAGTCCGTCAGTCCGTGTCATTTTCACGATCCCTCGCCCCGGGGCTGACTGTTCAACTGGGGCACAAATATTTGTATGCAAAATATTGATACTGGGATTAGTCTGAATGTTATACGCAGGCCTATTGGTCAATAAATTGCATTTCCGTTCAATCCTTGTGCGAGTGAATGCAACTGAGGCATGAATGCCAATCATTTAGCATCGTGTAGTTGATACGCTGTTTGAGATGAGATAAATAAATAAAAATATGCATATTATATTTAGGTCTGGTACCGATTTTCAAATGGTAAATTTCTACTATCTTTATCAATATTTTAGAATCCGTTTAATCTAAAGGCTACGACTACAGACCGATATTTGGAAATGTTCTCATACGAGTAGGATATTTCACCAAATTGTTTACTGTTAGATCAGAAAGTTAGAAGGTACGGACTTTTCCATCTGGGACTAGGTTCGAGTTCCAGTTTACTAAGTTTTTATCGAGTATATTCTCAAATTTGCACTATGTTTTCCACGATATTGAGTATGTAGAGCTAAAATATAATGAGAAAAATGTGGATGTTGATACGTTTCTTAAGTTTTGTCTAAACGACGTAGCCGTATAAGTGAAAAACTTGCCGCTTTCTATCACTCTGACTTATGGGATGAAACAAAACATGTGTCAATTCTTTGGGTGAAAAAAATTGTTTTTTTGAGTCTGGGTGACCTTTTCGTTTCATGTTATTTAATTACAACTCTAGCAGGGGAGTTCCATGCTAGAATTGTATTACAAAAGAGTTCTGGTTGACATTGTGGGTATAAGCATAAATATATGTATGTATAATGTCAGTAACAGCAACTCAAAAATAAAAATGAGAATCCTTCAAATGACATTGAAGAAGTTCATATCGAGTGACATATAAACAATGATTCATTGTAGTGAATCACTAACAACTCGTGTCGATTCGTTATTTATATTAAAATACCTATATTAATGTGACCGTATGAGGACGGCATGATGGCTAAGTTATCGAAGATTGTGAGCTGTAACTGTCCATTTGTAACGTCACTTTACAATACGCTGCACTCAACTATACTATCTGGGATTCGGACGATTAAAGTTGAATTCAAATATTAGAATAACAAATAAGCAATATTTAATGTGTTATTTTTATGAACTTTTGACTAAATCACTCAAGAGTACTCTGCCACTGGCAACCTCCCTCCGCAAATCTTTTAGAAATAGGTGTTTCAAATTTATTTTCTATAGTTAATAGACAAATAATCAGTCATTATATAGACCGCTGTGTTAAAAAGGAGATATTTAATTGCAAATATTCGGTAGTAGTGATCTGACATGTTTTCAATTCAATTAATTTGTATTTTTTTTTATAGAATTTGCTTTGGTGAGCTAGTTAGAGTTAGACAGAAATGAGATCTTATACACTATCATAATAGCAAAATATACATCAAATTAATTACACGGGTTCTTTTTAGTAAAGTAGGTATGGTAAAAGTCAAATAGCTATCCCCATATCTCCTCTTACGCTATTATAAGAATCTGGGTTTGTACCTGAATTTTATTCAAGATGCATTATTGCAATAAAGTTTTATTATTATCTATTATACTCCTTAAACCTGAGTATCAGAGTGTCTTATCTTTATTTTCACATTTCATCAGGGTAGTTCCGTCCAGACAAATGCCCATATAAAAAAAACAAAGTACCCTTTTTACTAAACTTTGCAATACGAAAATTTTTATACAACATTTTGAGAGCAATTTTCCCTCCTGCGTTACCATTGCAACCAAACTAATGTTAACAAACTACCAACTCGTGTAAACAAGCATTCATTCAACTTTGTGCAAAACCTCGCCATTCATGTCTGAAATGCAGGTCACCTATACACATAAATACTTCAGTACTATAGGTAGTCAGTGAATGAGCAACAGGTGGTTTAGTTCCGTATTTAGTTCGAGGAAGCCGCTAAATCACGGATAGTGAGCAAGCAAGGCTTTGAGCTAATGATTGACGTTTAACACCTGAACACGTATCGATTACAGCTGACGCGCGTTGTTCGATACAATTATTACGACAATGTGTGTATTGGCGCCCTTACTGTTTGCAATATGTTGGGGTTGTAAACGATCATGGAGTCTATAAAACGATAACATTATAAGCCGTAGTTGTGTTTACAGTTTGCACCATAGCTAAGAAATTGTTACGGTGTTACGTTACTCAGACACAAAATATTATATTCGTATTTCTATTTTTCAATGACATTTGTATACAACAAGACAATATCTTTATATATATAATTCTTGTGTGAGTGTGTATGTCACTGAACTTCTCTCAAACGACTGGACCGATTTTGATGAAATTTTTTGTGTGTCTTCAAGGGGATCTGGGAATGGTTTAGATTCGCAATTGGACCCGGTAGGTGGCGCTGCGATCAAGTTCTGGAATTTTAAAGTTGGGCGGTACGAAGTTCGCTGGGTCAACTAGTATATATTTATATTGAAGATTCTTAGTTATTCTAACTAAAACGTGTAAAATTTAAAACATTTCCGTAATATTAACAAATCATTTAATTTGTGAAAATAAACCAACATTAAACTGAAAGTTCAAAGAAAATCAACGGAACGGTTAGAAAAGGACCATTTTTGGGTATTTTGAATGTCTATTGCTAGGCATAAGACTCTCCTTCAAAAGAAGGTTGTTTTTATATAACGGTGGCCAAAAGGGGCGGTGTAGGGTTTATTCGAAGATTCCCTCTTTTTTTTATTGATCTGGCATATTTTGTTACTGTAGTCGCCTCTTCAAATACCCACAGCATTGATAGTTGTGGTGACGTTATGTATTCTTAATTCGTCACCACACGTAGGACGGAACTTAGCTTTCAAGCAAATAAACATATCAGGGAGACGTCTGCACCTTGTCAAGTCAAGTTTTGAGACAGGCAACAAGTCTCCTTCAATTCTATATTTTTACTTACGCTATAAATTCAACTATTATTGGTATAAAAATACAACATTACTTTTACTTTCACACTAGAAATAAACTTAAACACGCATTGATTGTCTAACGAGCGCCGGAATAATAGGGGCAGTGACGTCACATAGGGGCTAGGTCGTCCCTAAATTGAACCATATGAGCAACTTTATTTATAACCGTGATGGAATGTACCGTCTGTGATGTTTTGACGGAAGATCGTTGACCAAATGTTTATCCAAATGTTAATGGTTCAACTTTTTACACTTTCCTTTTGCACACTAAAATTTAAAGTGTATCTACATTTTTTTGTTGTATTTATATTAATTTATCTATTTTATTTTTTATTTGAAAAGTTAGTCATAGTGTAAATAGGTAATTTTTTTTTTATCTAGACTAAAATCATGAAGATAACGAGTTTTTTTTTTTAACTCGCTTATACGAGCAAGATCCTATTTCAAAACACACTTGTCAAGAAAAGCCAGAGGACTTATATATCATCATGTTGATCAAAAAGAGCGGAATATTAATAAACAATTTTGCAAATGCTATTATTTTGAAAGGGTAAAAATTATTATTTTGTTATTTCTCGAATCGTAAACGGTTAAAGTTTACCAAAAACAATGTACGACTTCTAAAAAAAAATACGACAGTATAAGTCTATCTTTGACTAACCTTCAAAGATAGACTCACTATAACCTTTTTTGTGCTGTATAACATTACAACTCCGCGGGCAACAGCTAGTATTTTATAATTCGATATGACAAAAGCCAGATATTGTCAATGGTGCATCGGAAACCGCAGAATATTATGTAGACGCAGTACAGAACTGTCTCCACTCAAAGCGATTCAATTCCAAGTAGATTTGAACCCACCATTTGAATTGTGCAAGTAATTTACACGAAGTGCAATACCGATGAATTCCTAGAACTAAACTAAAGCTTGAAAGTGGATCAATGTTTCTAATTCAAAACCTCGATTAATTGATTGTTTTAGACGTATTTCACTTTTTAGAGTGGTTTCAATTCGGACGTATTCGATCCATTTTACCTCGATAATAAATTTCGAAATCGTGTTATCACTTGAAAATTATATTTTTGCTATTAGAATATTGCCAATATTCGGTGCAGTGCGGTAGATGTGCTAATTAAGGATCGACTTTACACTACGTCTCAAATGCTCATACCTGTATAACGTTCTTAACAGATTTCTCCAATTAATTCTATGTAATTAGGTAGGTTAGTTGACACGACAATTTTGTGAAGATGTTTGTTACTCTTTAACGTAAAAACTACTCAACAGATTTGAATTTATCTTCACAGTAACAATATTTACCGCGGTAGTCAACATACCTACATATGGACATCGCTGCGAGTAAAATCTAATCCTTATTATTATAAAGGCGAAAGTTTGTGAGTGTGTATGTATGTTTGTTGCACTTTCACGTAAAAACTACTGAACGGGTTTGGATAAAACTTTACAGTAACATAGCTTATATATCAGAATAAAACATAGGCTACTTTTAACTCCAATAAGTTCATTGGGCTAATGAAATGGTACCCACTACCGTGGTGTCCTTTTATATATTTTCGTTTCTTTGCTTAAATGTCTCTCACACGTTACAGGAAAACGAGAATGAAAACTTGGATTTTTCGTTTTGAATTTTATTTCTTCTTTGGCTTTGCCGTCGGTTAAAACAAATTCCAACGAATAGAGAATCTCCTATTTTTTTAAGTCATTTAATAAAACGACCTAGTACCAAGTAAGAAAGCCATTATGGACAAAAAAATAGGGAATATTTTACACTACGTGTTGCGGAACAATTTTCTTATCTACTCTACGAGTATTTTACCTACTGAGAAAACTATTACGTACACCAGTATAAATGTATAATGAAGTATTACTCATGACAACTCGTTCTACTTAAGTACTTCTCGTAATACTATGATTCAACAATATTAAAATACTATACTACTATTACTATATTTTTTCACTACGAGGCATTAAACCTTTTAAAGTATTAAAATATTTGCTTAACGTTCTTCAATGATATTAAAAAAGAGCTTAAAATGTCGTCTAGAGGTCAGAGCGGTTCAAGAACGGTTTTTAATGTATAGTTGAAGTAAAGGCGCTTAGAGATAATTTGAATTGGGAATTGTAAGATGTGGCTTCAAAGGCTTTATGGGTCTATTTGTGTCCTTCTATGATGAAGATGTGACAACTTCTGGTACATGTTCATATGTCAGTCGTCCATAATCATATTTGGTTCCCTCATTTATCAATTATCTGTATTATTTACAGTTTATCGTAGTTCAGAATTATCAATCACGCCTATTCCAGATATACTATGCTACATTTACCTTAGAATAACATTTATCTATAACTTCTCATGTATCAATATAATTCTGCGAAACGGCTAGATCGGTTTGATTAAATTTTGTGTTTATGCCTTATATATCCGATATCCGTGGTTTATTCAGTAAGTCGGATCTTTTATACCCAAGGTATTAAAGGACATAACACACGCGAGCGGAGACGCGGTCATCAACTTGTATAAAAATATATAAAAATGAACTCAAGCATGGCCGGACTGTTTGGCTAATTTTGAATTTAAAAGGTTTTTGAAGGTTTAGGGAAGGTTTAAAGGGTGAGAAACATAAATTATGAAGTAAATAAAATACTCAAACCGACAATTTGATTATCCAATACAAACTGTTCTAAGCTGTGAAACATCTGATGTCCTTTGTCATCATTATCATCAGCCCATCGCAGTTTACGGCTGGTCATAGGCCTCTCCCATTGCACACCACCTTGATCGTTTTTTTTCATAGTGGGAATATAAAACATGACTGTGACTGACTGAGGTCAGATTTCTTTGGTCTGAAAAAAAGACTGTAAAGTGACAGTTGGTTGCCGAAACAAGAAAATCTGCTTACACAAATATAATAATGTTAATACGAAGTTCACCGAGTCATCTAGTTTGATAATTTATATAACAAGAGACAAGAGCTCCATTCATTTCATTGAAAACGCTGCGAGTAAAATGAAAGAGAAATTCCAATGAAATAGCCGGCTAGTTGAATGAATGGGACCGACACATTTAATTATAGTACATTATAGTACTATTCGAACGTATGAAATATTATTGGATGTGCATATATGTCGAGTGTAAAAACTACGTGTAAAATTGATTTATATTTCTGCTATTTTTTTATACATTTTGGTTTTATCGGCCTTGTAGCATGGGAAAAAATCTGAGTATTTAAACAGTAAATCTGCAGAATTCGTTTTTTGACTGTACTGTTGAGTTTGTTTCAAGGTTAAAGACTTAAATGGGTCAACGACACCTTTGTCTGAGACAGACTCGACTCTTCAAAGGTCTTGATACATTCAAATTCCATTAAGTTTTTCAGACGAAATACTTAGAGCACATATCCAAGTAAAAGCTTTTTAATGCTGGGGAGGTCTGTGGACTGAGTGATCGCGGTAATATGACATTTAGTTTTATATTTCTATCTCTCTATATTTCTATTTAAAAACGAAGAGAATGAGTCACATGATGTTCTTTTATTTTTATATTTATTTATATCTTCTTTACGATATACTTAGACTAATCCAATGCGATATTGTAGTTACATTTTTCTAACACAATAATTACATTTATTGGTAATTAATTTGGTATGTTAGTACTGGCTAGTGCTACAACTGGAGTCACAATTAATTGTGAATAGAAGGGAATTGAGTCTCTTATAATAACAGCTCATAGAAACGAGGCAGCAATTTCTTAACAACGGTAGCCAGAATGATTACTCTGCTGATCGAAATAATAAACAGAACCTAATACTAGTAGTCACCGTTTAAATTGTGAATTCAGACAATACACCATGGTGACACAATATGGCGACTTAGCGAGATGCTTCTGCATCATTAGGCCTCCGGTCACGCACTCACCAACGAAATACAACATCACGAATGCTGTAATTTTATGGTGGTCAAGGTTCAAGGATTGATATGTCATCGTTTATGTATTTTATTTATACATAACGAGCATTAGAGTTAAAACTACATACATTACAAAACAATAATAACTTACGAAATGTTGGGATATACAGTTAGCACAGACATTATTACAGCATTTGCATATTATAACAAATTCATACCATTTCGTAAATATGTTGAAGTCTTCATTGTCTCTGGTAAGCTAGAATTGCTTTTGGAATGCCAATTTTATCAAATTAATATATTAATGTATCTCATTAGATAAAATATATTTAAAGTTACAATTGTTATTTATAAAATTTTATGATTTTCAACAAAGCATCTGACCGAATACAAGTAAATACAGAACACAATGAAACAATATGACGCTGTAGGTACAAAAATTGACAGTTGAAATTGACAGTTCATGAGGTCTCTGATAATCGTCATAATCAACCTAAAACTGGTAAGCGTCGATAATGTATCTAACTATTATTTCAGACACTTAAGAAAACGAAAAAAGTCTGTATAATTTCGAAATATGTTTGATATATTTATAACTAATATAAATCTTGTTCTAGTGATTCCTCTAGTATTCAAAGTTAGACAATAACTACATATTTGTATCTTTTTGCACTCCTCCTCATTATATAAAAATCTATTATTTGTGCTAAATTTCATTTTCCTCCGTTCTCATAAACTTCGTTAAAAGTGGTAAAATGTTGTTGTTTTCGGTATTAATATTTGGATTACAAGTTGTAACTTTATTTAATAGATAAATCATCAAGCATCCATTAATATGCAACTATAACCTTCACAGTAATCATCGGTAAATGAACGAGAATGACATCACACATTGAGTTTATAATGAGCTATGGTTCAACTACGAAGTTCCTGAATAAAAATATTGGATTATATACTCCAAAGTGATGGCAATATAGATTAAAACTACATGAGTTAAGTCAAATGCATTCGAAATGTAAGCACTAGTGTAGTGACCTTGTTCGTTTGGCCATGCAGTTTCGATAGTTAAACGGTATGAGTTGTTAATCATACATGTTCTCGTAAGTACGAACACACATGTATGATTGACCGCCGGCCGTGAAATATTCGAAGTGACATAGGACTGTATAACTGTTGAACTAACTGCCGCGGTGGTATTTTTAACTTTAACGATATGAAGTGACTTGATTTTATTTGCGACCAAAATATTCGTAGCTCTATGTTTGTTTAAAACATATTCTTGGCATACGTAATATTTTTCTTGTAATACTGCTGTGTAATTAAAATAAATAAAAACACCGAGAATAAAAAGTGAATATTTCTTTTAAACGCAACAGTACAAAATCAATAATATTCTAAAACACTATAATGGCCAGCATCTGAGAATCCAGAAAATAAAAGATGTTTTACATTTCTTCCTCTACCATAATCATAAGTTCTAGAACTGTCTCTATGGACTTTGAAAGTATAATCTGGGAACAGTTCACTGATACAGTGCAGTTCGACATGTCCTGCATATTCTCCGTCACGTGACATCAGTCTTTTGTAATCCTGAGCATTCAACACACTTGATCCGTATGACGTATCACCAATAATGAAGTCCTTATATCGTGGCCAGTTATTTTCAATTCTTTCCACCACTCGTAAACGAATCTCTCTATGTCGTTCTTGTGTTCCGTACAGACTGAAAGATACAGAACGAAATAAACAGTTTCCATCTCCTCTGATCGGAATTACACGTCTCGCCATCCCTTTTCGTCGGTTATTGTTCCGAGATCTCCTTTTCCTTATATCGAATCGGCTATGTCGAATCATTGGTTATGCGCATCTCTAGTCGCAGTTGTCGGAAAATGGCGGATAAAATGTTAGGTACCTAAAAACATTTTTCATTCAAGTAAATTTAAATTTCGATTCGTCGATCGTTATTCTTGAATTTTAAAATAAGATAAATATGTAATCAGTTCAATATAACTTAATTAAAATTGATAAAAATATATTATTTAATATACTTCAGCCATTTTTGTATTATTACAATATTTGTTGTGACATTACGATTTTTTTGTGTGAGTACTTTTGTGGCCAGTCACACAATTTGTTTATTTACTGTATACCTAGAATTGAGTCAGTATTTGAATATTAAAATTTGTCATACTTTAGAAATGTCACCGGAAATCACGTACACTGATCAAAAGTCAAAGAGGAACATATAAAATGTTTGAATGTGTTACAAGTTAATAAATTGAAATGTGTCTCCTTCTACGCAAAAACTCCTTGAAATATTAATTATTTTACTACTAAAATGCATAAAATAATATGTCATTTGTATAAACAAATACAAAGGAATTTTAGACAACATTATTAACCTACTAATTTTGTACCTGTGTTTTATTTATTGGTTTAAGGAAGTAGAGTATTTCCACAAAATTGACTGATTGTGAACATTTCTCTGAGAAAAATCTCCGGTTGAATTGCGGTAATCACCAGTGGTGCTGGCTTAGAGGAATTCTGTTTCTCAGCAGTTAATTGATACCTATAGTATTCTTTCATTTCATAGTTTAGTATCAGACTACCATGTGTAAAGTTTTCATTAAAACCGTATAACGCAACGACAATCATTGTGTAGTGTCATAAAAATACATTGTTCATGTCATAAAAATACATCGTATTCTGTTAACTTACCATGACATTTTATTTATCTCTCACAATTTCTCATTTATATTCTTATATAATACAAAATGTATTATACATTTATAATAAGACTACATCACGCGAATATTATTACATTAACACGAAACTGTTCTACAGAGCAAATGAACTTCATACTCGATCGGCCGATTTGGGTGATAGTGACCTAATTTCAGATTGAGGGTTCGGCAATCTTCGGTCATTGTTCGGGTTTCCCACCGAAGTTTCAGAAGCGACGTAAATCGATATATTCACTTTATTCTACTAAGCTGGCGCTGCTCTTTGAATCAAAATGTAAATACGAGTATTCTCTCAATATTTAACACAAAGTTATTTTTAGATGGAAAAGTTATTGCGTGGGAACAGTTGCGTGGAAATAATTACTACAAAACAACAAAAACGAGTACACACTTAATGTCAATTATTACGCTATGAGAGTAATTGTATTCATTTAAAAGTTTTTATTTCTTTATATTGTGATCGTCGAATATTCTCTTTTAAAAAATCATTTTCATTTAAATTGAGCTCATCGTTATGATTCGGATAAAAAGTTATCGAGTAGGATACGATTTTTTTACTTCACTAGTACATCGGTTGCGGTACTGTTGAAATATAAACCTATTTTTTTTTAAATAACATTTAGACTTTGTTTACTTGACTGTATAATTGAAGGCGGTGAATAAATTCGGTTAATACTTTTTCCTATTGTACTATACAAACAAGTTGACAGTAATGAGAATGATTTATAATAATAACCTGAACCCCGGTGTATAATATTTGACATGTGTCGTAAACTTTTGAAAGCCACTTAAAATTCGATTTAAGTGCTCATAAAGTTCTTTATTTTAAAAAGTCTCGTACATAATTTAAACTCATTACTAATTTAAATCCGTCTTTCAGTGCACTTATACTATATTTTGAATGTTACCATTTAGGGAAATTGCTAGGGTAGCATTTATTAATGTATTTTTATTTATTTTCAGGTAAAGCATCCTCCAAAGAAATCGATCCGAGGACTTCACATAGGTAAAGCTAGAACAATTAAGACCTCTTTCCACTATGTTAGACAACCGATTTCCTTTTTTCTTTTTAATTTAATAATTTATTTATTTTTAATTATTTTTTAATTATTACGTATTTGAATTATGTGGTATTAGTTATAATTTGTACTCATATCAATTAAAACACTTAACTTCACATCGATAAAAAATGCATCATACCATAGGTATGATGCATTTTTGAACATAGGTCCAGTTTATATTGGTACTTTACGAAATTTTACAATGAAAAATTTATGCCGGTCAAGAAAATAAATCAAATTATTGAAGGCTAGTTTCACCACTTATAAATAAAGCTTCAAATAGTTTCCTCTGTAAATACTTAATATATGCTGCAATATTTAAATAATGTTTAGTATTGTTATGACATATTTACGACGAAACTTATAATTAATTAAATATTTTGGACATCTGACACACAACATCATCTAGTGCCAAACTAAGCAGACCTGTCTATGGGTACTAGACAACTGATATAAATACACGTATGTATATACTTTTTTTTTAAGAATACAAACTTACACATTTTCATAGAAAATACCAATCTCCGAAACAAATATTTGCAGATGAAACAAACATCTGTAGCTATCTGGTAGATAAATTCAAAATAGCTTACGAAGGACACCGTCAGCTTGTGGTAAAACAGATCCTTAAAATTTTATGAATTGTAGTTTAGTATCGATAAGCAAGCAGTCCAGTTCACACTAGTTAATGTTTATTATTAAGATGTATCCGGTATCTCTCCGCCTGTATTTGATTTATGTGGTTTATGTACAGTGCTATTTGTGAGAGTGAGAGCTATCAAGACGTCTACGCGCTAATTTCCTTAAATAGACTCATCTTTATAGTTCGCTTTATTGTCATTCATGTATCTAACTAGTCGCACAAACTAAAAATAGCTCTTTTCCGACGAATTTTAATCCAGCGAATTCAAATTAACATAGAATGTTACAACCAACAAAAATAAAGATGGTATACCAAACCGGTAAGTATTCTATCTCTTTCATTTACATATGAGTGAACAGTATGTCAGAGGTTCTTTCTCTGTCTAAACCATAGGAGTGATAGAGGTAGCAGGATAAACCTACGCTATTGACTCGATGAGGTAATGCTTGGTAATAGGCAATAAGAACCAGGTGTCCGAATGGAAACACTATTGGAGTTGTTGTTATGTATTGCATGTATAAAAACAGTGCTTAGGGAATAATGGTGAATAGAAACTACCATTTGAAACAACTGCCTAAATAGTCTCTCTCGTGTTATATTTTCGAAGTCATGGATTGGATTTCATCTTTTCTTTGTAATAAAATCTTCAACTTCTGCCATTTTTAAGATATGAGATCTCCAATGATACTAACAAAATTGTAACTAAAGCAGTAACAAGACTCCTCATTATTACAAAAAATCAGAGTTATTTGAAACTGGTTCGAATACACAATACATTAACAAACAAACACGACCCACTTGATGATAAATTATATATTACTAGTGCAAAAAGCACTAACAGCTAATCAAATCATAAAAGAACTTTTAGTTCGGTGTAAAAGGTCTTGACGGCCGCAATGATAGCTACCGCGAGTGAATTCCCCGTCAGAGCCGCTAGTGCAGCATGAGGTCGCCGAAATCTCAAATAAATTTTTTGTGAGCAGGAGTTTATTTCCAAATGAAAATAAGCTACCTATATTTTCGGTTTGTAAAGTAGTTTGTGAATATTTTGCCATATCCGATATTAGTATAAAAACTTCAACAGAATATTATCTTTCGTAAACTTATGCCCTCCTTTTTTTCCGAACAAAACGGGACTAAACACTGAATTTTTACACTAGGGTTTTAAGGTTTTAAAAATTATCACGTGCTAAATAATGATATGCCTGAGGACTGGCGAGCACAAAAACGGTGGATTAAGACACGGGTTGCCCGTGTGAATATTTATATCAGTACTCTTTTACCTGCAAGTTAGTGATTAATAAACAAAACAAAAGTAAGAAATAAAAATGTTTTAGTAATGACTACATCTGCGATTCGGAATTTCCAAGGTTAGTCAAAGACAACCGTTTATGTTTTGCGGTTGATTTAGTGCAACATTTGAAGATGATCTCAAAATTAAAGTATTCGACTGATTTGCGGGTAGCAAGAGAAGAAGAAAATTGGGAATTTCAATGTATTTTCTTTAGACCTTCGTCTATCAAATTTAGTTCAGTCATTCTCAGTAAAATTTAACAACGATTACATCTTTCAATCGTATTCTATTTAATAAATCGCCTACATTTTAATTTTATTCCAGCTTCTTGCTTAAAATTTTATAGGGTTAAGAAACTATGGTTGTAGTCCGTTTGATTCGACAATATATTATTACAAAGGAGGGAAATATAAAGGATGGTTTTATTCCAACAGAATCCATCTATTAATACGTTACACAGGTCACTTTAAAGAATCTTCTCATCGCAGTACATTCATAAAACACTTGAAGGCCACAATACGTGACAACATTTTATTAGATCACCAACACAATTCTCAAGGTAATGAGGCATTACTCCAGGTCATTCGGTATAATAGTGAATTAGTTGTTCAGACTATTGACCTTTTCTGCCACTGTCTACCTTTGGCCCACGTAGAATCATGTCATATCCCATAAATGACTTCTCAGATAGGCAGTCTCGACATAAACATTCTTATAGAGTGAGTCATGGATAAGGTCATCGGATTATAATTAACATCAGAAAAAATGCGATTCGATAAAAAAATGACGATTGGTAAACTATATGTGCTTAATGTTTTTGTTTGTTACAGGTGTGAGAGGTTTATTCAACTTAACGAACTAAACGTTGAATGCAACGCAAAAAATCAGGGAATATTATATATATACCCAAATTTCTTCTATATTAAATTGCGTGCAAACGCCAAATGCACATTAACGATATGTATCGATATCTAGCTGTTGTTTCTCTTCTAAAAATGGTCGGTTTGTATTTTCAATTTAACAATTTTTTGTATCAATTAATATATAATTTTACAAAGATTAAATCATTAATTAAATACCGTTAATATGAAATACCTAGCATTAATATGAAACTTATGCTAGGTCAGTACAAGTGTCGGCCTTATCGCATTAAGGCAATCTCTGAAAGGCAATCTTGTAGAATGTGTATTTTACTCCTTTTTGCCTTTTACCCCTAGAATTAGTAACATTTCTATATCCTTACCTGTTACAATTGAGGGCATAAAGAGCGTATCATAATACGGATGAAGCAAAATAAGTATGGGTTGTGATGCAACGCTGCGTAATATTTATTTCGAGCGTATACTGCCGCTCTTTAATACTGTTATTGCAGTGGCAAGGAATGTAAATGCTTTATCGACATAACTATTCTGCAGCGTGGGCGCCCTGAACTCCAGACTTGAGGTAGACAAGTTAACCCACTCAACGTAACTTAAAAAATATCGATCTTTTTAGTTTCTGCTGTACAGCTCTTCTAAGTTTGTATATTTTTAATTTATACCTTGTTATTTGCGGTTTTTTTTTCAGACTTAGACATGTGATAACATATTTTTATATTCTACTAGTTGAGCTCAGTAGTGTTACCCGCGGTTGATGTTGTACTTTCACAACCGCGGCTAAAACCGCAGGGCAAAGCTAGTAAAAAATCAGTCCAGCCACTCCAGAGATTAGCCGGAACAAACGAGAACAAACAACAAAAAAGTTTTAACAATTATATTTTGACATGTAATATAATTTTATATGTACTTTTAATAAAAAGTTGTAATTTTAAAATACAAACAGACATTTAAATGTATTTATATAGATTAGCCGCTAAGTCTTCATTTCAAAAGGAATATATTTTTAAAGTTATTACGAGATTTTTCGTTTACTCAATAGGTCCACCCTATTGAGTAATTAACTAATTTGAGTAAAGCATAATCTTATTAATCCTATAGCTTCCTCGATAAATGAGTTAAATTTAACATTGAAATATTTTTTTCCAATAAACTCTTCAGTTTTACAATTTACTATAAACGTATGAATAAATATTAAATATTGTTTATTAAACTAACTCAACATCACAGTCAGACTGATTGTATCGTCGTTTTTGTTTCCGTGATCCAATGCTCGATACTAGCTCACAAAAACCTAATTTATATCTTCGATGTTCCGTTAAACGGTGACGCATTGTGAAAGAATACTCCTTCTGTGTTAGAGTTCTTTCTCAATTTAGTGAAGTTGAAAGGTATCTACTCTACTCTTTCAATAATTACTAAAGTCTCGGATACGCTAGGGGACAAATTGTTCCTCAACATGTCGCGCAACACTATATGTACGTGACTCTGCGACGTTGCATCTAGACCCGCAACATTTCCCTCGACATTTTGAGGAGCAATACGTGACGCGGGGCATGTACCCAGCTCTCGTACTGAGAGCGGCCGCACGTGTTGCGCGTCAAGCCTCGTATACACTAGGGGACAAATTGTTCCTCAGCATGTCGCGCAACACTATATGTACGTGACGCTGCGACGTTGCATCGAGACCCACAACATTTCCCTCGACATTTTGAGGAGCATTTACATGACGCGGGACATGTTGCCAGCTCCCGTACTGAGAGCGGGCGTACGTGTTGCGCGTCAGTGCCGCGCAGATTCGTATGCGTATGAAGTAATGTGTCTTGCTAAAAGCAGAATGTTGGCTCCAGATGAATTTTCTATATTTGGGCAGTATGTAGCGTCAGAGCTACGTGAAGTAAAAGACACAAATTTCATATTGATGGCAAAATATTACACAAATAATATCCTACTTTATGTACGTTTGGGGAAATACCATTCCGGCCATAGTAGCCGGTCGACTGAGCATCACGGCTATAGTGCTACATCTAGCTATGTCAGTCCTGAGCATGTAGATGAGAATAGCCAGCCAGCAGGGCACCGCAATAATAATATTGCGCTGTCCTGCTAAACTGTTCTTATCTAGTCTGAAGGAAAATTGAATAAAAGTATTATATTATAATGTTGGGATAAATAAATTAAAAAAATGACGCTCGTAAAGACCAAAAAAATCACATTAATTTGTGATGTCACATGACTATATTATTAAAGAAAGACGGCCGTCGCCTCTTTGGCTACTAACACTGAACCAAATATCGTATTAGCTAACATTAGCTTCAACATCAATACCGGTTGGTCGTCTTTTCAAGGTCACGGTCATCAATTGTATCGTAATGGACGTACAAGATAGTATTTAATATCTACGAGTATAGGCGACTTCATTCTTGTTAATGCTTCGTAGACATAGACAATATTTGTATGGTCTATCGAAGTTTGGGTGTTTTTTATGCTTATTATGTATACCAAAAATAAGTAAATATGCACCTATTCATATCAGTTCTACCCATAGTATGACCTCTGCTTAGTTAGGGACTAGATGGAGTTGTGTGGCAGATGTCCGAAATATTTAACATTCATCAATCATCCATCATCATCAGCATATCGCAGTCCACTGTTGGACATATGCCTCTCCCATTGCACACCACTCTGATTTTGGACTTCTCGCATCCAGCCTAAGTTATCCATACTATACAAAAAATGTTATTTAAAATAAATGCACGACGGTAATATCACGTAGAATCAGCAGAAATTTCACTAATTAATTGATACGATGCTTCTTTATTCAGTTTCATAAATTTTCCAGCATTTGAAGTCTGTCGATAGTCAAAATAGACTCGGCTAAGAATAAATTTCTCAAAGGAACGTCTGCAATTTGACTGCAATTCTACCATTCACTAGTTCAAAATATTGAATTACCTATAAGAAATCGAATGTAACTGGCTGGCTGCCTTAGGATCTAGTTGATAAAACTGCCTGTTTCAATTTATAGATCGTTCGTATCGTATAATTGTATAACCTCGTTTATGTATACATTACGCTTTCGGTTCTGTTAAATTAAATCAAATGGTATTTAGGGCGCTTACGCGCACAATGCTATTAGAGCACAGATTAGTCAAGGTCTAACTAATCAATATCGTTGTCTAGACTAGTGATAGATTTTGTTGAGGTGAACGAACTATGACCGTTGTCGTAGCATTGTCACCTTGAGACTTCATGTGCAGTTGGAAACAAGATGCAAGCTGAGTAGCTTAAGGAGTAGTTTTTTATTATTTTTGGACTGTGCCCCTATTACGAGGTTCATTACCTCGTAATAGGAGACAGTCCAAATCCAGCTTTCTTTTATTTACATTTACTGTACTATTTTAAGTTTTAGAGTATTGTCAATAATGATGAAACTAAAAGTTTCTTTCTTAGGTGTGGCTATGTATGTATGTATAAACTGTTAATTATAATGTCTGTTACCTCATTACATGTAAATAATAACATGCCATATTTGACAAACCTGTTGAGGTCAATAAATGGGAACAAATCTATCACAAATAAAGTACTTGCTCACATAAACATTATTTTAGAGATAAAATAAATCTAGGAATTTATTCGATAACTGTGAGAGATCCCCGCTGAATATATGACGATATTTCGATCCACTACAATTGGTTTAGACAGATTGCCGGGAGCAATCTTCACGGCTGAAGTACCAATTAGCCACAGTTTCCTTGCACTAGGTTTCATCCAATTTAATTTAGGACACTGAATAAGATATCACCTTATAGCTCCGAGAACCAGATTACACTACAGGGGAATTGAATTAAATTAATAAATTTAAATTTAATTTTGATCTTTGCAATCACGATGTAAGGTTTCTTAAATTCCTTTTCTCGAACGCAAAATGTATTTGATACCTACAAATTATTGAGTTAGATTTTCACACGTGAATAAATCATTAATATACAAAAGGTATTTTGTATAAATATTTCGTTATATTCCTATAAATAACGAATATAATGAAATATGTTTACATAGAATATTTTATCTCTATAAGTTTAAAACTTTTTGAGGGTTCCAAAGTTTATAACTCGGTACCCCTAGGATTGAAATATTTATAATTTCGTCATGAGTCCGTCGTCGTATCGTCATTTATCCATCGGTCCGTCCTAGACTTTATTTCCAAACGGTTAGTACTAGAAAGAAGAAACTTTGCATGGATGTGTTTTATCATGTCGACAAAGGTCCTTTGCGGCTTACCTCACCTACACGTAAAGTGGGTTTTTTTTTAAATAATAACGAAGTAATAAGTAAATTTAAGAATCAATAAAAAAGCTTGTGGAGTTGATTTTAGATTTACTTGCCATTAAGGGGACTACAAAAACCTATGCCATGCGTGGCCTTAAAAGCACTTAGCCGATTTTGCGTTATGTCTTTTCAACGATAGTTGAGAGTGCAGACTGACATAATGCCTGATTGAAGCGTGCAATGGATGAACGATACTGAAGATTGAAAAGTGTGACGTGTGCCGATAAAAATGTGGCGACGATAAATACCATTGAAATTGTATTCATAATCTCTCTTTAGTGACTTTTTTTCATTTTTATAACGTTATTTTTAGTTAGTTTTATCGTTTTAACGTTATAACGTTTATATTTCCATGTTCATTACTAAATCAGTATAAAAAAGTCTTACCTGTCGTGTAATATATTCAAATTACCAGAATTGTAATGGTAGGTATTTGTGTACCAGTATCCGTTGAACAACAAGTAGGTCATGATTACTAGTGTTGTTTGATAGAGGAGCTTCCCGCACAAGTAGTTTGAAATAAGACCATCAATCCACTCTTCGCGACTAACATGTTGAACCATGCGGTTGTCAGGAAAGCCGCATGCTAAGGAGTAACAGACAAATCCTTATATCTTTTTAGTCTTGCTACGCAAATCAGTTATTTAAGGTTACTTTTTCGTTTATCTAAATAGTGTGTGAGATAAAATAATACTAAAATGTAATATGTTCTGGGTATTAGATATAAAATCTAGCAAGCCACCGAGAATTAAGCTAAAAAGCATATTACTATCGTGACTGGAATATTATCGTAGCTGAAATAATATTCCCCAGGTATTCTCTAAGAATACTGAACAATTTTATAATATTATTTCACTGAAAATAAGGTTTTTACAAGCTTGCAGTTAAATAATTTGCAACGGTACTTATCATAATGAGTCAGTAAATGAGTAGTGTTTTCAAAGGTAGTACTAAACGCAATGAAAAGATCTTTTTATCTCCACTTCACGTATAAATTTTCTATTATTTTGTACCTTAAAATGATTACGTATATACGTATTATCGCTTTATATTGTACCATACATATACTCATAACTATATTAACGAAACGGTAGGTAAAGAGTTCCACTTTCTTGTATGGAGGTTAAGCCTATAAAATCGGAGGTACGTGGATAGGTTAGATAAGTTGTTAGGGAAGTGATATTGCTCTTGGAAGTGAAGCATGTTCAGGCCAGAGTCTGGAGTTCTAAATGGCTTTTGATGTGGTCAACTCTACAGTCGACATGCTTTTTAGTGAAAGAAAGCACACTTTGACTTTGTCAGAAATGTTAGTACAAAGTAATGAAAATTTCTAGTTGAATGACATCCCAATATTTCTACAGTCATGTGACTAAATATCCGTCAAACAACTAATCTGAAGCATACTGAAGCAAGAACGTGTAAATGTTCCTCAAGCAATGGCTACAAATGTTAACTACTTGCAAAGTGTCTATTATAAACACTTTTTTTATCACTACTTGAATATATTTTTTAAAATATATATTTAGAAAATAAAACTAGATTTTAAATACAGGTTATTTCTGATGTCACTGTGGGATGACGTAACCAAATATATAATGAACCTGTTCTAATCTGAGTATATTATTTCTCAACACATGCTATTAAAAACTGGTGAACAAATAATTGCTCTCACCTTTGACGACAGTCGCAACACTGCAACAATACATCATTAATACCCTACTCTAGTTTAATAACACTAACAAGCAGTTTAAATAAATGTAGGGTGAAAATCGTAAAACTTCATAAATATAGGTAACTAGATAATAATACATATACATCCCAATGCAACAGTGAAAGAATAATACATAATTTGGGCTGCATGCAAGGCCTCGTGGTTTAAACAGATTCAAATTCCACATGGGACAGCACTTTGTGTGATGTACAGATTGTTGTTCTCAGTCTGGGTAATCCTTTTGTCTATTTCATGTACGTTTGTAAAGTCCCTCGCGACACAGGATCTATTCTGGAATGGAGTTGTGTTTAAAAGCCAGATGAAGTAAGCTTGCCATTACTAAATTTCTTTGAATTAATATAATCTAAATGAACGGTGATATTTTATATTTAAATTCTACTACTGTACTACGTACAATATGTAATACAAATAGATGTTTTAGAAAGAACTCGTTGATAATTTGAATATAAATCATAACTTCATACAACGAACATAATAGTATTCTATCGATTTTAGATTATAATGATAAATGTGGGCAAACGTTAAGAACACGTTCAAGAAAAACTTATCTATATTATACTTTGAATACATGAATTTATAATTTTAAATTCCTTCGAACCTGGGTTGCTTAGAGTTATAAAGTTCTTTTCACAAGATGACATTGTATGGATTAATGTTTTTACATTTATTATATATTTAAAATTTTAAAACCATTTTAAATTAAAATTCAAAATCACCCAACAATGATGCCATCAAATATGTGTATTTCTAGGTGATATGTCTCAAGTACAAGAAACGACTAAACGAGGTACGAGATTTGAATAAAATTAAACTGAAAGGAGGAACGCAGGTAAACGTTACGTAAATACGTTAGGGATATAAGGACCTAGGGTGACACAAGTATAAGCTGCAAATTGTACCAGACTGTCGAGATTTAAAGTAAATTGCATATTACTGCCGTGCTTGGGATATTGTCTTGGCTGAAATATTCTTATAACGGCATTCTTCAAGAATACGGAACAAGGTTAAAAATATTATTTAACAGAAAATGTAGTTTGTTTAACCTTGCAGACTGACTTTCTGATTCTAAGTACCTACTTCGCTTGAGTGGATATGATTTCGTTCAGATATTGGTTAAACCTAATTTGTAAACAAGCTGGTTGGATTGTTAGTGGTGCAATGTGAAATGAAATGTTGCTGTAACCATTCACTTATATCAAATAATAACTCGTTTACTCCACAGATTTATAACTTACAGTATTATATTTGGTATATTAATTATTTATTGATAATCACAACCGGCTATGCGTCTAAATAACGGCACATGATATTTTTTTGTAATCCTGTAGTAACTACACAAAACTTAACTAATAATAGGGAATTAAAAACTTATTTTATACCCTTATAATCGAGCTTACATGTATGATAACAGTGCCTTGTAAATTTGTTTAAATTGCCTTGAAATATAATATATAAAGAACTATATGCCCAAGTTCCTTTTTCTCGTTTATCAGGCCAAACGCAATGAACATGTTGTATTCACGCGTGTAAACCGACTCTCGTGTGTGTTCATTATGCTCAAAATGTAATTGCTCGCCCTAATATTGTGTTAATTTCGAACAGGTAGGTCTCGCTATACATCTATATATCTGGTGGTAGATGTAGCGTGTAATGCTATACATATATTAAAATTTGTGAATTGAAAATGAAGTTCAGCGTTGAGAATGTATGTATTGCTCGCATACTCATTGCTACAGTACAAGAACGTATTGGAGTAGTTCCGTAAAAATAGAAAGACAATGATAGGAAAAGCATGTCGCTAATACTGAAAGTTTAGGTAGTATACGACAAACCTATCAGTTGTACTAGCTAGAGCGAAACCCTTCAATTCATGTAGAGAAATATTGTCCAGACAGTTTTAAAATGAAAGTACACACGAAAATGCGTTTGAGTGCGTGTCTATTATAAAATGAATGTGACATATCTGAATGCAATCTGTGAGACGGGATGTGAGCAATGTATCGAAGAAGAGTCTTTAATTGAATTGACCGGGAAGTAGTTATACAGATTTACTTCTACATACGAGTAAATAGATGCAACTGCCAAGGAAGTTATGTATTTTGCGGGTATCTTGTAATGGTTTTATATTTCTGTATCATTGGGCCTCCGGTCCCTCACTTACCAACGAAACACGACACGAATTCTGTCACTAGTTTGATCTTCTAAGTGAGGGGTCAGAGCTTCATTGGAATCGATATTATTTTGTTGGGTTATTTTGTTGCAGTAAAATAAATTGTATTTCAAAACGGCCAAACCGTGATGAGCTAACATACATATAATTGGCTAAGACTAAAACATTGATTTCGGTAAAATTAACAAGACATTATGGCCTTGGAACTTGTTATTAGTTAACGCAAAAAATGTGTTACCAGAAAGGCATTTAACTATTGTCAGATCAGTATCTCGAGCACGAATAATTATTGAATCCGTAACGTAAATGTATTGAGTCAACAAGACTGACGGAGTACTACGATAGGCGGTAGCAAGAAGCAGAGTCTTGAGACCTCAATAATACGAATATAATACGAATTGGTTCGCACGTCATCGTATTGAATGAACTAAACGTTCGAAAATATAATGAACCAATGAACTTTTCTGTAATACTATTTATTTACTGCCAATGAAATCTAAATATGGTCAAATAAATTTAGAAAAAATCAACTAAGCTAAGCAGATTAAAAAATGCAATACATTTAGCGAATAAAATAATTCTTGATATGTTTATCAATTATTTTCGGTTTCTGAACATTACGCTTCGACTCAACATGGCGTCATAAATTACCAAGGTCATGTTTGTTTATGTAAACACTATTAAAACAAAGAACTTTTTTAGAAATACGAATGTCGAATTGTGTTAGGTAAGACTAAGTAATAGATAAATAATGGAAAGGTGTGTATATAAAATTTGTTAAATAATTATAGCGATCAGTAAATCTACCAAAATATTTTTGTATTTTTTTTTACTTTTAATTATATTTGTTACAATGACCTACTTACTACTTATTATATGAACATTCAGTGAGAAATGCTGTCTGCCGCTTACCTACTAAATGGTTTAATAAATGTAAACAAACTATTTTTCAAGAAAAATCATGTTCTCTGTTTAAGTATTCTTTAAAATTAAGCTAAGTATAAAATATTCATGTTTAATAATTGGTACTACATCTCTTTTTAGCTCTCGTATTATTTTTTCATCAAGGAAATTTTAAAGAATAGCCTATTACTACAGTAAACTATTGTTTCGAAACTTTTCTCACCGACAAATTATAGGTGATTATACATTTGACAAACTTGATAACAAATTTCAAATTCTGTTCGTGCTCTCAAATTTGTTCGTAAAGTGTCACATATCGCGGACATGCAGGACGAACGTCAACGAAAGTGCTCGTGCTGCTAAAATTAATTACTTTTACGCACAGTAGAGGCGCTGTACAAATCTCATAGAATTTTTTGTCGCTAACGAAACGAATAACATTTCGCAACTTGTTCGTGCTCGAGGCACTGTTGAGATCATCGCTATCCCTTCCATAATATGAGTCAGTTGATCAGCCGATGAAATCGTCTTGTACTTCTTAATGACAACTTGACTCATTGCAAATACAGTGGGGATTAAAATTTGCCTAAAGCGAGATATGCCTATACATGGTGAATTTTTGAGACGGGACAGTAAGGGCAGGTACCTTAGCCGTTATAGTTACAGGAAAACGCTTTAAGAAGACTATACATATTTTTAAAAGATATTCTGAACTGCATTTACAGATTTTGGAAAAAATGTACAGCCAGCAAGAAAATGGTCATTTTGAACAAAAACTTTTTTTGATGCCAATCGATCCTGTTCCTTATAAGGATCAAAAGTCTCTACTGGACCGACTGAGGTTTGAGTACTAGAAATGTCAGAAATCGCAAAAAACTTTTCCCATACATTTGTACGGAAATAAATCATTTTATTATGTATTTTAGACACAGACAAACATAACTTACATTTAGGTGATCACTGCCGTTTTCACGTATACATAAGTTCATACTGAGCTAGTAGCAGCCGATAATTTTCTTGGATAGATATCATTTAAAATACTTGTTAGTGCATCTTTCAGCTCCTGAATACTGTTGCTGGCTGTACATTTTTTTCCAAAATCTGTAAATGCAGTTCAGAATATCTTAAAAAAATATTGATAGTCTCCTCCTGTAACTATAACGGTTAGGGTACCTACCCTTACTGTCCCGTCTCAAAAATTCACCCTGTTAGCCTATGTTCGTCACGGATAATGTAGGAATTTACTGTTATTTTTTTTATAATCAGTCCAGTAATTTCGGAGCCGGTTCAATTTGATCAAACAAATAAACATGCAATAAAATATTTTCTCTTCATAATATTAATAATGTAGACATATGTATATTATGTGTGTCAAGGTTTTAACTGTTACTGTCTAAATTACCATCTAGTTATAGTTACATTTCAGTATTTAAATATAGAAATAAACTTGTCGGGTACAAATCCCACACTTCCATCAATCCGATAAACTAGTAAAAGTTCTCGCGTCCATTACACACTAATAATACTGTACGGATGTTGAGAAATCTGCAGTAGACAGGATGCCAGTAACGAGATCGTATATACTGTCACAATGTCAATTTGCAACTCACGAATAAAGCTCTCTCAACTATTTTATCGAATGTAATGCGTGCAACTGTATTAATAGAAGGCTTTTATGAATGTAAATAAAGTGTTTAGTAATCGAAAATCTCTATAAAATTGTATTGACTGCCTTGTTGGTCCAGTGGTTAGCGTATGCGGCTGCTGATCAAGAGGTCTCGGGTTCGATTCCCGGGTCAGACCAAATATTTGTGTGATCCACAAAAATTTGTTTCGGAGTCTGGGTGTTTTTCTATGTATAATATGTATGTATTTACAAAAAAAAAGTATGTTTATGTATTTATATCAGTTGTTTAGTACCCATAACACAAGCTCTGCTTACTTTGGGACTAGATGATGTTATGTGTAAGTTGTCCAAATATTTATTTATTTATTTTATTTATTGATTTTTAAAACTTAACCACCGTTGATTACACCCATTACATAAAAAGAGAATTTCAGGACAGTTAGAAAACTAGTAACATGGCGGGAATGTCAATTAGAGGTTTTAGAGGTAGGTAGGAGCCTAGGAGGTAGAGATAGTGGAGCCACGCTGATTTCAGCATGAATGGGCCTGCTCGATCGGGGCAGTACTACCCTCACACAGAAGATCCTAATAATGACAGCATTATTGATGTCGTATTTCGTTGGTGGGTGTGAGACCGGAGGCCCAATCATTTGGTAAGAAGATACATTGCTCTAAAGAAGTAACAAAAATTTAAGGAATTATATAACTGTTTATTAGGTGCTAAGAAATGTGTTAAGACACACTTCATCTATTATTTAACGCGTGATTTCAGATTCCACTCGTTTAGTAAAATCCTACATAACAGAAGAGTATTTCTTGCTCTTTATAAAGCTTATCTAATAGGCTTTGGTACGTCCGCTATTCTCATAGGAGCGAGGCGGTGAAATGCAATCAATAGAAATCAATTCTGAATTTGTATTTCCTAGTGCAAGTGCGATGTGTGTTAATGGAACATCAATTTTAACATGCTACAGCTGGCAAAGCTGAATGCGAAAAGCCGGGGATCGAACTATGTATAAAATCATTCTTTGAATAATTTAACATTTTAAACACGGTTTTATTAATCTCGGCACTATCTCTATGCCATCGAGGCGGTTAATGTGCCCTAAACTCACGATATCTGTCTCCAAATATTCTATTAAAGCCACATTTTTATCAACAATCAATTCATAGAGAAGTAGGTAAAGGTTTTGACCTCCGCTTAAATCAAATAAAGTTTTATTTGATGATACTTTATCAGGTTTTGGAACTCGCGCCTCCAAAGCCTGATAAAGTATCAGACCAAAGGCATAAAATAAAAAAAAAAACAAAAGATCAATGTGATAAAATGATTTAAATTTGAATAATTAATTTGACCATTTTAATTCGAATTCTTCTGCTGATTGCCAATGTAAAAACCCCAATTTTTATTAATAATGAACTGTATCCTACGTTACTCTTTATACAATCAGATTTCCTTGACGTCAAAATCGGTCCAGCCGTTGCATACATTAGGTAAGACGGACAAAATAATTATGGTAAAATCTACTGTAAATACCTACATTTAGTAAAAAGGTGTTAATTTAAAATTACAGACTTGTAAAAATTTGTTTATGGCAATGTTTGGAATTGATTGACAGGCCATGATACAAAACACTCTTGTTAAACAATAACCAACACATCTACGACAGATGAAATATTTTTTATTCCAAATCATTTTAAAACTTTAGCAAACATATCGTCGATGAATGTTAGTGAAGCTGTCCCATCAATTCGACAAAGCAAACAATCAAGCTTTCAATTAAAAAACTGGGTCGGGATAAACTAAAAATAATGGTTAAACGCATAGCTGTATTGGTAAGCCTCTGTTCGCACACAGAAAATGGGGCGTGATATTGGCAAATTGAATGGTATTCGACACAATTCATTTTGTCTAGTGTTCCGGGATGAGTGTTTTTTTTAGGTATTTTTAATCTATATGTCGTTGATAAAGTTTATATAATTTAAATTGGTGACCACTTCTCAAAAAACTTGAAGAACTGCACACACACCACACACAACCATACACACACACACACATACACACAACCATACACACACACACACACACGCGCGCGCGCGCGCGTGTGTGTGTGTGTGTGTGGGTTATTTATGAACGCGCGCGCGCGTACGCCTCTGTGGGTAACCCACAGACAGACTCAAGTAAACAGCAAAATTATGTGCAGACGTACACTGCATCTTTTGTGCGACTGAACACTGGCTCCCAAAATACAGGCTGGATTACTGTATTTTGGGAGCCAGTTTGGGTTTCAGTATAAGATAAAATAATATTTATTTGCATAAACTTGTGTGTACATACAGTTCAAGGTCTTTTGTCATAATTCTTATATATCGATATATTTAAATATTCTTTTCGTCGCTCGATTGCTCTGCTACTAGAAGTATTCGTATCATTTTTAATACATGTCATATTTTTTGTTATTAAATAATCAAGTTATTATATATACACTAGCTGATCCGGCGAACTTCGTACCGCCCGAATTTGAAATCCCATAGCTTGTTCGCAGCGCCACCTACCGGGTACTATAATTTGAGATTTAAACTATCCTATCTCTCAAGTTAGATCGAACTGCACATGGTGTGCGAATTTTATTATAATCGGTTAAGTGGTTTAGAAGTCCATTGAGGACAAACATTGTGACACGAGATTTATATATATTAAGATAGACTAATTACCTTCAGTTAAGAATTTACAAAACAGTAAGTTTTGGGATATTACAATATCAAACTTCTTTTTAAATGTCAGGTAACTTGCTTGAAATGTTATAAAAGGAAAATGTTGGAACCAAAACCTATGCTTGCAAAGCATAAAAATCAACGGGAATTCTAAAAGCTTATCAACGTTTAGTTACGGGAGGCTATTGCAAGCCCTATTAAAGTTAGTGTCAGCTTGAAGAATCTTCAGTTTAAAATTACTACTTTGGGGTTCTCTACGGAGATTTTGTACTAGAATCACTCTTAGCTTGTAACGAATCGATTCTTAAATGGGAGCGAAGTTTTTCTTGGCAATATTAAGCAATAGATTTTCTTCGACTGTGCTATGATTTATACTGTTATATAATATTTACACCGTACATATTCTGCTACAGATTAGTGATGTTTAGGGACAGAACACTTATATAAGGCAATGATTTAGCTTTTTGTTCGGATTATCATACCACGCTGGCTAGACGAATTATAGGATCTGGATTGAGTTTACTTTCTCTTTGCAGTGATATCCTGCATAATATGCTCCCTTGACGAATGGGGGTGGTGACACTTTGTATTCCTAATCCTTCAGACGGAAAGGTAAGATGATATATTCTCACCCATTTCTCACACGGCTGTGCGATCCCAAACTAGGCAACTCCCACATCACACCCAATTATAGAACTTATGATCATATTTTCACCTCAACCTTACCCACCTCTCTGGTTTGCAGTCAGAATCGTTAACTACTAGACCATGAGACCTGTTAGTTATTCTTAGAATTTCTCTGGGTAAACATTGTTCTAGTTAGCCATGACAAACACCGTTCCTCTTTCTGATTTGATTGATATACGTAGGGTTAAAGAGACAGTGTTTCAAATTGATTTTCAATTATTTGTATAATAAACGTAATTTTAGCAGATCGTTATCTCTTATTTTCTAATTTTAAAAGATAACGCTCGTAATATCCTGTGCTGCGGGGGACTTTACAAACATACATGAAACGGACACAAAGATTACTCAGACTCAGAACATTAATTTATGTTTCACACAAAGTATTATCCCATGTGGGATTTGAACCCACAACACTTGAACCACTAGGCCCAACCGTGCAGTCATACTAGTAAAGATATATGATGTATTATGAGAATTTCTATTGCAATATTGTGTAATATGTGATATATGCTAGAACATCGGCAGAAACATTCAGTGGTGCAAACATCCCTTGAAACTGATTACTATGTCCGCCATTGGCAATTGTGTAAAGTTAAACAGTGAAACAAACTCTGTCAGTGCCATACCCTGTTTAATATAGCAAGGCAAAACTAGGTTATTATACAGTTTGAACTTGGGGTTATATTGTCATAAGTTCTAGGTGACTAGTTGCAATTGGATAAATAGTTGTTTGATTTAAAAAAGTTAAAATTACCTGATAATTCATGTGTCAACTCCTTGTTAATATACCGATATTTTCATTCATACATTATTACTTTTTTAACAGAAGTGACTTTCTGTCTTTCTTACGCTCATAATTTAGGTTGGCACAATATGTTACATTGCAGGTTTTAGCTTATCTTTATAGCCATAATATAAAATCGAAGTTAGCATTTAAAGTTATAATTCTCATTATTATTTTTAACTATTCCCAAATAATTTGCTGATCGTTAAATACCATTCCAGATTGAACTATTTTTATATCGGCAGTCCAATTTTATATTGTTTTGTAAGCAAACAAGCAAGAGCGTCATTAACATTAAACGTATAATTTCACAATATGAACCAGATAAATTAGTTTTTACTCACTGCATTACGAACGTACGTATATTGACTTACAGGTGGAAATCCAATCAATTACCTCCAATTGCGGTGGATCCGACGCGACGTTCGCCTACCGTAAATGATCGGCCAATTCAGTTCGTGTGTTCTAAAGCTTAATGAATTAATTAGCTCAATGGAGCAATACTCGTATTTAATGGTTAGAAGTTTCTAGAATGTACGTAACTGTAATGTAATAAACGTTGCAAGGAACTTCTTCATTCTCCCTTAATTTAACATTTTTTGGGAAACTAACGTATACAACTGTATTTTTCTTTATTTATACATATTTAAGCCTACCAAAGTGATTCTACTCTTCTTGATGGAAAGCATGAGTAGAATCACTAAAAACATTTGATCACTTTTCAAAATGTCTTTCCAAAGAAACATATAGAAAAGAAGAATATTGAGTCATACTTAATGTTTCAAAGTAAACCTATCTTTTAAAAATCAAAAATTCATCAGAATGAAGAGTTTGACAATTGTCCAAACCAAACTATGATGTTACTGAATTCACCGTTTTGAACTCTATTTATTGAAAACCAGGAATACAAGTTGTATTTACTGAACCTTTCCGGAAATCCTTATTGATGCCACCACATTTTGAATGCACTTAACTTCTAGAAACCCGAGAACGTTATTGACATAACAGCAGTCCACCGACTACATAGAGTCCTTTGAGAAGTACTTACTATATTTCGAAGTCTTTCGAAGTACTTCGAATCAATGTGGCATTTCCGACCACAAGGCTGTCGATGCTCTAATAGTGCATGGTAATGGTACTTTGTTATTGCTATTCTTTAAAATATAGCAAAATTATGTAATTTTAAGTTCAATATTTATAAAAACATTTACTTCAAAAAGTGTTTTGTCAATAATGATACGTATTTCATAGAAACACGAGAACTGTACCTATATCTACTGTAATTTTCTAATATTGTTATGCTGCAAACTAGTCTACATAATTTAATAAATAAAATATGTACTAAAGTATAAGGAAGGTCCTATGCATTCTTAGTCATTTATCGATGAAGTTATTTATAATAGGTTATTGTAATGTCATATGATAAATGATTCAACAACTACATAGCTATTAAATATATGCGCTTGTCGAGATATTGAATACAAAGTTAACATGTAATTAAAATTATAAAAATGACAGCAATGTTTTTTTTTTTTTTATATACAAAGCTGCCAAAATGACTCTGTTCAGCCTGATGGAAAGCATGAGCAATCCAAGACTGGTGGCCAACGTCCTCATTGCCAATGTGGACAATGCAACACGGTGACCCACATTATGGTGGCCTAGTCAGATGCTTCTTTACTTCTTGTTAGTAGTCTTGTCTTATTTTAATGCTAGCTTTCGCCCGCGGCTCCGCTCGCGGATATATCGGTTATCGCGGTAAAAAGTAGCCTATGTCCTTTCCCAAGTTCAGTTCTATCTTCATACCAAATTTCATCAAAATCGGTTCAGTGGTTTAGGCGTGAAAGCGTAACAGACAGACAGAGTTACTTTCACATTTATAATATTAATTATAATATTATAATTATAATTATAATAATATAAAAAATAAAAATAAATACTAGGGATTTGATGAGTGATGATGAGATTTGAAGGGTTGTTTTAGAACGGGATTAGGAAATTCTGTGATACTATGTGTATAACAGTTTTTTTTATTGCTTCTCGTAAATAAAAAAACTCTGTTTGTACGGTTTTGTATTTTAATCCTCGAATTTGATAAAAAAATGAGTTTATGGTCTAGCACTATCACTTTCATTGTGAACATGATATTAAAAATAAATGAAAATGATAAATAGTTCGATTTATCATTATGTCTTTTTAATTTTTTAAAGACTTCGTGCTTTGGCCACACTTAGTTAGTAAGTATTAAATTATATTATAAGTTTGTCTGTTACTTTTCAAGTTATAATTATCCAATTGACTTACTGAATTCATCTAATGTGTCATGTTTGAGACGAATTGATATCAAATCAAATTTTAAAATTCACATTGCTAGTAATTATGAAATATCGCTATGAATCCTATATGCTCTAATACTTCATATCTGCAGTTTATATATTCCAATAGCGCATTCAGATAGCGCAAGGTATGCAAGAGGACTTGCTTAATCAAATCACTTTCAAAGGATATTATGGACGAAAATTCGTACAACCAAATCTTACTTTGACTGAGGCAGTACGCTAACGGCCCATTCACGACCTTTCCGCTGTGAGCGGCAGCTAAGAGCGAAACGCCGAGCGGTCATATCAAAAGTATAGAAATGTACGAGGCACGCCACGAGTCGCCGCTCATAGCGAAAAAGCTAGCGGTTTTTGCCGAGCGAATTGCTACAGCGGCGAGCGGTATGGAGAGCGGCGGGAACAAAGGCACAAGTTCGTATGTGCGACGCCACGAAACAGAGCGGCGTGGACAGCGGTTCAGGAGTGACGGACTCAGCGGCGTTAAATAAAATCAAAAAAATTTAGACGATTTTATGGCGGTAATGGATACCGAGGCTTTTATAACAGAAATTTTTAATAGACCGCCTATATGGATGTCAAAATATCCCCAACATAAATATAAAAAGGTTGTGGTAAGAAATTAAACAATGTTTTCCGGAATATAATGGTACTTACGTTTAATTTAAATTGAAAACACAAAAACATAGAACCTAGGTACCTACCAAACGAAGCTACTGATATGTTGACAAAACTACTGGTATGTTTACGTAATGTAGGTGGATAGTTGACAAGTTTTAAAAGTTAATTTTTTTCTCTGTCAGTAGGTACCTAATTAACAAAACAGTTTACATATCAGTAGTTTTGTCTGTAGATATAACTACACACGAAACTACTAGTATGTCTTATACGCAATGTAAGTGGTTGACAAGTTTTTAAAGTTCTTTCTCTCTGTAAGTACCTACTTAGCAAAACACTTGGAAACATCAGTTACTTCTTATAGGTAGGACCTTCGTATCACTAAATCCACCATCTAAATACCGATCTTTATTTAGTTCGTGCACTCATTCTATCATATTTAAAAAAAAAAGTTGTTTCTAAACAGACAGGGGATAATTTTTATAACGCCATGATTTTTAACACGTTTCGACTACCTAAATACGTCCACCGTCGCCGCTGCAACTAACCGCTACTGAGGGTACGTGGCGTGACAAACGCAACGCTCACCGACGCCGCTCCGCTTTTCGCTAAGACCAAAACTCGTGGCCAGGCCGTAACAGTGTTAAAGGAGTTAGTTTGGGACCCTTGTAAAGGTTCGCTGAGTAACGAGTCCTTGGAAAATTCACTCATTTAGTACTTTTACTGAAGGACCATTTCACAAATTTAGTTCCTTAAAGTAATAATGATCAAAATAATGGTAATAGATTTTTTTTCTGAATAATAAAATACTTGTTCTCTTCTATGAAATTGTTTAAAATCATTCGTAGGTAGGTTTTCGTAGCCACATGGCAAAAACGGAATCCTTATGGATTCGTATTGTTGGTCTGTCCGTATGTTACAACCACTTTTTTCTGAAACAATAAGAACTATACCGTTGAAACTTGGTAAATAGATGTATTCAGTGAAGAGTAAGATTATTTAAATCTATAGGACCATTCATTCAATCAATACACTATTACTAAAACATCGATCAAAGTTACAACAAACTACAAGACCTTTCATATGATGTTACTTGCTGTTCCGAAACCTTTGCTATTTAGTACCGAGCATTCACTCTCTTTTGAAGAACGAGCTTGTGACTCCACACAGAGGTTATCGAACGACAGCGATATACTCGTATGTAAACTACTGCACTATTCACGCATACGGAAGAATCATCTCGAGTTTCTACCTAACAAAGCAAACATGCTACTAGAGTTCGCTGCAAACTTAAGGAGCCCCGTTTACGTTATGAACATAGATCGGAATTGGGTGTGTGAAAATACCTAAAGTTTGCAGTAAGTTTGCAATAATAATATGGAGCTGTTACAACCACTGTTCTTGCAATTGAAATAAATGTTTTTAATTTATTTTTTTATGCAGTGCAGGTTTAATAATTTTTAAAAAAAGCCGACTTCAAAACTATGTAAAGACGCGAAAATGTTCGTTTTCCTTGCATCAACCTGTAGCAAAACTTTTTAACTTAAGATACAGATCAAAAAAAGAAATTAAAACCGCATTAGCATTTTGCAGATATATAAAATTCTGTGTTTGACCGACAAAGAACAATTGGGACTAAAAGACCGAATTTTAACCGGAAAAGTACAAAACAAAAATTATTTAGAACTGTATTAGCAGCTTGTAAATGTTTATAGTTCGGTGTTTCAAAGGTAAGGAACATGTAAAAAAAAAACAAAACTAAACCGGTAAAATTCAAACCCGGTTTAACTTAAGTGGTTGTAACAGCTCCATATTATGTCCCGCTGCAAACTTTAGGCAATTTCACATACCCAATTCCGATCTCTGGTTATGAATTAACATAAAATTCACAGTAAGTTGGGAATATTCATGATGAAATTAAGGATGAACTGCATTGACTTTGTAATGCAAACTACACTGTTACATAGTAGAATTACGAGGTAAATTTGTCCTAGAATTTATCCGCAATGTTTTACGCCATAATGTTACAGTATAATGATTGTTACAACTTTAGTATTACTGTGACTTCCTGGAAAGAGAACCTGATAACTGTATGTGCTTTGGTAAGATGAATCCTGTTCTTCAAGTTTAATATTCCCAATATTTAGGATTTTAGGCGTGTTTGATGAATAAAGGATTTATTATTATATGTTTAGATAGCTCAATATAATTTACTTTAACATTACGACAAATCGCCCTTATACTGTTTTATCGTCGTCATTTACAATAATACTCGTCTCTTAACTCTACCGCGCACCTCAGTACCTACACCTAAAAATTCACAAAGGTAATTTTTCAATATCATGATTGGATCTTTTCACAGTTTGTAAACAATTTCTGAATCGCAAATTTCCTCACATTGTAAAGAATTCATTTGAAAATTTATATTTTTCAAGTGATTTAACAATAAATATTCGAACCTTTATATTGCTTGAAAGAGCAACCTTTTTTCGCTTCATTACAAGGTTTGGACTTGTTTATCATAATTTACTTCGCTTTAATAAGCTGAAACATGATAAATAATATAATTGAAATTAAGTGTTCTTATTTTCTAAAATATTTTACGAAATAAATAAATTCTTACTTATTTTCATAATTTTCGCTGTCAAATTTTACGTTAAGTATAGGATGTATGCATTGAAAGTTATAAAATTATAAAATTTATATAAAATTATTTAATTTATAAAAATATAAAAAAGCAACTAACAAAACTATATGAATTACTAAATTGTTAATCCTTTGTGGTAAATTTTTTTTCGGACGTTTTACACACAACGCCATCTAGTCCCCAAACCAAACAGAGCCTGTATTATGGGTAACTAGACAACTGATATAAATACATAAACATATTATACATAGAAAACACCCAAACTCTGAAACAAATATTTGCGGACCACACAAACCCGGGAATCGAACCCGAGACCTCTCGATCAGCAATCGCATGCGCTAAACACTGGACCAACGAGGCAGTTGTTAGCGTATATTACAACTTTGATGATTACTTTATTTTTATACTAGTTTTCGCCTTTTTATACTAGTTCCGGCTCAGCCCGCGTGTATGTCGGTTATCGCGGTAAAAAGTAGCCGATGTCCTTTCCCAAGTACAGTTCTATCTTCATTGTAAAATTTCATCAAAATCGGTTCAGTGGTTTAGGCGTGACAGCGTAACAGACAGACAGACAGAGTTACTTTCGCATTTATAATATTAAGTAGGGATAGTAGGGATGTATGGATGTATGGATGTGTACGGGTTGAATAAATATTTTTCCCCGATCGCACACTCACACGGAGACTCATCGACATCGCATGACCACATCAGTGAGTACATTATAAAGGTCATGTCACCTCTCGATTGACTTAAGTAGCCGCTAATTATAACAGAATTGAGCTAAATCTAGAGGTTAATCAGCTTATTGAAGTGTCAGGTATTTGTTAATTTAGGTATATCTGCTCATCTCGGACTAAGACCTTTACTGCCTTTGTTTAACGAGCTTTATAAGTGTGGAGACAAAATATTTAATTTCATTCTAAGTTTTACGCTCACCTTTTCGGCAGTTGGGTTGACACTAGAATGATGGCTCATTTAAAAACAAAAGATAGTAGAATATTTTTAAGGGACCGTAATACTGATCCAATTCCCCAATTAATTTGTACTATGTTTACTATCTTAGAATTTCTTCAGTTATTGACTTCAGTTAGTAACTGATTTGAAGAATATTCTATTTAAGTATAACTAGACAGACGTTAGCAGTAACCAGGCTCTGTTCAACCGTTCTAAAAACCGTGTATCTCACTCTCTTGCAAACCATTGCTTACAACGAACAATATATATTATCATGATAAGCACAGTTAATATCAAAACGCACGCAAGGTACGTCATTTCAATCTTTTTTTTATCAAAATATAAAGTCATGAAAAGAAAAAAGAATCCTAAGACATGTACTAGTAATTTCTCGAAACATACAACAGATAACGCGTAAGTCAATAAAGCAATATTTCTTCTTATTCTCACATTTAATTGACAGGCTTTAATTTAACTTACAATGTAAATAAATTATCGTATGACATACATATTGTGTGTTCGGATAAATTTCGTAGCTGTATAAAAAAGCAATGATTATAACACTGTATTATATCATGTTAGTATAAATGAATTAAATAAACTCTAAAAGCTCAATATTTACAATATTCTAAAATGATATACAGGGTGTAAAAAGACTAAAATCGAAAACTTAATGGTTGCATTCAGACCATGATACTGAATAGGTTTAGCGAAAAAAAAACGCAAAATATATGTTAATTTATCTAAGTTCTTTTTTGTATTTTTCTGGTTACATACACATAGTACAACATAATAGGACACTAACAACCTAATTATCTCATTTAGAAAACCAAAAAATAAATAAAAACAATAAAACTGCAATGTATTTTTAAATAAAATCAGTTGACCGGGGGTCATTACACAGTACCGCACGCGGTTCGATGACCGCGGCTAGGGAGCGCAGGCGCGTCCCGCCCGCAGTAGGTACCTAACACTAACTAAAACTTTAAACGAAATCACTCTCTAATCTGACTTTCTGATGGGTTATCAACCAACGCTTAAATAATAATGGTATCCTGTGCACTTGTTATTTTTTTTCGTATAATGAAATCATTCATCGTCTTCAATGAAATTCAAGTTTATTTTGCGCCGGGAATCG
The DNA here is from genome assembly GCA_932526445.1 of Phragmatobia fuliginosa. Lineage (NCBI taxonomy): Eukaryota > Metazoa > Arthropoda > Insecta > Lepidoptera > Erebidae > Phragmatobia > Phragmatobia fuliginosa. The sequence continues at coordinate 41,007,361 of OW052057.1, read as the reverse complement.
AACCCATAGCACCGTGCGTCTGAAGTCTTAAGCCTAGACGTGAGCCTACGCCTACGGTTTTCTGAATAGCAATGCTGATTCGGCAATCTATTCACATTCGCTCTTCTTACATACCGTGGGAGAGCCACGCTTCGGCATGAATGAGTCAGTTCGACCAGAGTGATACCATGGCCTCACAGAAAACCGGTGTGAAACAGCGCTGGCGCTGTTTGTGCCGCCTATAGTATTGCGGTTATCCATTGGCGACGGTAATCGCTTACCATCAGGTCATACTTCAGCTCGTTTAAACCCTATTCCATAGAAAAAAAATACAAAATTTCCAATACAAAACGCGAAATTTGTCCAGGAAACCTACGGATGCATCTAGCCGTAAAACTTTGAATTACTTTGAAATTTTTATTAATTTACCTAAACACAGAAGACGAAGCACTGTAGCGGCAAGTTTGGTGTGCCTTTGTCGGCGAATATCAAAGAAGCGTGATCTTTGAGTTTATGCGACAAAGGGTTTCCGATGTCATGTAGTAGGTATTTACCTATCGATACGTCAGATCGGCGGCGTGTCAAAGAACTTTAATTCCCTAATTTTATAAATAGGTACGAACTAGACCAGTCGGTCTTCAATGTTCGCACAGTCTGGACAGTTGCGTGGTGCATTATAATTTTTTTTAAGGGATTTTTATGGGAATTTTTAAGGGACTTTCACGAAAGTTTTGTGTTGTAATTTTCCTTTTTTAAGTAGGTATAGTAAGTTAATTGTTTATTTTTTTGTTTTTTATTCTCTTAAGTTATCAGTTATCACCGAATTTGTGTTATTTTTAGAATAGGTACTTATATTTTAACAGTGATAGTGATTATTTATAATGTTTAGTGCGAGGGAATACGGCCAAATGATTATGTGCTATGGTGTAGCCCGCGTAAATGCATCACGGGCTTTGCGTATTTACCGTGATAGGTTAGTCATCACGGCTGCCTATCAGAGAGGTTTGAATAATGAGAGGATTACATCCCAAAGGCATGGAGAAGGCCTAGAAGTAGATCTTCGAGTGGACGAACAGGTCTTGAGAGAAATCCTCGGGTTGGAAAACGAACTACGGCAAAGTTAATTAGAGGTCATGGAACCCCAATATCGCATCAAACAGTGCATAAGATTATAAGAAAAAATAATAAAATATGCTCAGTTTGTGCCATTTCTGGGTCGACCGAGGCTCTCGCAGAATTAGGTAAGTAGCGTGAAGTCACTAGGTAGGTATTTTCGTTAATAGGGAACTTTACTGACGCCGCGACGCGTAGGTAGTTAAATTAAATAGTTATGAAAGGCATTGACCTAGCTACTCAGTGCGCGCATACATTGCTGGCTTCGGAAATTAATAAAAATCTTGATACATTGTTTTTTCCGGCTACAATTTTTTTTAAAGACAACTGTTTGATTTTTTTAATTAGTTTTGGGGTGCTGAAGCTGCATCTTTCGTTTTCGGAAGTCGTCTGGTTACACCCTGTATATTATTTCAAGCTACAATCTCCTTAAACGGCAATTAATTGGAGTGTTTTTATTGGTCTAGAAGAGCTATCACTCATCCATATCGTTATCATTTGTTAACTAAACCTACGCCTATTAAACAATTTATTATTAACAATTTATATAAACCTACGCCTATTAAAATAAATATACAATTATGGATTACAATCTCAATCACAATCATACAATTACAATCATATTTGAGAAATAAGATCGATATCTCCCAGTCACAAGGAAAAATATCGTACCAAGTGACGTGCAAATTGAGAGGGCTATGTCCAGCATTGGACTGCAATAGTCAATGATATTCTTAGGTTTAGCTTACGTTAACTGCATTACTCGTTTGTCTTGAGATTCTATTGGGATGGAAGTATACTATACACACGATTGAGGGCCGTAGTACTGTATCTTTGTTGATAAACGTGAATTGTTAAGATAAGACGATAGTAAACATACGATACAAGGTTGTAATTATAAATACTATTACGTATGAGTCATTAGTTTCTATTGATCACCGGTCGATTTGATTGCGTAAAATAGTATTATGGTAACAAAATTTGTGCTTGCATACATACATATACATACAGCTGCATACATACTGTTTTATTTGGTGTATGTATATAGATAAGAATAATTATAATGATTTATTTTCTAATCACAAATGTATGCAGTACAATACAGTTACTTAATCTAAATATTAATGAGAGTACACCTGTGAGAGACTGGTGCCCGAGATAGATTACGAGTCACCAGGTCCCCATCACAAATTCATAATAACAGCAGTTTCAGTCTGTTTGATTATGTGCAACACTGTCAATTCGTGTCAATTAATGGCGAGCCTAGGATTAACATTTAATTATTTGTGAGTGTGTGTTCGTATGCGTGCGTGCGTGGTGTGTGTGTGTGTGTGTGTGTGTGTGTGTGTGTGTGTGTGTGTGTGTGTGTGTGTGTGTGTGTGTGTGTGTGTGTGTGTGTGTGTGTGTGTTAATAAAAATTATTCAACACTTATGTAATCTACCCTACATAAATAAAAATTTTACGTTATTCCGTGATCTTTTGACACCAAACCAAGCATCAAAAATTTCTAGTCTTTTTTTACCTCGGATTGCCCCTACAGTCTTTGCGGTACTTTTTGCAAAAGGTTTGCGGTGGGCGCTGAGGGCTCGCAATCGGTCATTTACTAAGTAATATCGCCCACGGGCATCCCTGTTTTTTTAAATCGATTCAGTAATTCTGTCTTAAAGCGTGACAGAACGATAGACAGAGTTTCTTTCGTATTTATTATATTAATAAGGGCTGGTAGTTATTAATTATGAATATGTAGGTATATATATATAATTTTTATCCGGTATGGTATTTATTATTCCTATCCTACTACTTACAAAATAGTCACAAAGATAAAATAAAAATATCTCCAGTTATTTGTGCATACAGTAAATATTCTATGTGTTATGCAGAAACGTGTCTAGACAAACTGCTAACAGTGTAACCGCTTTTGTTAGAAGGGTCACTCACCGGACAGCCCGCGGTAGTTCGCACAAGAATCAGGGCGCCTTTGTCTGCAGAGGATTGATATGTGTGTGTGCCCTGCCGATGCCCCAGGAAATCAAGAAAACTCTTTCTCAGTTTCACAGATATATATTTTACACATAGGCCCTTATACAGAATTGTATTAATCTTAGTTCTACAAGTAATAAATTAAGTGGGTTAACAAACAAAATATAAGTTCTAATTTTCCTAGTCACCGTCGTGTGGACTGGAACCAGGGGTAGATCCCTGGGTGCAGACTTCTCTCCCGGATGTGTTGGATTCACAAGGGCCGTCTTTCGGAGTTGCTCACCAGAAAAAAAAAGTATCAAAATAGTATTATTATCAAATGAAAATTCAGTAGCCCTCTTTGTGACACAGTAACTGCTTAAGGTATGTTCGGCGCTTTATGGTCACCACCACTGGCACTCGCCTGTATCTGGCAGTGGAGTTTCAAATGAGAAGAGGGGCTTTTCTTGCAGTATCCAGGTACTCCTGGCGAGGGTAGTAAAAAAACTATACCAAGCGAAGCGACCCTGTGAAAAAGATTATATTCTAAGATACACGTCCAGAACACACGATAAGGCCGAGATACAGTTTACAGATATAAAATATTAACTCACCACAAATTGCGGGTACGGTATATAAAAATTAATCTTCACAAGTAACTAACAACAGCAAAACTTAGTTCAAGATATAACACAATAAGAGAAATGAAATTTCTATGAGTGAGACCGGCTTTATATATCCTATTTCAAGGTCTATAGGATATAACTAACCTACCCCCTTACAAAATAAGATAAACATCACGCCATTTTCAGAGACACAACTAGAATTAAAAAAACTATTAATACATAGTCTATGATTGAAATCAATTTGAACCCGACGTGAGCGCCACCCAGTGCCTAGTTGGAGAAAACAGGACGCCTTGCGGAAGATAATAGGCGATGGAGTAGTCATTGTTGCCCAATGATGGCGCTAATAGCAAGATCGCTTCTGTGGGATTCAATTAATTTTGTTTTATTCGAACAAAGCAAAAAAGAGTGTTACAGTACCCCCTCCCCCGTGAAATTTCCTGAGCAGGGGGCGAAGGAAATTAAAATACCAAAACAACAAAGTAAACTACTAAGAGAGTGTTGATCGCATTGACTGCGAACAACATACTATCCGTACTGGATAAATCTAAAATTTGCTAAACAAATAAGCTAAGTTAACTAACATACCAAGTCGCTGCAAGCTATACACGTATGTGGATAACGTGTAGAAAGGTATGAGCTAAAAAGGAAACGCACGATGCGCAATGTCACACTTCATGGTCAGATATAAGATTTAAATACAGAACTGATACAACGTGGAGCAGGAACAGAGAGTGGCTCCTCTTCACTGTACTTCACAATGTCCTTGATATGATAAGCTCCCAGACTCTTACCATCCAGATCTGATAATTCATAGACCAAGGGCGAGCGTTTTGCCGATACTATGCATTTCAAAAATTTAGGGGCTAACTTAGATGTAAAATTCTTATCCTTATTGGACAAGAAGTGAGTTCTCTTATAGACCAACTGTCCCACCTTCAATTCCATTGGTCTTTTCCTGAGGTTGTAGTACTTTTCGTTACGCCGGTGAGCGACACCTAAGTGTTTGCTCACCTGGTCGTAAATACGATGAAGTTCCTTCAACCTCTCGCCAAACGACACAGGACTGTCAACAGAAACAGAGTCGGGATGAGCAGAGATCTCCTCCTGTCTATAAAGATCGCCATCTCCTATAAATTCCCTTCCATGGACCAGAAAATATGGACTGAAGCGAGTAGCTTCGCTGACTGCCGTGTTCAAGGCACACTGCAGTTCTGCATGGTTCTCATCCCACTTCCTGTGATGAGTCTTTACGTAGCAGGAAATCCCCTGCACCACGTTACGAATGGCTCGCTCTGCCTGGTTAGTCTGCGGGTGATACCTGGGGTTATAGTAGACATTAGGCACGTTATATTTGACCAACAAGTCCTTGAAGGGTTTGCTAACAAGCTGAGGGCCATTGTCCATATAGATTGTTTTGCAGACACCATGTACTAGGAAAACATTCTTCTCGATGAATCTCGCAACAGCTATGCCTGTAGCAGTCCGTATAGGATACAACATGACATATTTACTGAAGTAGTCTGAGACCACGATTAAATGTATGTTTCCCTTGCTAGAGGTAGGGAATGGGCCCAAAAGGTCACAAGAGATGGCTTCGAAAGGTTTCGACACCCGTTTTGGATTTCCCATGAGACCAGGACGGGCAGTGTTCACAGGTTTATACTGCTTACAAATTTCACACTTGCCCACGTATTCCTTAACGCTTTGATACATCTTAGGCCAGTAGTAGTTGAGAGCCAGTCGTTTGTGGGTCTTCCAAACGCCTCCATGGGCACTCATGACATGGTCATGGTACTTGGTGAGCAGGGATGCTCTATCCTCTTGAGGTACCACTAGTTTCCAACTGAAATCAGATGTCAAGGAAAATTTATTTCTTGACAACCTATATAGTGCACCATTACGAATGTCGAAGTTCGGTAATTTTCGTGGGTTTTTTAACACACTGTTAAAAGTATGGAGATACCAAGAATCTTTGGTGTCACTGGTATGCAATGCACCAATCTGTATTCGAGACAGAGCATCGGGAACAACATGATCCTTACCCTTCCTATGCTCTATGTCGAAGTCAAACTGACTCAACCTCATGCTCCAGCGGGCGAGACGACCAGTCGGATTCTTTAACTTGTGAAACCACAATAATGAAGCGTGGTCCGTGACTACGGTGCATTTCTGACCTTCCACGTATTGTCTGAACTGTTCTAATGCAAAGATCACAGCTAGCAGCTCACGTTCAGTGGTGCTGTAGTTGACCTCGCTCTTGTTAAGAGAACGACTGCAATACGCGACCGGGTGTTCGACACCCTCATGTGTCTGTGTGAGGACCGCCGCCACCGAGTAGGAGGATGCGTCACTAAGAATCCTGAACGGTAAAGAATAATTAGGCATTTTCAAAATAGGAGCAGAGACCAAAGCGGACTTCAAGAGGTTGAAAGACTCTTCCGCTTCGGGTGTCCACATGAAAGAAACATTTTTAGAAGTTAATTTGCATAAAGGTCTGCTAATCTTAGAGAAGTTGTTGATGAAACGTCGGTACCACCCAGCCATGCCCAGGAAACGCTTTACCTCCTTAGGATTGGAAGGAGTGGGATAGTTGAGAATAACATCAACTTTACCCGGGTCAGTCCGAAGGCCGTGTCTATCAACAAAGTACCCGAGGTATTTTAATTCGCTTCGGCAGAAACGGGATTTTTTCATGTTGATCGTGAGGCCGGCCTCTCCGAGGCGCTGATGGACTCTATGTAGGAGATCCACATGCTCCTCAAAGGTGCTGGACACAACGATGATGTCGTCTTGAAAGGCGAAGACTCTGTTGTCAAACTCTGGGCCAAATAGACGGTCCATGAGGCGCTGCATTGAAGCAGAAGCTCCGACGAGCCCGAAACACATAACATTGAACTGAAACAAACCCCGTCTAGGGACAGTAAAAGCAGTCTTCTCAGCAGATGGTGGTGAGTCAAAAGGGATCTGCCAATAAGCAGCACTTAGATCTATAGATGATAGATATTTGGCATTATTGAGATGGTCTAGGATTTGATTTATGTAGGGTAAGGGATATGCATCACTTTTTGACACGGAATTCAGCTTCCTAGAATCAAGACAGAGTCTTAGGTCACCATTCGCTTTCTCCACCATCACCACTGGCGAGTTCCACGCAGACTGAGAAGGGGATACTACTCCCATCTCCAACATCCGGTCCAGTTCTTCTTCCAGGGCTTTCTGTTTACAGGGAGAGAGCGGATAGTACCGTTGCTTGATTGGTTTGCTGTCACCCGTATCAATGACATGGTGCACAAGAGATGTACGGCCTAGACCTACTTTATCAGTATTGATCGTTTCGAATTTGTCAATAATGTTGTTTATAATCCGCTTTTGATCAGCCGACAAGTTGTCGTAATCCTCCAGACCATGGTTAAGCGCCAGTGATTCCACAGGACTACAATCACTAAAGTGGGATAGATTGACATCCCGAGTGGTCAATCTATTTCCCAAATGAAATTGTTGCCAGAAGTCAACGCCAAATATCATGGCGGTAGTAATATCTGGGACAACATAGAATTTAATAACTCTGACAACAGAATTATATTCAACAGGAAGTGAGATACAGCCCATACACGACAGACTAGAGCCGTCTGCTGTAGATAAACTAAAGGTGGGGCTGATGCCTTCTAGCTCAAACCCTAGTTCCAAAAAGATGCGGTGCGAACCCTTGCCTAACACAGAGCAGGCCGCACCTGAATCTAGTAAGCCCAGAACATTTAAGTTCAGGACCTTTACCACTAAATACGGTCTAATATCATTATCCCGTTTATTAAACAGGACCTTACCAGAGTAATTACCAGACAGAGAAGGAACGGACAGACCGACTGGTAGGCTCCTTGCAAGGCCCTGACTTACTCGTTTTTTGGCGAGACGTTACATCGGGGACAATCCGGGATTCTGACACCTCTTCGACCACACCGGAAGCACACCACCTCTCTCGACTGCGTGCAGCGTGCAGCAAGATGGCTGCAATCTCCGCAGCGAAAGCACTTGGGTTCGCTTGAGGTGGAGGGACCGGACACCGCAGACACCTGTCGAAAAGATTTATGAGAGGATTTATTCTTTGTGATATGTAAGTCTGAGGTTATCTTCATTTTGTCCAAAGCTGGTTCGACAAATGCCTCAGCCCTAGTACGAGCAAGTTCAAGGCGCCTCCCCAATCGCTTCAGATCGAGGATGGACCTAACGTCATGAAGAGCTAATTCTTTCATGTAATCTGGTCTAATGTTGTGCATAAGAATGTCCAGTTGTTCCTCACTAGGCATCTTGCACGAGAGTCTAGAAAACATGGCCTGCATCGTAGAGATGAAGTTTCCCAAAGTCTCAGATCGGGCCTGTGTACGCTGTCTAATTTCCCTGCGGAGGCGATAATCATAGTCAGGAAGATCGAAGTTCTCCCTCAACTCTTCCAACATGTGTTCATAAGAAGTGAACTCGCCCTTGTTGGTGCGGAACCAAGACAAGGCCGGACCCTCCAACAGGTCGGAGAAAGCCATGAGAATTTTTTCTTTTGTGACCTCCCGAGCGCACCTAAGCTCCTCCAGTCTCTCAATGAAAACCCGTACACATGAGGAGCCATCAAATTTCAAATTGAAAGAGTTCAGGTTAACTGGTTTATCCCTGACCACCAAGGTTGGGGCTGAGTGGGCAAACGTAGCCTCGGGTGACATCGAACAAACCCCCTCCAGCTCTGCTGGGGTGTGGTGCTCCCCGTCACCAGGGGCAAGAGCTGCCTCCTTCTCCGAACCATCGGAGTCAGATTCAGACTCCGCCTCAGACACAGACAGAATTTTAACTAGCCGGGCCCGTATACCAATCAATTCGGGGCAGTCGAAACCACTCCTTGCTAACCTAGCCAGAAGATAGTTAGCCCTCAATGTTACCTTGTGGCGACTAGACTTATTTGAAAGGAAATCACCTGAGGAAAGAGCTCCTTCAAGTTCTTGAACCTTGGGCTCGCAGTGTGACAGCTCCGAAGCGGCAGAGGCAGAGACAGAGACAGAGGCGCTGGCTTTAATGCTGCCGCGCCGGAGAAGCCGCAAAGCAGTGCGCAGCTCACTCCTCAAGCTAGTTACTGTGTCATCCGGATTCGCTGAAATCCCCACGGCAGACAATTCGTTAATAAGTTCATCCTTTCTAAGGTAATTAATGCACTTGATTAAATGGGCCATTATGTTATTCAGAAAAAAAAATCAAAGTTCAAAGTTACGATTCAAAGTTAAGATTCAAAGTTAAGATTCAAAGTTAAGATTCAAAGTTAAGATTTAGAGTCTAAGGTTAAATAGTGTTATAAACACAACCAAAGCCTACAAAAGAATAGCTAGGTTGGTTTCAACTATATACACTAAATCATACACAGATATTATAGTTTAAACAAATAACCAATATGTTGGAAGTAAAAATATTGAAATAAAAGTTTAAACTTATTTACAAGACTCAATACATAACACTCAAAGTTGTTATAACTTAACATACATTCACTTATAACTGTAAGACAGTTATACTACAAGATTTTAAACAAACTAATGCTAAGTTGGTTTCAAATTCACAAAGTTAAAAAATTAAAAGATTAGAAATGATCGAATGTACCTGTTACAGAGTAAGTTTCTAGAGATTTTCTATATATATTATAACCTTTAAGGAGGTTATGTTCTGAAATGAATTTTATCAGATTTAAGGCACACAATACACTCAATATAGTCACGCACTATTATTTGTAACAGTTTCACTGTTAACTTCACAAAACAAAGGTTACTAGTTTTTAAAATAACCAAGTATATTTAAATGGTTTAACAAAATTTAAAGAAAACAATAACCTTAATAAAAGTTAGGTATTGTGATGATAAGATGAGAACTTGATATGCAGTTCAAGCTCACAGCCTACTCACCCACTTTGTAAGTAGGTAGTCCAACAAAGTGTTGAAAAAAAGTTACCCTCAATAAGTGACTTTTTACAACAAAGGCTAAAAATAACGTTAAAAATACATAAATGTGAAACCGAATCAAAAATAAAAAAGTAGGGGACAAAACACAGAAACATATAAACAAGAATTCCGAATAGGAAAAGGCCAAAACTTACCAAATATCAGCAGTATTACAATTTAGATATTAATTTTGAATTTTGTACTTTTGCATGCCGCAGAGATGGTGGTATACTGGGCTGAAAAATGCAAAAAAGAGATTATTACATGCGTACTGCTATCGCATAACCAATTAGCGTCCCGGGAAGTCTCGGACGGAAAGGTTCTCTTGAAATCCAAGATGAACACCCACAAAGCACACACACAAAGGTTCGGGTAGCTAGCCTAACGTTGGTCGCCAATTTGTAACCGCTTTTGTTAGAAGGGTCACTCACCGGACAGCCCGCGGTAGTTCGCACAAGAATCAGGGCGCCTTTGTCTGCAGAGGATTGATATGTGTGTGTGCCCTGCCGATGCCCCAGGAAATCAAGAAAACTCTTTCTCAGTTTCACAGATATATATTTTACACATAGGCCCTTATACAGAATTGTATTAATCTTAGTTCTACAAGTAATAAATTAAGTGGGTTAACAAACAAAATATAAGTTCTAATTTTCCTAGTCACCGTCGTGTGGACTGGAACCAGGGGTAGATCCCTGGGTGCAGACTTCTCTCCCGGATGTGTTGGATTCACAAGGGCCGTCTTTCGGAGTTGCTCACCAGAAAAAAAAAGTATCAAAATAGTATTATTATCAAATGAAAATTCAGTAGCCCTCTTTGTGACACAGTAACTGCTTAAGGTATGTTCGGCGCTTTATGGTCACCACCACTGGCACTCGCCTGTATCTGGCAGTGGAGTTTCAAATGAGAAGAGGGGCTTTTCTTGCAGTATCCAGGTACTCCTGGCGAGGGTAGTAAAAAAACTATACCAAGCGAAGCGACCCTGTGAAAAAGATTATATTCTAAGATACACGTCCAGAACACACGATAAGGCCGAGATACAGTTTACAGATATAAAATATTAACTCACCACAAATTGCGGGTACGGTATATAAAAATTAATCTTCACAAGTAACTAACAACAGCAAAACTTAGTTCAAGATATAACACAATAAGAGAAATGAAATTTCTATGAGTGAGACCGGCTTTATATATCCTATTTCAAGGTCTATAGGATATAACTAACCTACCCCCTTACAAAATAAGATAAACATCACGCCATTTTCAGAGACACAACTAGAATTAAAAAAACTATTAATACATAGTCTATGATTGAAATCAATTTGAACCCGACGTGAGCGCCACCCAGTGCCTAGTTGGAGAAAACAGGACGCCTTGCGGAAGATAATAGGCGATGGAGTAGTCATTGTTGCCCAATGATGGCGCTAATAGCAAGATCGCTTCTGTGGGATTCAATTAATTTTGTTTTATTCGAACAAAGCAAAAAAGAGTGTTACAACAGAATGGTTGTACTAAAGTACAACCATTCTGTTAGCAGTTACTAGGTAAACCTAGTACCGGTCTTTACTTAGTAAATATCTGTAGTAAAAGTTTTTCATAGACCACTCGGAGGTGAGATGAAATGTAAACGTTACGAACATATTCAGTTATTAAAAGAGGTTATCGTGTAATGCGTTGGATTTGAAATACTGTTTTCTCAACGAATTTTACAGACATTATGATTTTGCCGCTATTCTATAAAAGTAGGAGATCAATAATTCGATAGAAAGAGTTCGCCTGGAATCATCTAAAAATATCTTATCGGTGTAAAGCAATGCATTTTTTAGATAATGAAAAAAATACCGCTTAATATGAAATAAGCCAAATTCAGAGTAGGTTCTCCCTGATTTAACAGCGAGGCAGGTAGAAAAGCACTTGTGACTCTCGAGTTTCAGGTACCCATGGACTACCGTAGTCATAAAATGAGTAACCAAACTCGCAGGCTTATTGTATCATCGGTAACCCATAATGTCCTATTGCTGGGTCGTTATCCCAGTGTCCTATTGTCTCAGGAGAAGGTTCATACGTCCTCACGATACGTAATAAATTCAGTAATCAGATGACCAATATGTATACGTAAGAAGCACTTACCTTTTGACAAAACTAAGAAGAAGAGATTTAGATGGGATAACGCGTACGCACCACGCAGTGGTATACAGTGGTAGCATTGTCGCCCTCGGGACTCGTTACTACTACGACGATGGTTTGAACTTCTATTGTCACCAATTCCGGCATTTTTCTTCAGAACTTGTTCGACAGCTGAGTTTCAGAAGTCAGGCGCAGAAATGTTAGTATTCTGACTTCAGCACAGTGTTCAGATGTTAATTTCTGTAACAATAGAAACAAATTATTGAATTTATGTATTTTTATCCTGAGTAAAGCTATCGTTATTCGATAGTTAGTGCTCTCAAATATACTGTCAGCTTTTTTTTAACGTGTGGAGACTCCCACGGAATCGAACCTTTGAAGAGGAACAATTCTCTATTCATAATTTTTGTATTTTCTATGTATATATTTACAAAAAAAAGTAAGTTTATGTATTTATATCAGTTGTCTAGTTACCCATAATACAAGCTCTGCTTAGTTTGGGGACTAGATGGCGTTGTGTCTAAAAATGTCCGAAATATTTATTTATATTTCTATTTATATATATTTTCACAAATATATTGTCATTTTTGCACCGCACGCAATGGAAGCTCTCAAAAGAAATAATTTTCCCTAGCTTTAAGTCCGGTAATTCGGGTTAAGGCCATACGTTCCAACGCTGACCGAGTTCAGATTTGGGTGTTGCAAAACAACGTTAATTATATTTAACTTAAATCTCAAAACAGTTGTCTAAATTTTGAATCACTTTAATATGATTCCACAATCTGCCCGAAAATTCCTCATAACCGTCATGCCTTTAATTTGAGATATAACCTCATAATTATTGCGTTCAAAATGAAAATTTATTGGTACTTAAATTCCAGAATGGAAGCGTAAAAACTATAAAGTGCATACTCCTTTATGATTATCTTAATTTTCGAATGATTGAATATGTTTCAAGACGGAGCCAATGCGAAGTATTTCCAGTACGAGTATATATTTATGAATAGTATTATGTATCTCTACTTCCCCTTTCCCACTCTAGCTAGTACAAAAATCAAAAGATCAAATGCCTTATTATTAAATTTCGACAGGATGACTTCAGAATATATTAGAAATCGTACTCATAAAGATTAATATATATCGATAAAATTGAAAATAATGCTACAGACTATTTTCTATTTGCATTACTACTAATCCGAGATGACTGAAAACCATTTCAAGAATCCGGGAATACATTTCTTATATTTTATGGATAAGCAGCTTCAAGTTTTTTCAGTTTTCCAGTAAAGTCACTCAACGAGTGTAAAGATATAAAATGTTACTATATTATAATATTTCTTTGAGCATTTTTCCTTCTCGTTTCATCCAATTAAAACTTTTAAACTAATCCTTTCTAGTTATCAGTTATCCACTAGTTTCTTTATTAACCGTATCATTTGCATGGAAGTGATAAGCATCTGTTTATTTTTCTAATCTTTAATAAATATATAAACGCTTTTTGTATTTCTTTTTCATTTTATATATTTGTTAACTTTTGATATGTTCTTCTAACCGCCCGGATGGTGACGGATAAAACATGCAGTGCATCACCAGCCCTTTTCATCCCATAGGTATCGAATAAGCAACTACGACAAATTTAGCAGAACAAGATTACTGCGAAGTGAAGGAAAACTTATAACAAATTCTATATTAGACCATCTAACCAAAAAGTAAAGTAGGTCAAAACCTCATTGCTAAGGAAAAATCTCTAGCAGTAGACATATTAAAGGATAACTGTGTTTAGACTTTCGCGACTTTTACACATAGTTTTTGTTATATAACGGGACTTGTTCGAGACAAAATTAGTTAAAAAGTTACGATACCTTCGTTTATCCGACGTTTCGATCGGGTTATTCTTTATAAGTCTACCCGTGCCACGAGCGGTATAACCGGCAGCGTTCGAAATGAGTTGGTTGATAATGTTAATGTACTCAAAAGTGGATACAGTCAAAATAATATATATGGGTATAAAAGGAATCAGTTAATGGTTAGCTATAGTTATGTAACCGAGTCTACAACTTTGTCGAAATCGGACATTTACTTTCAATGCTCTAATATTTAATTCATCTGATATTAATTTATGATATTGTTATGAATTATGATTGCCTTCGATTAACTATTCGATTAATCGATAAATATCCATTAGTGGTATACACAACTTTATATCACGCAAGGCGATAGTTCAATAGAAAAGTTAGTATCAGTTTAAACCATTACCTAAACATATTTTTTAAATTCAATGTATCGAGCATAGACGAATGCGTGAAAAGACATTCTTTGTTATCTTTATAAGTAGCTAGCTTTTGACCGCTACTCCGCCGGCGTGTAGGCGGAGTAGCGGTCAAAAGCTAGCTACTTATAAAGATAACAAAGAATGTAATATAATTATAATTTTAATAATAATAATTTTAATGATAATTGAATTATGTGTAGGAAAAGCTGATAAAAGAGTAAGAAAATCATTTTCGTTAAATATCTGCCAAAATTACTAAACCGATTTAAATTAATAATTATGATACATAGGCTAGTTGTTATCGTTATAACTGATACACACGAGAGCGAAGCCGAGGTGTGAATACTAGTATAGATATACGAGTATATTATGGCTCTGGCGTAGTTACGGCAGAAATGTCTTATGTAAAGGAAATTGCGATCGTCCGCCAGCTTAGTGGATTTGATATGAATAGGATTCCTGCTCAACAATATTTATCTAAGCTGCAAATCCCTGTCGACTTTCTAACGTTTATACACACACAACGAATACTAATTTCAAAATAGAGATTACGTGTAGGTGTTGAGGTGAGTCTAGAAATTAATCACCGGATTATATTTCAACCTATAAAAATGAATTGTATTCTTACGTTTCGATATTACCTATGTCATATACAGTTATAATAGTTTATTTTATTTTTATTCTTTAACTTTGACTGAAGCCTACAAGTCATTCACAAGTTACAAAGTTTAAGGTCGTTATACCCAATTTGGAAACAAATTTGTAACAAGAACCTTTTTATGTTTCAGGTAATTATTTGAATGGCAAGAAATTGAGTTCAAGGACACCGTCAGCTGAAGCAAGTATGTATTTACCTATGTATTAAAACAAAGTAACACAAAGATAAAAACAAAGATAAAAATGACACTCAAACAGATATTAAACATAATGTAGTTTCTAAATGCTATCCAGCGCAATTTACTTCCTTAGTCGCCTCTTACTAGGGACGGATTCCAACTCGCCCTTTGATGATTTTAATTAGTATATACCTGCGTCATGACGATTCTTATTCTTACTTATAATAAATTTGGTATCTCATTTATATATACAATATAATACTACATATATTCATATATAACTAAATATATACTAAATAAAATCCGTGTTAGCAAATGATTTAACGAAAAAGCAAACTGTGATTAACGTAATGATAGTTGTTTCTTCAATCGCATTTTCTTACTAAACTATTGGTCATAAGTTGTTGAATCACACTTTTCAAGTAATACACTTCTTGGAAAGTGCAAGTAATATTTCAATATCATAAAAATACAGAAATTTAGAGAATTGATTATTTCATTCTATCTTTATCATTCACCGCATTTTACAACAACGACTTAAAACAAAACCACGGCTTTATTTAATCTCTTAAAATATGACATATTGAATTTCTTGTGTTTTTCGTGTTTAGTCATGTTAATCTTCGAAGCTAAGAATTAATTTAGAATAATTAATTAAGGTAGGTTATAAACTATTTAAAATCACGTTATTAACTTAAGATATGGAACACAACCCAAAAAATCTATGTAATATAATAGTAATAGAAGCCCAAAATCGATCAAAGTGGTGTGCAATGGGAGAGGCCTATGTCCAGCAGTGGACTGATATAGGCTGATGATGATGATGATGATATAGTAATAAATCCTTATTTAACTTAAACGGCTATATCACTTTCTATAATGGTTTTGTTGTTAGATACCCCATTTATCGAGGAAGCTTTTTTAAATATAATTTCACATTAACTCCAATAAAAGCTAATGAGTGATTTTTTGGGAAAATTTATAGTTTTTGAAAGACACAGAATTGAATAGGTCAGCTAGTTCTGTTATAAATTGTTATCAAAGGCGTGATTACGTTTATTGGCAGTAATTGTTACGAATATCGTTGCATAAATTCTTTTGTCGTCAGATTATTGCTTGTGATGTTAAGAAGTGTATAATGTCCATAAGTTCCAATGCAGTTATCCAAAGTATCAGAATGACTCGTCCACACTCAACTCTCTTCTTTCCTAATGAAAAACCATCTACTCAATCCCTACCAGTCGGGCCTGCGTAGAGGCCACAGCACTGTAAGCGCGCTGGTCACTTTATCTCCTTTACTGTTCACTCTTTTTATAAATTCTATTTCTAAATCATTACTATTATCGTACCACGCAGACGATCTTCAAATACGCAAGCACCATTAAATAAGTTATCTGAAGTTTTCGCTGTAATGAATTCAGATTAGGTGCGGGTGTGTAAATGGAGCACTCAGTTCGGACTTATTGTTAATCCATCTAAAACCACACTCGTTGTTGTCGGTAGTTCCAGGATGCAAAAATAGATTGGTCTGCTAGGCATTAAATTTACAACGTGATTCGTCCGATAAGTACTTGCGTCAAAAGTCTGGGAATAATGATCGATAACACGCTATACTGGGGCCCCCAAATACGTGAAATTAGAAGGAATGTGTTTTCGTCAGCGGGATCTCTACGAAGACTTTCTGCCTATGGCTACTAAAATTACGCGAGCTGAGTACCTGCTCCTTCTTATACTTGATTACGCTTACAAGAAAAGAGCACGTAAAGCCGTCGGTCCCGGTTGTCGTGAACATCTATGGCAATCGTTATTGGGAAGTCAGTGCCCTCAAACATACTATCAACTAGTTCAAACTTCGAATTTCACAAAATATTTTCTTTAGTAAGTCACCATACTCTTGTAATATCTTGGTTCGGAATTTACTTTACAGTATATTTCTAAAGGAGCCCTATTTTCTGCACATAGTTTATAAAGGCTCCTAGACGCTTGGCAGCGATGCTTTGAATTTGAGTAAGCAAGTATGCCCGCGATATTTGTTTACCACATATACGCATACCTTTTGGGAACGTAATGTAATGGATTCAAAATGTTCCAGTATTATTATGTAGAATATTTCAGTAGAGAGAATATTTACATTACATTCTAGAATGTGGGACAACAATTTTCATATACATGTACACACGCCTTTTCAAACATTGGAAACTAAAATTATTATAGTCTCATCATCATCATTATCATCAGCAAATCACTTCTAGACATAGGCCTCTTCACTTGCACACCATTTAATATTATTGTCTCACTTGTTTGAAATGGGGCCAGTCTATTGGCATCAATGAGAGACATTCCTTACAGAATGTTCCTTCGAAAAAAATCGATATTATATTAAAACGAAAGTTAAACTAAAACGAATCCAGCAGTCGCAAAGGAATATTGCTTTTGCGAACCTATAACGCCAACTGACTCCAAACATTTCACACCCCCTAACCTCTTTACATATCTACTCGTACTAGAAAGAAATATTTATGTTATTGAAATGTGATTTTGTTTCTGGATTTAGGGAACATTCAAAAGGCTTGTTTATAAGCATGCGTTGCTTTTTATTCTACATACTTTTAGTAGACAGTAGAAAATTCTAACAAACTAAAACGATTTAAGTTCCAGTAATTGGATGATGAGGAATATCAACGTGTATTTGCATTACTATAGACGTTTGATGAATATCATGAATCAAGACAATTCATAACGATAGAAAAGAAAAGACGATGAAAAAGGTACTGACTCGGTCTGAAATGGGTGTTTTAAAGGCAGGGTATAGGGTTCTGATTTATAAAAAAAACTTACAAGACAGTAAATTTTTAACATACTAATTAATTTGCAAAAGAGTCAATCCATGACTTAAATGTCCACTACAGTCTTAGTATAAGAGCTCTTTGGTTTAGATTTTTGTGCTCTTTTATAAGCCAGCAATGTACAAACAATATTTTTTGCATATGGTGAGCCCGGGATAAAATATATATAGAGTAAAACTTCGATTGCGGCGCGAGTCGGCGTGACTCATTCAACTGCACAGCAGGTGTCTGTTCTTTTTACTG
Source organism: Phragmatobia fuliginosa (assembly GCA_932526445.1). Classification (NCBI taxonomy): domain Eukaryota; kingdom Metazoa; phylum Arthropoda; class Insecta; order Lepidoptera; family Erebidae; genus Phragmatobia; species Phragmatobia fuliginosa. The sequence goes on along the minus strand of OW052057.1, from coordinate 40,989,396 downwards.
TTCCGAGGTTGGTATAGTATATCCATATAACGTTTAAATGAAACTATTTGTTTTTTTTGACTGTTTGTGTGACTATTTGACTGTTTGTTTGAATGTATTATTAAAGCGATCTGATCGTGTGATGAGTTGAATTAAAACAATGCCTACTTAAAGATGACAAAATAGGATATATGTATATGGACATACCTATTATATGTACATATATCCTATTCATATGACGAACTAAACAGATATATGTTAAGCCAATACCTTCAATAAATAGTATAACTATAAGCGGTATTGTCAATTTTATCGTGAATCCTAATCTTTAATTATTTTAACTAAATTGGTTCACATAAATTCTCATGATATTAAACGACAATAAACAGTAAAAACATCGATAACGATTTTCTTGAAAATTCCATCCTGAAACATAAATTCTCAGTAAGTAAGCACTGATTTATTAGGATTTATCTTAGACTTTTTTCAATACAATACTTTTTTGCATTTGCATGCAATATTTTTCAACCAGAATTTGGGTCTAATTGTGAAATTATTAATATATGAAACTACAGTATAATACACCCAGAGGATTAAACTAAAAGAAATTACAATTTCTAGTTCTGTGTGTAAGTAAGGAATCAGGTTGTCGACCGACCGTCCGTGAGCATGAAATTAACCTCGTTTCTCACTCGGCGATTTGCAAACGTAATCTATACAGCATGTTTGATTTTCAGTTTCATTTGTTAATTTCTCATTAGATGGTATATAGTCACGTCGTATGTTTCATATTCAAACTTTATTCATATTATTATGAGTAATTAACACAGGCGTTTTGAATATCGTTCCATTTCGAATAGTTCGGCTAATCAATTTAGATCAAAGTATCGATATAAGGGTTTGATTTTAGTTTGAAATATTACTTCGTTGTAATTGGAGTGTTTGAAATTAAATTAATTTTCAATTGGGATAGTGTAGTCTCCAGCGTTTATTGGGTTGGTTCCAGAAAGTTTTAGTAATTCTAATACATATTTGAAAGTGACACTATTGGCTAGGTGGCCGTTTGAAGCGGTTAGCAAACCCTAAAAAAGCACTTCGTATGGAGTTTGAAGATTTGTTCGCTTTCTTAGTATCTCGTTTGTACTGACGCAGAAATGTACTTCGTATAGAGTACACTACCGAGTCGCTAGAGCCTCGCAAAACCAGCGTGGATATGAAAATATTTATTTTAATGCTTTTCTTTTTTTCCCTTCTTCCTTAATATTTAACACCTTACAGAACACTTTCAGGTTTTTACTTAGTTCTCCTGTCACTATGAGCAGTTGAGTTTGGAACAAGACGATTATAGATAACGTTATCACTTTTATATGTATTGTATCAAGAATAAATCAGAAAGCTTATACTAATTATATACACAGAAGAGCAAATTTTTTGTTAGTGTTTCTTTGGTTCGAATGACATCATCAAAACCGAACATGACTAAAATCATAACAGTAAACTAATACAGAAGTAACCGCTGCTCCGTTTACAATAAATAAATCGGTATTCGTTACACCGTCTATGTTTGCTATACAAAGCTCTTAAAATAAATTGATTTCTGAGTTATAAACATAAACTGTGTTAGTTACTAGATTGTGACGATTACGACTCGTATAAGAAAAATGATTGTTTTTCTTCTGTTGAATTGTGAGTTATTTTTTTAATTCCTATTCGTTTTAAAGATGTTCAACATGTATAAACATAGTTTTTGAAAGTAACATAGCCTGTGTGTTTCGTGGGAAAGATGCCTACAACTAAAATGTCTTCAGATTCACAGGTACACGAAAATTTAAATATTCAACTGCATGTTGTATTAATAAAGTTTTAGTTAATGTTTTCAAAAACCTATATGAGTAATTCTTTAGTGCCTAACTTATTAAAGTAGTAAATATAAACGACAGTAACATTTGCCCAATAAATATTTGTCTAGTGTAACAACGTAATTCATCATCGGTGAGCTTGCCAAGGTGTCTTCTTAGTATTTTTCATATATCTTCCATCAATCATTATTTCTCAAATAATTATGCCCTTACTCTACATATTTCATTTTTTATTTAAATAGGTAGACATTTACTTTCATTAATGTTATATAGTCTACAGTGCTATAAAGCGGCTATCTGTTGCGGTTACTAAAATATTCATGTGTTGAAAACATGCAAGTGGCGTTTATTTGAATTGTCAATTAGTAATCTGCATCAACAATATACATGTCCCTACGCTGGCTGAGTTCAGGTTGGGGACTGGCAATTAGTAATCTATTGAACCATTAACTTAACTGCAATTAATACTAAAATTTTCTTGATAATTCTAGAATTGTATCCAAACATATTTGCTTTGAACGTTAAGTCACCAAAAGTAGATGCAATACAACTAACTATGAGCGAAATAAGGAAAAATATTAGGATTATTTGGTCAACTGTGCATTATTTGTAAGTTTAAAACACTTACATATATGTTAGACTATCTAAAGTCTGCAATAAATGAAAAATTATAATTTATTGATTTCCTGTGTGGAGTATGTGGGAGTCTGTTTGCAGTAGCTCCAAGTAAAAAAATGAAGTCTAGTAGTTCGTAGAAGACTTATGGCCGATCCCAAACGAATTAGAAAAAAAGGCCAGGCAATGCTCATTTCATATACCGCGACTACTGTACAAGCAGTGCTTGTTGTGTTAAAATTATTATATACTTATACTAAGTTAGTTAAACCGGAGTCAGTTAAAGTTGATTCAACCAGAGAATATGCACAAGGTGCAATAAGCTATTGTTTATAAACCACGATCGCTTGTGCTTGCAGTATTTTCAATGCACAACGAAGTAATTTAAAGTTTCTCCATCCAAACCAAATCCATCCTAGGTCGACTAGCAAATGTATATCAGAAAACTAATCAGCAAAGACTAAACCAGTTGAATAATTTCTAAACTTTATAAGTAATGAATATGTATAATTTCATTATTACATATTTCATAAATGTGCAGATAGAGACGTAATACTTTATTGCACATCAGACTTCCACTAGAAAGTAAAAGAATGTACTACAAATGTAATTCAGAAAGCAGCTTTTCCGCTTTCAGGCAAGCTTTGGATGAACTTGATTCTTTTTAAACCAGCATAAGTATATTAAAGTTAAAAGGAAGTATAGTAGTAGGCTATACATAACAGTCGGATTAAAAATATTATTTTTTGTTGCTGGTATTCAGTACACAAATATTAATAATATTACTTTCACATATAGGTGCTGTTTTGTTATGCGGGGAAGAATTACCAGAGAATATCAGCTTAGTAGACTTTCCGCCTCCAGAAGATACGGATATGCAAAATTTATCATGGAACATAAATTCTGGGTCCAAAGAACCCAGCGGATCAAATGACTCCGTGATATTTCAAACATTCGTTAAAGTATTACTGAAAGCTTCTAGTCAACAATTAAAGAATATAAGAGTTAATGTAATAAGTAATTATGATTTGTATGATTCTGATATACCAGAAATTGAAAGGGAGTTTGCTGATATAGAAGTAATGTACCTTCAGTTAGTACAAGAAAAATTAAAGAAAATGATTAACGGACGGACCTATCTGGTGACGGATCATTTTATGATTGATTTCATGGATGTTTCCAACTCCATATTCGAAAAGGTTTTAGAAAACCGCTTACAAAGCTTGAAAGATAAAGACATAATATCAGCTACGATAAAATGGAGCCCCCCTTCAACGCTTAAACAAAAAATTCTTCGTCAGCAAATAAAAATGTCAATTAATTTTATTGAAAATCACATATGTGATACCTTACAAGTTTGTAAAGATAGATACTACTATAGCGATTATTTGATAGATTGGTTAAGAAGTCTTATGAACTTGAGCCAACAGGATTTGAAACGATTTTTCACACCTATACCAGAGGTTTTGGAAAATCACAAGCACTTTATAAAATCTAATATTAAATTTCGTCAAACAATCAAATATCTGATTAATGCAGATGCCATTGTTAAAAGAGATATCCTGGATTTCGTGGACGAAGTGTTGACCAATCCTGATAAAGTTTTAAAGGTAGCCCCACCGTATTTAAAGAAGAGCGTTACATTGTTACGAGAACTCTTTGTTTTGATTGACGGTGCTTACGATGTCAATGATCAGAACATAGAATCTTTAGAAAATATAACGGAATCGTTACGAGATTGGATAGAAGGCAACAGTTTTGATGTACATAAGGTTCTAAATTCCGTAGTCGAAAATATTAAATTGAACCTAAGAATATGGCCTCTTGATGTTCAAAATAAAATTTATTACATTTGGTCTGATGTAATAATGCTGTAAAAATCATTATTGGATTTGTATTTGAATAATATTAATAAATGAGTTATTCATTTACTAGCTGACCCGACGAACTTCGTACCGCCTTAGAATATTAATTCATAATAAAGTATTGTGTTTAGTTATAGTTAATAACTGATAGTGACAAATCGACAGCAGCGACAACTAACGGGCCCCGGCAGATACCACCAAAATCGCTTTGTTCCTGCCTTTTAAATCTGTAATAACTTCAAAATTATTAATTTAAATTACACACTGTAAAAGGCCATATTAATCTATATTAAATACACAATATATTTAAGGTACTTAATTAGATAAGGATTAATACTGTATTGCTTAAAATCCATTCGTAGATAAGCCATTATTTCTCGTAAATAGAAAAAATAAAAAAAATGGTTAATGACGGTTATCCCTAAGAGATAGATATATACCGTCGTGGACTTTTTTGTAGACCTTTTTAAGATGTACAATACTGTAGTACATTATTTTGATCTATCTCATAGGGTACAGCCAGCGTTTGCAATGTAAGCGTAAAAAACATCACATTAGACCTCTAAAATTATTATCTACTATATTATGCATGTATTATATATAAAAACCTTCCTCTTGAATCACTCTATCTATTAAAGAAAAGGGCATCAAAATCCGTTGCGTAGTTTTAAAGATTTAAGCATACAAAGGGACAGAGAAAGCGACTTTGTTTTATACTATGTAGTGAAGTAGATATGGCGTATTTATCTAATTTAATTTCGTTTCATATCCTTATTAGCCGATTGCATCAGAAGGAGGGTAATGTTTTTCGAGCGTATGTATGTATGCACAGATCATAGAAATACAGGAGATATGCAATTGAGGCGTGACGCTTGCGAACGCATCTGGCCTCAAAGCGGCTTGATGCCATTTTCGGACATTAGTCAAATGTCAACTTGCGACGTCTTCATTGCTCCTGATTTTTGTCAAAATTCCGCGATGTTCACTGCTTGTTTGCAATATAGTACTAATATAATATAATATATATAATATATAATATATAATATAATATAATATAATATATAATATAATATAGTACTTAGTACTATAGTTTTTCATACTAAATTCATTAGAGCGTTTTAGAAACATGATGAAACACGAACAATCCTTTTCATAAGAAACTAAAACCATTGCTTGCTTAGTACAAATCGATCAATGAATCGGCTGGTCTAATAGCGCTATGGATAAGTTTTTTATTGATGCTCTCACTTACACTATAGTTTCGGGAAGCGGCCGCTGCCGGCTTTGGTGTTAGAGATGTGATGTGATGTTTATGATTGTCGATATTTTATACGATCCTATCAAGTACGAATGATTAATAAAGATATAAATAAATTATAATATTATAATTATGTTAACATAAAAAAAGTGTAGATAAAGTTTAGATTTTTAATTTATTGTGGTACTCATGCATCATTAATACCTTCATTCTATTTCAAAAATTTAGCTATCCGAAGGATCCAAAAATTAAAGAAATGTAGATAAATGCGACAGGAAGGGGTCCAAGCTGGTTCCTAACCAAAATAGCACAATATGCTCGTCCCAATAAATTTTCATCAATACGATCAATCGCCAATGAATAACCATTTAATAATACTAATAAAAGCCGTAATGGAAAAATATGCAACCGTAAGATTACACTACTTAACTAAGAACGCAACATCTAAACTGTCTAAGCGGCAAGCTTTAAATAAATATTTACATTTTACTGGTCAATAAAATCCTTAAAAATAAAATTCTTGCAGTTTTACCTGTGTTGTAGTCTAGATTCGAGAAGATTATATCCAGTTTTTTGGTAGTTAATTAGTAAATATTCCAATTAAGATAAAACATCGCTTGTGTAGAGTATAGGGGAAACTCCTGTTCAGTTTTCTTTTCACAATCAATAAAATCTTTAGGAGAAGGAGCAGATAATACAGCTAACTGAATTTAATTCGATATTTTTCTATGATTATCACTTCACATCACTATTTTCAAAACTTGCACATGTGTGTTTATTCGGAATCCGTAGCTACAGGTAGAAGCGCCGCCCTCTTTTCGCATGTGTTCTTTAAGTGGATTTATTGGTATCTCTGTAAGTTTCTTTGTGTGCGGGAGAAATACGAGCGTGTATACCGTGCTTACAATTTTTGGTTTTGTATTAGTGAAGTAAGTGGGAGAAACGCGGAGACATCTGAATACGAATAAATTTGTGTACAAAGCTAATAATATAATCTCCTGTATTTCTATGATCTGTGTATGTATGGATGTAATTATGTATGAACATCCATTTCTTTAGCAAGCCCTACTGACGAAATGGACGGTTTGGTGGGGGCAAAGGAAGATCTACCAAACTATTTTGTCAAAAGATGCGACACCATAATATGTATGTACAACAATGCGTTATTCAGTCGATTTTTTAACCGACTTCAAAAAAAGGAGGAGGTTCTCAATTCGTTGGAACCTTTTTTTTTTTTTTAAGTATGTTCAGCGCTAATTTCGACGTTTATGAACCGCATTGGGCGTAACTTACAGGTGGTCCCATCGTCACCATATATATATATATATATAGATCTGATGATGGGATACCGAGGAAATCGAGGAAACTCCTCAAATATTATAGGCACAATTGTCGCGATTTGGGTACTCGGAATAGTTTTTCTTTGAAGTCGGTTCCTTTGTGTTAAAATTATATTTTTTCTGTTTAATAACTTTGACATTTAATACATTGTTTTATTTGTTTTTCTAGTCATTACTTTTAGGCAGTTGGGTTTGTTGTTTCTATAATAATTCTTTTATTATATTATTATATTATATTATATCTTTTGTATTGTGAGTGCCCATATTTATTCAATTACATGAAACTAAATTTGTTAGAGCATGTCGAAAGATATAAATTAATTTAATCTTCAAAGATTTCTTTTAATATGAAAGTTTGCAGTATTAGTTAGTACCGTTATTGTGTGGGTAGATAATAACAAAACCCTCGAGCTTTATTTGAGATTTTTGGTTTACACGGTTTAAAATTTAATAATACATTATAATATCTACGGGCACAGTAAAACAAAATAGGTTTTTATTTAAACAGAGTAATCTCCAGAATAATTATTCAGATAAAAATATGTTTTTGTATTATTTAATGTTTATTGAAAGCTACACTGTAAAAGAAATATTCGCAACTAAACGTATTCACACGTTTCACATTTTTAAAACTCACATCATTCAAACAATTCTCGAGTTCAATAGATCAAAGGAACAACAGTTAATTCAAAGAATGTATGTCTTGACTTATTGGATATACACATTGTGTATGGTTGTATGCATCATTCATGCGTCATGAACGTTCATGCAGTTGCGAAACAAGTTCTGGGAACGTACCCATACTACGTGACTCATTTTTTACAACTTAACTCCCTCCCCAACTCTCGGTGACCCTCCGTAGTATGCCAAGAGTCTCTCCGTCTTCACAAAGTAACATATTAATGTGGTTTTTAGGTACACATTTTTGGTATACGGAACCTTCAAAGAAATATTATAATAAAGTAAATTTAAAGAGTGACTGTGTCCCACGGTGCTACCCGCTAGAGATGCCGCGGAGCGTAATTAGTCTAAAAAATACCTAAGTTTCTTAGCTTACAGAAAGACAGACAGACACTAAAATGTATGAATATTTTTTTGATGTAGTACCGTATATACTCGTACTTTCATCGGCAATCGTAAAAGATTATTCATTTCATATTACAGAGACTCATTTTTTATTTATTTGTATTGATAATAGTGACTATGGGTGTGTGTGTGTGTGTGTGTGTATTGAACACGTAGTATTAGTTACTCGCACTGTTCAACGTGAAATAGCCGTAAAGTTTAAAACTGGAACAGCACTCGTTACAGTGTAATTATGCGAGAAGTACCAGAAGAAGAAGAAGTATGCTGGTCTATCTCTTGTTCAGAAAAGCTAACATATTCAAGAAAGTAACAAGTTGCCTAGAAAAAGTTCTGTATTATATTGTTACACTAGATTTTGACGCGTTTATTATCGTCTAATAAATATTAAAATACATAATCCATATTATATTAAAGTCATAGATCAATGACCGCGGACCTTTTTTTCCGATACAAAACAGTCTGTCAATTATTGCGGTGGGAAATCTTCACACATACATATTTTAGACACACACACGAAAATTATCGCCTGTTACTATGAACTCACACTTAAACCGAATAATTCAAAATTTTACCCACACATGCTACTTTGACAGAGTGGAACGCCCCCTACAGTTTTCCCCTATGAAGTAAAGTATTCAGTTGGGAAAAATTATTTTGAATAAAAAACGTATAGCAAATTAGCCGCACTTTTATATGTGGCAGTATTTTCAATATTCGAGAATGGAATTCAATATGGTTCACAGAAGAATGATAACGAAAACAAATAAGAATATTTCGGTTACATTTCGGAAGAAGCATGAACTAGGAGAAAGAAATAGCACACACTTTCCTTTTATTAAATTACTGGGTGACTCAACAAATGCCGTCCTGCATTTTATGTAGCGGAATTTTAAAATGAAACACTACGAGGCGAAAAATAATAATTAAAATCGATGGAGCCGTTCTGAAGCAGTGAGATCACAAACACTGTAACAGAGATATTAAATAAAACTTTTTGAAGATTCCCTTCAGTGAAACAAATAATTTGAGACGAAAAGTCTATATTATCTAACTCAAATTTATTTCTTTGTGATATCAGCAGAGAGTAGGTAATTGAGACTCATTCACATCGTTATACATGCTTGCGTTTTCCCATATAACGAAATGATAATCGTGGGAGTGATCTCACCGCATTACTTTTCAGTGTTATTCAATATTTCCTTATGTTATTACTTAACTGATTGTTGCGAAATATTCCCGGTTGTAGATTATTGATAAAACACCAGCATGTACGCACTAAAGGCACGCGAAAAATTTTCTTCGCTTTCAATGGTTTCAAACGCATATCTCTTTAGGTCAAATTCTTATTCATGATAAAAGCTATGAAATTAATGTTTCGATAATATATAAATATCATAAAAGTGTAGCAACACACACACAAACACGTAACAACAGTTACCTTCACATTTAGACCATATGTTTGGTTATAAAGTTTTCAATTCCATAGTAAAATATTTCTGTATAAAAATTGCAATGAACTAGATACTTTTATCACCCTTTCGGGATTGGTGCCCAATGTGGTGTTCGAAATCTCATACCAATTGACTTGCTTTGACTTGTTGACGTTTTAGACAAATGTTTGCGGACACTTGACTTAATTGACACTTGTCTAATTCGTTTTGTACATATTTATTTTTTGTTTAGGCTCGTTATAAATTCTAGATTGTATTATTGAATAAATCTATGTAAATAAATGTGTCGCTTAGTGCGCTCGAATTCGTTTAATATAATATTATTTTATTTTTTGTTAAAGTATAAGGAGGTTCTAATAGAAAGAAAATAGAAATTGTTAGAAAAATAGTAAAAAGAATAATTAACTATCTAATCTTTTTCCGTACAAAATCATAGCTGACAGATAGCTCATGATATACTATGAGTAATTCTAATATAATGATAATGGTAAGAAAATAATAGGCTACTTTTATTTTAGACCAGCTTCGCTCTAGCATTCCTACTAATCTGTTAATGCGACCTAACTTTTTTGTCAAGATTATTAGATGTATGGTATGGTTCTATACCAATTCGGATTGCAATTGGTATATACCATTCAAGTGATAATGAATTTTAGAAAAATAGTAAAAAGAATAATTAACTATCTAATCTTTTTCCGTACAAAATCATAGCTGACAGATAGCTCATGATATACTATGAGTAATTCTAATATAATGATAATGGTAAGAAAATAATAGGCTACTTTTATTTTAGACCAGCTTCGCTCTAGCATTCCTACTAATCTGTTAATGCGACCTAACTTTTTTGTCAAGATTATTAGATGTATGGTATGGTTCTATACCAATTCGGATTGCAATTGGTATATACCATTCAAGTGATAATGAATTTTACGTCATTTGAAAGAAAATAATGTTACGAATTCAAAAAAAAATGGTTGCCAGCTCTCAGTCAGCCGCAATGTTAGGGTTGCCAGGTGTAAACAGGTATATTAGTGTTAATTATTTTTATAATTGTTTATAATAAAAATAAAATAGTTTATGATTGTTTATCACCTGTTTTTGTTTTTAAATATTAATACAGAATAAATACATTTAATTTTTGTCAGGTATCTGTCACCTTCAATCCAACATTGTGAACGTGAAAATCAAGAAGAATTGAATGTTTCATACACAATTCACGGACCTCTCCAACCCAGGCCTACAAACTTCTGCGAAAGTTTAAAAAAATCCATTTCAAAGAAGCCTTTGTCAAATATTTAGCTACATTCTAGGAAAACGATTGTTTTGCTTCAACATTACTTAATAAAACTATTTTTATCATCGTTGGAGAACAGTGCTTTTCTTATCATCTAGAAGGAGACCATGTCATAAACACTGAAGATATTAATTTAAGTTGTCATCATGAGGAAGCTGACACATGCATAATGTTTCACATAAACAAAGCACCTCCAGAGACAAAAGTTTTACTAAAAGCTAATGACAACGATGTCTTAATTATTTTATCAGGCAATATTCACAAAGTACCTACCTACCAGATATGGAAATTGGTCGGGCTGGTACAAAACAAAATAAAACGAAGAAAGATGAAGGTTTTATAAATTGTACGCAATACGCAACTAGCGGCGAAGTTGGGCCCAATTTTATGTCGTGCATTGCATCATTCCATGCATTTACTAGCTGTGATTATTTATCTGCGTTTCATAATAAAGGAAAGAACAGAAAAGAAGAAAGAAGAACAGAAAGAAGATCAGAAAACAAGAAAGTAAGAAGAAAGAAAGAAAATAATATTTATTTTGACACATATACGATAAGACACAACATCTTATAAATCTAATAATTCAATAATCTAATAATTCAGATGATATCGACACCGATATAGACAATGAATTAAAAAAAATAAAGACATGTATAATTATAAGATTTGCATATAGAATAAGTATAATTTTGAACACATAATTTGTAATAAAATGTTTTTTACTTTTTTAATAAAAAAAATTGAAATAAAAGTCAGAGCAAGTAGAACATAAAGTGATGACGTTAGTCATTGCTCTGATTGACTTATAAAAATAGTGTGAATTGATGTGTAGTAATTATCCCAAATTAAATATGATTATATTGATAAGATTAATAATGAAACAAGCCGTGTATAATCCAATGAAATCAGAATCATTACTATACATGAACATGGAAGAAATAAACAAAGAAACTCCGATTTTCTTTAGAGATTCTCATTATAGATGCTATGAAAAGCACTGTTCTCCAACATTGATAAAACAGTTCTAATGAAGTTATATTGAAGCAAAACAATCGTTTTCCCAGAATGTAGCTAAAAATTTGACAGTTAAAAAAAATCCTTTGGAGGAAACGGTTTTTTTTTTAAACTGTCGCTGAAGTTTTTAGGCCTGGGGTCTAGAGGCCCGTGAATTGTAAATGGAACATTAATTCTTTCCAAATTTTCACGTTCGCAATGTTTGATGGAAGGTGACAGGTACCTGTCAAAAATTAAATGTATTTATTTTGTAATAGGATAAAAAAAAGCAAGTGAGTGTATATAATTAACACTAACATACCTGTTTACACCTGGCAACCCTAATGTTGCGGCTGACTGAGAGCTGGCAACCTTTCCTTTTTGAATTCGTAACATTATTTTCTTTCAAATGTCGTAAAATTCATTAAAAAAACATATAGCTGCAACTTACATCAGCAAAACAATTTTACTAAAATTAATTGCAGGTAATTGCGGCTAATTTGTTATAGGCAACCTATCCCTAATCCATTGTATACTTTATAAACATTCATTTAAAATTAGTTTCATCGAAAAAACAGATACCTGCAGAATCGAGCAGTGGGATCTTGTACTATAAAGACTTCACTAATTTGAGAAACAATCACAAAAGCTATACCGATTAGGTAAATGAGGAGATTCTCAGTTTCATTCGACGTGAATATATAATATGTATATTAAATAAAATTCCAACCCTAAAGATAGAAAAACAGGGGATGATTGATATCCACTGATTGTATGATTGTAATATATATATTTGAAACTGTAACTTCGAATAGTATGGTTTGAAATCATTTGTAAAATTTGTACTCCGGACACGTACATGTATACAATGGACACCATTTTGTGTGAGCAGGTACTCGCGAGGAATGCTACCTCTATTGTATTGTGAATAAAGTGATATGATTCAAGTTTCCAGTATCTAGTTGGTAATTGCTAATGCGATGATCTTGGTCATATAAGAATGGCGGTGGATGTGAAGGTACGATACGAGTCCGATCCGGCTGAAATTTTGAAGGCAGACGTCGACAACAAGCGGTGAGGCTAAGTTCTTATCGGACCACCGAACTACGTTGATTTCAGCACGAATGGGTCTTTTCGACTGGGGCTGGACTCACCATGAGGATGGTTACCCTTACTACTGGAATCTACTTATGCTTTCCATCAAGCAGAGAACAGTCACTTTGGTAGACATAAAAAAATAATGGTACTGATGTTAAATTTGATGCAAATTATGTCAAGAGCTCCATGAAATTTGTGTGTTTAATTTGGTATGCCAAGGTTAAGTTCTACTGTAAAAAAACATACCTCATACATTTAGTTTCAAAATAATGGGGATCTTTGAACTAAGCTTGGACACAGACACACAACGATATATTGAACGTGTATATAATTTTTAAACATATTGAATATTATCGCACAGTTTTTGCATACAAACTCGTATCGCAACATTCCTCTTTTCGCTGGTTACGTCATCGCACCTTAAGCTGCTTAGACATGAGCGATTAATCGCAATTTGCCAAGACGTCGATGAGGGTATGCGATTATTCACAGCCCACCGCACTTTGTGGAACCCAATTTTTTTAAAATGGTTTTACTAACTTTTGCCCGCGGCTCTGCCCGCGTATATGTCAGTCGGTGCAGCGAAAAGCGTCTCAGACGGATAGACATATACATACAGTTTTATTTCTGAGTTTAAGATGTTAGTATGAATGTAAAAAAAATAATTGTAAGAGAATAAAAATTAGATAACGAGTTGTTCCTGGGAGTATAAATCAGACTCTATCCGACTAATGTCTGTGATAGGTACTCCTAATTGCTGTACTAGCTTCTAAGGTAAATTAAAAGGAAAGACACTTATAGAAAAAGTAAATTGAGAAGAGTAACAATTAAGTCGAGCAGAATTCCATTGTAACGCGAACTAGCTTTTGTTGAAAAATCCGAGAAATCTAACCCAATTAAAGAGTTACATGTTTGACTCAGATAGACGATACGATCCATTCGTTAGCTTGGATCTTAAAAGACTGATGCAACCCACCTTCGCTAAACGGACGCCAATTACTTAGGATATTGGGCAACAGACAATCGTTGCTTTTAGTTGTAAATCATCAACACCGCACACAATATAAACGTTTAAAAAACCTTTTTATGTTACGGTATAACAGGTTTGTGATATTAATCCTCCACAATAGTAGCCTATCACACCCATAAAAATTCTATACCTAGATATTTTTTTCTTGAATTCGTGATTAATACATTGTTAATACATTTTCATCTATAACAATAAACTTTTAGACATCGCAATAAAATATGAGTACTTGAAAATTAGAATAGTATGTTTTTCCTTTGTTAAAATTTATCTTTTAAGACAGCTATTATTTTGTTTGATAGTAAATTTGCTTGAATTTCTTGGAAAATTTTAAATTGACTTTAATTTTTGAACAAAAATATGCGGTATTTGCTTCAGCTGGCCATTATAACATGAATGTCCATATTGAGTCGGACGTGTTGAGTGTTGACGCAAGGAGAAACCAGGTAAAAAAAAGGTCATTTTACATGAGGCGTTGCGTTGCCGCCCACATCATAGTTCGCTGTTGGACAGAGGCACTCTCATTATACCCCACTCAGATCAATTTTTGGGCTTCTCACTTTCAACTATTGCCAGCCATGACTGTGTTCTCCCTACACCTAAATTTAATAGTACTCTTCAAAAATTTAAATGGAAAGAGAGGCGAACTTTCGGCAATCTCATTTAAGTATTTGATATAAAGCAATGAGTACGATATAACTATTCATTCAATAGGAGTAAAATAATGGTTTTGAGATTTGTCTATCTTTGACCTAATCAAGGCCGATCATAGTAAAATCCACTTACTGTGAATCCTACACTTCAAATGAGATTGGTTTTTAGTCTCGCAAAGGCAGTGTGATTGTTTACAATGACCGTAAAATAACCACCACCACAAAAATAAAACAAATTCGTTTTACCTGCGAATATCACAAAAAAGCAATCGTGTAAGGGTTCACGCTGGACCACTATATATAACTGGTATACGACTTTTAACTCTATGCTCATTCAAATAAGATTTATATTTTATTGTCATATGTAATTAATACTCGTGTGTGTGCTCATTTTGCCGTTCTCTCTGACTTGACACTTAGGTGCAGCGCTCATCTGAATATGACTCATTGACTGTATTAAGTCCATGGCCATTGCAGTTTAAATTTTTTGTTTTACATTTTTCCTCTTCCATATATAAATGTATCGTGTAGGTGCCAAAAAAGCAACGCTCACTGAATTTTATTGTTATATAGTTAAGATATTTCGTTAGAAAGGAAATGTTTTTGTCCCCCCTAAAAGAGATCAAAATGTATTTTGGTTTAATTTAGGATGCTGTACTGTACTTATGTTAAGTTTAAGACCGTTCAGATTTAATGATATTAAATTTAATGAAGGAGAGTTTTAGAATAGATATGTGCCAATATACACAGTTTCACCAATAATAGTCAGTTCAACCTTCAGCCTAAACTGCCCAATCGACTATTACGTAAATCAAATTCTATATCTTATCAAATCCATCTCTTTTTAAAAACATCTAATTTTGCCATATTTAATTTTCAATATTATCCTATAGTGAGATTAGTATGGATTTGTGGCTTATTTGAATTATAAAAAATATGAGAATGACATCTCTGCAATAAATTTTAAACGTACATACATATTTATTTACTACTACACATACGTCTTTTACTTAGTACAGTGCCATGAATATAAGTAAGACCCGTGTATTTTTAAAGGTAGAAGAGAAAAATAACCTCGCAGATAAGTAAAAATAACTCTTAAATAGAATTAGAATTATGAACGCAATGTAGCGTACATTGCGTTCATAATTCTATAAAGTCGGTTGAAATATACATATGTATTGTATGCATAAGTAACTAGCAAATTGATATCTTCGAACATTGAACCGACGTATGTCATCTATATTTACGTGACGCGCTTGCCAATATATACTCGTGAATGGCATTCCTTAGCGTTGTTGCATAAACAATTCATAGTATATGTCAGATTGTGTTCGATGTATGGGCTTACAACGACGCGGCGATGCCGTTGGATATTAATACTTGATTTTCGTGATGCTACGAATCAATGACTAGATTGAGGAATTTATGTAGTCTGTTTAGAAATTAAGTTTTGTAGTTATTTATAATTACACTAGCACCGTTCTAAAACTAGCTCTCCTATTTCTTCGGTTTTTATAGAAAATCTTATAAAACATTTACATCCGAATGTACAGTAGTGAACAGACCTTTGGTAGAGGTTTAAAATAAGTTTCTCAGGGATAGGTGTGTTGTATCTGTCAGATTTATTTTCTTTATTGTCACTACTACTTAAACCTTTTCGGATAGCGCATAAAAAGTTTGACAAATATGTAAACGATCTCAAAAAAATATACCTTTCATCGTTTGTTCATGTCAAAACAAACATTTTCTCTCAAAAAGTATCTAAACGTAGCCAACAACTTCAGAAACTATAATATACTTTTTTCATTAGAAGAGTTATCCAGTTGTCAGCAACGGACAGGCAACTTGTGTGGAACATCCATTTTAAAACTGTTCATGTATTAGCCAAAAACTTTTTTAGACTTTTCGCGTACGGTATTTTTCTATGAAAAAGTTTTAATGGAGGCAAATATGGTTGATGGACGTAAATAAAAAATAAAAGCTCATACTATTGATATGTACGTGGATAAAGCAATTTATTTTTTCTGTGTAGTGAATATCAGTATTTAGCTGCTACAATGAAATCGTATTAGTCGAATAGTTTCAGTGCTTTATCACGGGTTGCACTTAGGAATTTGCTGTCAAACAGTACTTGATGTGGTGATAAAAGTAATGGAAAAAGAGTAGAACAAAAACGCTCATATTATGTGGGTCAACATGACGGTAAGAATTCAGTGGTTATTTACAATATCGCTGTTAGGCAATAGTGTCTGGAGGTTATAAAGGTTGAAAAATTAAGGTTGAATGAAATGAAAGGTTGACTAATCCCTTTTCTCTTCCTCATGTCGTAATAATATATATAAACTTCAGATGATTAGAAGTTATTACGAAGTTAAATTTAATTGATTAGAAACAATAAGTAGTAAATAAATACATATATATTACTTTGTGAGCACATACCCAGTTTCATAATGCTGTCAATTGAGCTACTTACAAGTAAAGTGCAAAAATTGCCACGCTGTATCTAAAGTAAATACTATAACTTTAATATTAGCAAAACCATAACTTTGAACCGAAATATTTTCCCAAAGAAAAGATGTAAAATCTTTTAAAGAAAATTGCCCGTTCTAAATGAATTTCAACGATCAAATTTTCTCAATATTTTTCTCAATCTTATTCTCAAAGTTATTCAGATTGACCTAAAGTATTAGTTTTGCTAATAATCTTTGCTGTAGACACGCCTTATAGATTCTCAATCTCTACATAAAACACCTTTCAAGGTCTTCTGGTAAATTTTAAGAAAACATTATTACGTGTTAATAATAAGAGAACAGAAATGAAGTGACCGTTTTATCTACGAAATACTGAGTCACATTAAAAAAATCTAATAAATGCGTCAGGTAAAATTTATAGATGAGGCACATATCTATCAACAATATCTATTCTTAAACAGAAATTGTTGATAAATTCTGTAAATCTGATTTTATTGTTATATATTACAATTTCAAGTCATGGTATAAAATGTAAGTCAATATTATTCGTTCTAAAACCTTTACAGAAATCATATTTGGCTTTTTTATTCTTTTTCATAGCTGTTTTTTTGCAAACAAATATACAACGTTTTAAAATGGATATAAACTGTTACAAACATAGCTTTGAGCTTACACGAAAAATATTCTTTGAAAAAATATGGCATATTTTAGGAGAAGCCTTTGAAAAATCTCATCTAATGGACTCTGATATGGAATAAAAAATTCAGTGTTGAAATGAATTTTGAGTGAGCGTGTCTGTTTGCTGACGTAACTGCATTTTTGCATATATGAATTTATGAATCCTGTGTATGAATAGAATAATATTTTTATTAATTACTGTTTAGTATCGAAATGTATGGTATATTTATGCAGCTATATTGTTACTGGTATTAAAAGATGACAGCATAATTCAACCAGTATAATAATTGCATTTTTCCTTTTTAACCGACTTCAAAAAAAAAGGAGGAGGTTCTCAATTCGTCGGAATCTTTTTTTTTATGTATGTTCAGCGATAATTTCGTCGTTTATGAACCGATTTCAAAAATTCTTTTTGCATTGGAATGGGCGTAGCTTACAGGTGGTCCCATCGCCACCATATCGGGATCTGTTTATGGGATCCCAAGGAAATTTATTTATTTATATATTTATTTACTTCATAGGCTCACCAACAATTGTATACACTGTTTAACCGTTATGATACATTTAGCAGAAATTATGGAGTGACATAGTGTGACAAATTAGTTATAGGTAAGCACGACGTGCACCACAAACAACAATGTTTTAAATATACTTATGCTAAAAATACAGTACTAGACCTAATAGAAATCGAGGGAACTCCTCAAATATCAGGCACAATTGTCGCGATTTGGATACTCAGAATAGTTTTTCTATCAAGTCGGTTCCTTTTTGTTAAAATTATATTTATTATTGTTTCTACGTAATGCTTTTGCTATTTGTTCATTTAAATAAATCTGTTAGGTATACAAAAATATATTTCATATTTTTTAGAAATTAAAATTTGTTCCATTTATTCTTTATTATTACAATTTTATTGTTTTCTTACTCTCAAGTTTTTTCCTAAAGTTAAGCTGATTTTTCTAAATAATTAAGATCGAAACGGTAAATAAAATGGGATGCTAATTTTCTTAACCATTATTATTCCCAAGACTATTAGAATTTTCTAGAAATGTGTTATTATAATAAAGAAAGTACCTATTCACAGTAGAATAAACGAATACAATCAATGTTTTAAAGAGATCGTTTTATCTTGTTAGACAAACTAAAATTCAGTCAACTATTTATCATTCCAATTTCATTAGAACGATTTTCTTTTGGTCAAATAAAATTTTCCTTTGTATAAAGTTTTTAACAACTTCAAATATTTTCAAAAATGATATTTTGTTAACAAATATTGCTGAACTTTTGAAAGGTTTTTGTTGAAGAGATAACTTCTGATACTAAGGCGGATAAAGCCATTCGTTACTTAACGCGTTACGGAGCCAATTTGTCTGTCTATCTGTCTCAAGCATACGTCAGCAGTAGGCAGGCTCCTTCTCTCTCCCTCTTAATTATGGCGCTAGCAGACACTCATATTGCAGACGTCTGTCTTGATATTGATTGATAGAAATACATCTAGCACTATGAGACAATAATATAAAAATAAATAGGCATCTGCCTTTTCACCATCCTATAGGAGACACCTAAGTGCGTAGATGTCTCTTAACATTTTAAGAGTCTCCTATTTTAGGTTCAAGCAAGAAGCAAGCTAGCAACAAGATGGTTTGAGTATAGTTAGTGAAAACGGGCATTTATATATCAAAAACAAATTACATGTTCAGAATAAATTTATTATATACAGAAGTTTAACCGACACGAATTAACTTTTAAAGTCATTATGAATGTCTGATAGCATAATCTAATTGGTTGAGTGTAATTGTGTATTATTACAGTTTCTACTACGTAGGATTGCACACCTGAGGCGATAACAGAATTTATTAACTTGTTGCTTCGTACTACCAACCTGTGGAATAAATTATTACTGTGTTTCCGGATTGATACAATCTTCATACCTTCAGAATTATTTAGTTCTGTTTAGGAATCTAGACTGACTGCAGCTGCTGAGCAAGAGGTCTCGCGTTCAAATTCCGGGTCGGGCTCAATAGTGCTGTTGGGTTTATCTAACAGGAAATTCTTAATAACAACCGTAGCTTTACGGTGTTTCACGCGGTGTTTCCAATATATAATTATTTCCTAAAAGCGTAACTTAATAGCTTTAAAATGTTACAAACCCAAACATCGTCTGCAATGTGCTGTCAAAGTGTTTTCACTATTCATGAACTTCAAACTAAGTTCTATACGCGTTAAATCAAAAGTATTTATCGAGCTCGCAACTAACTCAGTTCGCATACCCAACTTGAAATTAGAACTTTCAACAAATTTTGACATCAATATTTACAACTAAACTTCACATGTAAACTTAGTAAAGTAAACCCTATTTTATTACTAAAACAGAGGCTTACATTCTTCTATTTTTGGAATATTAACACTAATTTTATTAATTAGTTCATTTTGTTGTAAGTGTATTATTAATAAAAGATCAAAGTAGGTATGGATAATCTCATCAACAACGAAAAATAATAAAGAAAATGTAACAGCAAAATTTGATATTATTTTTACTATTTGATATTATTTTTACTATTTGATATTTGGTGCAGTGAGACCCATCAATAGTGAATGAATATAATTTCAATAATAGTCAACTCAGTTAACATACTGTACCTACTCTTATTAAATTTTGGACACTGATGCTAGCCATATTCATTTGGACCTTATTATGTGCTATTGTCAAGACTGTTAAGGACCTGAATACACTATCTATACGTATAATTGTTTGACATTTATTAGCTAATAAACGCAGAGCCTAAATGATGCCATATGAGATTTCGACGGCAGTTTTTTAAGCACGCATTAAATAAGGATTTCTTGAAATTTTCTTTTAGATTTATAATAAACGGTTTTACTAAAGTTCGTCATTTGCAAAGTTAGAAACAATAAACTAAAATAATCACGCAAGTAAACAGAGAACCTTAGAGAGAGTAAAAACGCGACAACGTCCAATAAAAAAAGCAGTATTGTTGCACGACCGTAAAATCAGCAGGTTTTCAGCAGAGTGTATCACCAAGTTATACTTTAAAACTGTGTTTTGTTCTTGAAAAAGTTCATCACACTTTGCGCATTCACTATAGGCTGTTTGCGCTGTTCAGGTTTCGTTGTTGCTGCTTCCTGTATTGTGTTTTTCGTTTCATGTTGTCATTGACAGAACACTTGAATGGGAGCGTAATGGGTTCGCTGCGAGTGTACGGAAATAGGTTCCGTTTAAGTACAATCGTGTTAGTTTGCTGGTTTATTTACGAATGTATATTATAGTTGTATTTGTAGGACGTAAACTATACATAACAGTATGTAATTTTGTGCAAATCCAGTATTCAATTTATGTCTGTATAGTAAATATTGTGTTTTGTTGTCGTGGTTCTCTTTTGGGGAGGTCTATCGTCCAGCAGTGGACGTTTCTGATGACGATCCAAAAACACGTCCAGTCATTCCATACTAATATTATAAATTCTAAATAAATTCTGTTTAACAGTAACAGTAACGCAACAGATGTCTATCTGTTACGCCTTCACAGCTAAATTGCTGAATAGATTTCGATGAATTTGGCAATAAAGATAGATTGAACCATCGATAATGATATAGGCTACTTTTTGTATCGATAACCGATATACACGCCGGTGAAGCCGCTCTCTTAGGCTAGTATAAAATGAATACAAATTAAGCATCCATATTGATATGTTTCTATTGTTATCGACAGCTATCGATATTATTATCGACTCCAGAAATGTGGTTTAAGTGGTCAACCCGCCCCGTCCTGCTGTGCTGAGTGTTGGAAGTGAATGCGATATTCACATATCACAAAACTGCGTTATTACTGACTGATTCATAAATTGTCATTGTGAGCCTGGTTTTTTTTTTCTTTTAACTGCCTCGGTGGCGCCGTGGTTGCGTATTCGATTGCTGTGCTTGAGGTCTTGATTTTGATTCGGGTCACACCAAATATTTGTGAGAACCGCAAATATTTGTTTCAGGGTTTGGATGTCTTCTATGTATAATAATATTTACATATATATTTATATGAAAAACCATAGCTCTGCTTAGTTTGGGACTAGATAGCGTTGTGTGTAAGATGTTCGTTTTTTATACTTATCGGTAAGTTACCAGTGACACAGTATGTGTTTCCTATAAAGTTTCTCAAGTCTTATGAGTAATAACTACACTACAATAACTAAATCGCATCTTTAACTGCGCCAGTTACAGAAACATTACATTATTACATTTTATACGAAAATATCTGGCTAATTTGAGTCAATAGTGCATGCAAAATGTAAACCAAACTCCGGTTCCGATTAAACAATTATTTCGACTGATCCGCACAGGGTTGTTTTTAATCTAATTTTGCCCACGTCAGATAGACCGACATTGCCAATTTGCCGGTGTAACCAATTGTCTAATCTAAGCACAATCAAAACTGAAAGCTTCGCTTTATTAAATTCAGATTAGTGCGGTTCTACTAAATAGGCAGTTTTGCTGACGTAAATATAATTTGTATTACAATATTCGATCACATGATTTACTAGCAGAGTCCTGCGGTGCTAACCGCGCTAGTTGCTCTAAACCGATAGTAACAGCTGAGCAAAGTTAGTCTGAAAAAATAGCCTAAGTTACTTTTATCATCAGATTTCTGCTAGTGAAAATCAGTTCGGTTGTTTCAGAGATAAGCCGGAATATAAAAACATAAAATTAAATTTTTTTTTAGGTAACGTACGTAACTTTCAAATGCATTTAGTAAAAACTGAGTGCTTAGTAAAAAAAAATTGTCATAAATGGATACTACAATTTATTTCTTTGTAGAGATTTTATTTGTATTTTTTATTTTGTACTCTTTTTGATTTTTAGGTAATTTATATGATACGAATAATAATGTCGTATACGCTTATGGTGTGTGTGTGTGTGGTGACGGATTAAGAATACAAAGTGTAACCTACCCAATTCATTCCATGGATGTCGTAAGAGGCGACTAATAGAACAAAATAAGCAGCTAACATCACTGCCAAGAGAAGGAAAACTTGAAACGAACCCTTTACCAACCCGTCTGGCCAGCGTGGTATAGTAGGCCAAAACCTTCTTTAAAAGGAGAGGCCTATGTCCAGCAGTGGACTGTTGAAGGCTGTTGATGATGATGATGATGATGAAACGATTAAGGAAGTGTATTGCCATTCTAAAGACTTTTAAAGAAAATGTTGATTTTATATTAGTGGCAGGCATTAAATGAACAAGCTTTAAAATAAAATACGCACAGGCAAATGCAAAGGTAACCCTTTCAATTCCACGAAGAACGTTTTAGGAGGGAATTCCCGTAAACCATTTAAAGGTAAAAAGTACAAAAGGGGAACTCGCAACCCCTCGTTTGTAAATTCAGCCCTTTTTCAAATTTAATTGAAGGAAGTGCAATTTGAAACGCTACAAAAAGGGTTGATCGGTGTCTTTCGTAGTCACCTGTCCGAATGATAAACCCCAACAATGTATTCAGAGAAAATAATAAGAAGAGTAGCTGAGTTTGGGATTAGATTGACATGACTGTATTATGTAACTTTCTTGTTCCCGTTTTGGTTCCCGTTTGTATGCTTACGCGTAAAAAAAACATACAAATGTACTTATTTCTCCGTTTTCACTCAAGTGCATGTTGTGCGTGGGTTTGCTTGAAAGTAATTAACGTAAGCCTTAATCCTAAAGCATATAATCTTCTAGACTAAATAATAATGTAACGACTGTGAGCAAACTATAAATAAATAAATGGACTTCACCGTATGTAATTGCATTTATAGGTAAATCAAAAATTAGTAGACTAAATTGTCTTCGTCACTTTACTTCGTACATCATAATTTAAACATAAAGATAATTACTACTGATATTCCATACAACGTGCAGTTGATATTATTACAATATTATATCTGAACTCGACTTACGTTGGCGCGCGATGACGTCATACCAAATGGTATACTGTACACGCATACCAGAGACTAATTACGGTAATATTAACAATAATTATCACTTACAAAGAGGACTAATGTACCGTTTTACTCGCGCGGTTAGGGTTAAAACGTTTTGTTAGTTCACAAATTTCTTGGTTATCTATCTATCTAATATCTTTAAACGTGCTCGTTTCTTGTATTTTGAAATAAATTATATTCCTGTATGTTTAAATTTAATTTGTTATCTCGGAAATAGGTCTAAAGATTTTGCTGAAATTTGGTATTTAGGAGTTTTCGTGGGTGAAAAATCGATCTAGATTAGTATTACATACAACAAGAGTTTTCATGTTTATCTTTCGCACTACTCTTAGCATTGCTCCGACATATTTATTACCGTTTTAATAACACTTCGTTGGATGGTACTCCAACACAGCAACACTACAGCAACTTGAGAGAACTAATGGCGTTGTTAGACAATAAACAGTTGTAAGCGAGCAAAGCTCGGTCGCCCTGGCATTAAAATTTTAACTGATCATTCAAATTTTTAAGGATTAATGTAATATGATATGGGAATAATCTTAAATACCGAAATGATGTAATTAACAAATTACATCATATAATAAGATTAGGCATAATCTTATAATATGTTGCGAAATATATTGAATGAGAAAGTCAAGTTACTGTCACTTTGTAGTGTAGTCTTTGGCAGGCTCATAATGAAAAATCCTCAGATAAATAGAAGAACTATGGAATAGAATAGAATAATCTTTATTGTACACCATTAATTTCATTCAGTTTACATCTAGGATTCCAACGAAAGTATGACCATGTACAAATGGCGGCCTTATCGCTAAAAAGCAATTTCTTCTATGGTTGAATATCGACAACCAATCGTCCACTAGTATTATACAAATCATTATTTCGTTAACAATAAAGCCAAAAGTACTCTAACAAAAATTAACGATTATTGAAATCTCTTTTTAAGATATGCTTATTACATTATTTTTAATCATATAACGCTCTTATTAAGTAAACAAATCTGTCTTCACCCTAACTTCGAAACATTACTTTCTCCACACATGCTTGTACTACTGACAGCAATGAACCACATCATTGTATACATTATACAGACGGACATAACATACACATGTACGAGTATGCATATGTGTGCTGCTGACTAGTAGTGACTAATAAGCAAACCAATGACTCACAGACAGTATTAATATCTCACTACAATAAACTAAACACAGCTTTTTTACCTACATCATTGCGTACGCATAGAAAAATTACTAACGAGACATTAAAATACAGTGATGAAAATATTACGATTGTTTTTTAGAACTCATTATGTAGAATAGAATATATTTATACGTAATTAAATACTATACTGAGAATACCAGTACACCAAATTAGGTGCTATGGTGGCAGATTATATAACTGAAAAAATTACTGTGTCAAGAGTAGTTCATTAAATTACGTAATTGGTTTACTGCGTTAGTATATAATATTATTTTAGAATGCACATATGAATTGGAACTAAATAATTAAGAAAGAAGACTAGACATAAAGAGATTGCTTTCTTCTGTAGTCACTGTGGGAGTTATCAGTTTCTAACATGAGTTTTATTTGTAGATGAATTTTAGATGGTAAAAAAAGTGGTGATTCTAGAATTGAACTCACTTTAATATTGGAATGAGTATAAGTCAGATTAGTGTCGTGGATGATATATGACATAAATAAATAATCTTAGCTAAATCATCTCAAGCGAACTCTATTTTCCAAGTTACAAGTTTTAGCCTAGTTTGGGAACCAGTACTAGTACCTACACTAAAATAGTTTCATAACGATGCCCTACTTTAAGTATCATCTTGCAATTTTAGTATCAATTGAAATATTTTTTTTAGCCCTAGTGAATACTGTTTGTGTGACATCGATTTGCTATTGTCTCCATAGAATTTCGTTAAACCTGCAATCAATATTACCTATCATAAATTTAAATTTTATGAATAGGACAATCAAGCTTTTGAATTTCACCCAGTATTTGTTACGTTATGCAAATTCGAGTGCTCCTGTCTTGAATCTGAATTATCTAAAAGTATATTTACTACTTGACTTTAATTCTCATACATTTTTTATTCCAAAAGAATAATACGTATCGTCATCATAAGTCACTTGCAGCTCACTCACGGACATAGGTTTGATTCTCGAGCATTTTCATTCTATCTGCTGATCCTCTACACAAACCGACCCAACATCTAGCCAGATCACGCTTTCTCCAGCGCTTATCGATTATCTGACATACGAGTATATGTACGATCAGTCGATTGCCACTTCAACTTTGAGAGCAATATCGTAGCTCGTTCTGAACTTTGTGCTACATTAGTCATTATAGTACGTACAAATTTTTTTGATAAATAGGAATATACTGCTATTATTGAAAAACTTGCTGTAGAGAAAATATTTTGCCTTGACATACTTAATGCACACATTTAAACGAAAATCTGTACAAAATGTAGTATTTGTGCAGTATTTTGTACAAAAAATAAGAATATATTTTTACAAGTTTTTATTCCAATTTTAAAATGGTATAGCCTCGATTGTACTACCGAATTTTACATCTGAATTATAATTCCTACAATGGCAATGCAATTAACTTTGTAATTTTGAACTTATGTTTAATGAGTACTTACTACTTTTCAATGGGTTAACTACAATAAGCACGACGCGATGTAGAGAAAGAAATGAGCTTTTAAATAATTGCTTTCATTTAAATACAGGACAGCTGGTATGAATGTAAAGTTTCTTCAATGAACTCAGAGTTAAAGTTCAGTCTAAATTAAGTCATACAAACTGAATTTGAATGCAACGAGATTTTTATGCTACATTTAGTCATCCTGAATGAAGAATCACCGAATGAGTTATACTTTACATTATTCCACTTACTATGACTGTTCCTGCTCTTGTTATATCAAATCTTATCACGTGTATTTAACAATAATAATCAGCTTCCTAACCTTTATTGTTCCGAAGATTATTTGAAGTCGGTTACTAGTTCAACCGATGCTTGTAGCTCCGTTGGAGTGACTCCGAATAACGATTGTCATAAATATTCATGACAACTGGAACCGACGGCTTAATGTGCTCTCCTAGATCGGGCATAAGACACTGCCAAATTTCCATACTGATGTTAAGAATGTTTGTTAGAAAAATCCAATACCACTTTCACCCGATCCGGGAATAAAGCTTAAGACCTCTTGATTAGAAGTTGCATAGGTAATAACAATTTTTATTAATCGCTAAATAATTATTGGGTGCTGGTATTTTAGGCATAATACAGTAAATATTTCAGTCTTTGAATTCGTAACTATAAGCGGAAAAATATGAAGTGTGTTTATATATAATCCGTAAACGTCGTAATTGAATTATAAATATTACTGAAATGTATTTTCTTTTTTACAGGTACATCTTCACGGGTGTTTCACTTTTGATGTCTATTAGACAGCATGTGGTCTGAACAAACAGGACGTCATGTAGGTACCCGCTGTGCGATAATCTGGTACATTACACATCTATCATTAAAAAAAATACATTAAGACCATTTTATAAATCTGCTCATCATGCTGTGCGATAATTACAGATTAAGAAGTGTGTTACTTACATATATGTTATTTATTAAGGAGACAATAGATCACTCGACAGTTTTACAAGGCAAAAATACACGATCAAAATTCTAACAAAATAACATTTCATTGTTGATTTCAGTCGTAGTTTATGTTAGGAAATTATTTTAAAATTCATTTATTTCTGGTGGTGATGGGTATTTTTAAACGCTGTTTTCAGTGATGTTTGTACAAAATGACTTGTTATTTATTATAAATTAAGTCGTATTAAAAAAACTTTGATAATTATAATAAATTAAATCGTTGTTTTAATCGTCAGTCATTATATACATAATTACAATAGTACAAGATTCATAATACATCAAATATCCAGCCTTACTGAATGTCGAGAATGTTATAAGATAACATGAATATTTGACTTACAATATATTTCTAAACCCTTTGATATATGATATATGTATTACGAAAGTATGCATATTTTACCCACGTCGGTTTACGGAACTTGGTGAGGGATTTAGCAAAGTGCTCAATTGAGTTAAGCTGATGGAATCAGGAGCCCTTGTGGGATTCTAATTAGATAGAATCGCTGAGATGTATTTGTTTACATGACGAGTACAAATGACACAGATAAAAGTAATAATACGGTTTGTTTGTAAACACCACAGGTGCTGACGACGTGCTACGAAGGACGATTTGTTGCAAAAGCCGGCGCATTTAATGTAAACCAAGGCATTTTAATTACTATGAACATTTTTAACATAGGTTTCACAATGTCGTATCTAATCTCTATTGAAAGTCGTTAATGTTTGTCTAGGTTCTCTGCAACACATGCAGAGAACCTAGAAAAACATTGGAATTTGAAGTGTTAATGTGAAACTAATTATTTGTATTAATGTTATAAAAAAAACAATGTGTGTGGTTGAACACTCATAAATATAAAGAACGACTAGTTTTATATAACCCATTTATAGGGTAAAGCTATGGGAATTCGAAAACTTTTAAGTTAATATAATAATAAATAATAATATATACAAACATATGTATAAAATTTAAAATCTCTTCATGTTTAATTTTAATAAAACTTTTTGCAAAAAAAAAAAACCGCCGATTGAATTGAAAAGCACAAAAGAATAGTTTATAGTATTACTTCCTTAATAACTAATTTCTTAAACTAGTGTAAGCATAGCTAAATAATTTTGAGTCAAATGGCAATAATAAGTAAACGTAAACAATTTGGATTTGAAAGATTTTTTAAGAATATTATCGTCTCCAGACAAATTAAATTAAATAATAAGGAAATTACTACAGCTACTGAAGTTAAAGGAACGGGGTTGGTGTACCTACCCTTATATCATTCATCTGACTTTATTATGCAAAAATATATAGTTTTTTAGGGTTCCGTAGTTTATGACTCGGCACTCTATTAGATTCGTCATGTCCGTCTGTCCGTCCGTCCTTACGGTAATTGCTAGGAAGATGAAACTATGCATGAATATGTGTTGTAAGTAAATCGACAAAGTGCTACAATAAAATTACGAAAAATATTTTTATTTGGGATATAATAATATATCTCCGCTACACGTAAAGTGGGGATGATATTTTTTTCTCGCGGTTACTCCATCTGTGGGGTATCATAAGATAGGTCATTTTAAAAACAATAAAAGGTTTCTAAGACGATTTTTTTATTTAGGTATCCCTTTGTGAGATATTCCACTTTAAAGGGCACTTTTTTGTAAAATCAGGGCGTCCCCCCCACCTCTAAAAGCTAAACGGCTGGTTCAAAAAATCTGCCAAAATTCGTGATGATGGTTCATATAATGAACTTTGAAGGAAAACTATAACGGATTAGATGACTTTGTTAGTTCAGGAGTTTAACTTTTAAAAGGCGTTACCTTGCAAAACGTCATACAAAATTGAAGCTTTAATATGTAAACATATCAATTATCTATTGGATACGATTTTAAATCCATTATGGGTGACTGAGGAACCCTTTCTGTGCGTGGCCTGACACGCACTAGGCCGATTTTATTTTATAGTCACTACAGTATGGGCATTTTTATCACAACAGTAAGGTGACTTGACATTAACTAGTGCAATCACTATTGCACCCAGACATCACTAAGAGATAATAATTATTCATTGTGAACAGCTACTGCCGATCATGAGCGCGTTGCAAATTATGCTATGTTAAAAAACATGTGCGAACCTGAAACTCAGCTGTCTCACATCGTTATTTACCATGAGTCAGGTGTATTTATTTTATTAATAATTAGACGGTGTCTTTCTTATTATCTACACATAAAAAAATATACTTGTCGTGACTGACAGTCTAGTTGATTAACGCAGAGCTTACACCTCTGGGGCTATAATATAAGGGATTTACTTATGCGAAATTAAAGTTGCAGATCAGAAATGAACAATTAATCACCACATTTCATTTATTGACAAAGTCATTTGACAATCGATATAGTGACACGGTGATTTCAAACTGATTAATTTAATCTCACTTATAAACGAGAATTATCGCGATTAATAGATTCTACACGTCTTTGATTTGCATGACTTACAATTGTTAACTTAGTTTGCATCTCTTTTCTATTGGTCATAATGCCCTTTTCGGGTCGAATTGGTCGTGATGCCTACTATCCTATATTAGGCCAATAACTATGAAAATAAATCCCGATGTTTCTTGGTCCTGGACCAATTTGATAATTTATATTTTTGTTGTTTGTTATGGTCAGGAGAAGTATCTAATGAAAGAAAAGAGAAGAAAGTTTCGGAGAACGTTAGAAAAATTGGCAGGACTGGGATAAGGGAAACAGATATTCCTTTAAACAATGATAGCGTCTATCGGATCAGCTAGTAATGATTAAAAAAAATCCATTAAAATAACATACATTACAAAGCAACAAAATGAAGGAAGTATAGCAATTACCTGTACCTACTCCACGTGATCAATGTTAGTTAGTTTCTAATTAATGCTGATACAGTTTCCTAATTTACTTAGTAATATACCTATTCGCAAAGAACTAACTTAATAATGTCAACGACAACGTCAAAATATATTAATCATAAAACTAAACACTTTAAGTACGCTGTTACTTCTTAGAACAAGCAGCCTCAAGAACATTCTCGTTTATACTCCCATTAAACTTAAAACAAACTTCGGTGTTTATTTATTAAAACTTTGTACTAATAAGCTACTAGGTTGTTTACGTCAGTTTAAAAAGCTGATTGCTTTATCTCCGGTAGTACAGAGAGGGCTTTAAGCAGTGTAATAACTATGAACCACATGGCTGATGTGAGTTTTCTTAATAAGAGTAGGGCAATGTTTCTTAAGAAATTCACGGCAAATATAACTAAAGATTACAGAATAAAACAAATATTACTAAGGCATATAAGTGGGTCTACCTCTCGAGTGTATAGTGTGAGATTTGAACTTGCAATCTATTGATTGCAAGTCCTGTATCACCCTTGATGTTGTACTAAGCTGTCTGTGAGCATAGGGATATGCTGATCGCCTTTTCAGAGAAAAGTTCAGCTAATCATAAGACTTTTTTACTTCATTAATACTTTGAGAAATCTTTGTTCAAGTTTTAACTTCTTACATTTAAAAGACAATTTCGACAAGTTATTAGAACTATAAATTATAGATATTTTATTTTATATCAATTGTTTATTTAACACTATTTCATTTGGTAACTTTGAAATTAAAGTAAAGGGAATATGTCGAATTAGATAATGTTTAATTTGTTCAACAAAGTTAGTTTTTAAGAACCAAGACAATATTCTGTCTGTCCTATTATTGGGCCTATTCTCTGGGATAGCTGGAACGATTTTGGTGAGACTTTCATTAGCAAAATCCTGGACTAAATTAAGCTAATTTTCTTTTTTTTGTTATTGTTCTGAAGGTACAAAAAACCGCGGGGCTCAACTTTGATGTATAAAGCTATAAATTTAAGCTACATTGTACTATTTGTAGTATAATATATAATACATGTAAAGCATACGGCTATACCATAAAATGTATTGCCCGACATATATTTATCGTTCCATCTACATTTTCTATCAATATAATCTGCGTATATTGACACCGTGGCCTTTTTTTGTCACATACATGCTGCATAAATTGCAAATTTGGTAGATATTTTTTTCATCTTCTGATAGTACATTTCTCCGTAATAACGATCACCAATAGATGCTAATCTAATTACGTACTGAATATTAGCATTTTTCCGCGGCTCCGACCGCAAGTATTTAGAACACCGCGGTAATCATTTTTCTGGTTACCATATAGCCAATCGTCATTAGAGATTCAAGATCAAGAATTATAAAAAAGAAATACCAAATAAATGCATAGATATATGGATAAAATCGAAAGTAAAGTATTTATGTTCGGGAAGCTTTCAAGACTAAACTGCTGCACCGCTTTCAGGGAATTTGACATGGAGAGGGTTTGATTCTTGAGGAAAGAGAATAATATAAAATCAAAACAAATTCCACTAGAAAAAACCCCTATTCAAGTATGTGACTAATAATAGAATAAACATCATTGTATTCTAAAACCACAAAAGGAAGCATTATAGCGTGTAAAACGTCCGATGTTATAGTACCATTCGTAATTAATTAAATACGTAAGTTCGCTGTGATAAAACCCAAACCAAACGCGACTATTATTAAATCGCTACTAATTCGAAAGTCTCTGTCGTTCTGTTAGACTGTCACGGCCAAACCGCTGCACCAAGTTCAATGAAATTTACTGCTACTGCTAAAGTAAACTGCAATAAAAAAAGAACTTGGATGGCGAGGAGGTTGTTCTGCTTGTGGGTGGCTTCAAAGACCACTTACAACTGAAGTTTCACGAGTGCATTCTGCCGTTTGAATCCGCCCCCTCCTGATTTAAGAGGATGTAGGACTCTCGTAACTGCACTTGGTAAATAGCAACGAGAGAACACATATATTTATTTAGCTATCATACAATAAACAACTATTGTACTACATATTACAGTTACAGTTAATTTTAAGATTACCTGATAAAATGGCAGACTTCAATACGACCGCCCATTGTTTCACTACTTCATTTTATTTTAATTCTTAATTGAATACTAGCTTGTTGTGACGGCTAACAGTAATCGCAGTAGCCTATACCTTCCTTAAGATTGAAATTATCTCCGTGCCTAAATTATTGAAATTGATGGAAAGAGTCGTGAAAGAATAAAAGACAGCAGGCACACAGACGGACGGAGATAGTTTCGAATCCTACCTATCTATACATTACCACAGAAACACTGCTATGCTTCGAACGGAAAAAAGAACTAGAGTTGATACCTTACCTTTCTACTTAAAAAGGTAGCTCAGACCGCTGGCCCGTTGACTGTTTAGGACTTTTTTCCGGAGAAAGCCGCTTATAAAAAGAAGTCTTTGTTTTAAATAAAAAGTTCCTGAGCCATCGCGTTGCAAATTGTTTGTTTACTTATACAGTGGATATATTATTACTGGTAGGTATTTATTTGAATGACATAAGTTCTGAATTGAATTACGTAAAACAAATAAAATCGATCATCGATAGGTATGTATAAAGGTTCTTCATGTTATAATGGACTCTATCTATTATCATTTTACGAGTACTAACTTTCGATAATTGTAGTAAAAATTAGCCTATGTGTTATTCTAACATATAAGCTATATTACTGTAAAGTTTCATCCAAATCCGTTCAGTAGTTTTTGCGTGAAAGAGCAACAAACATACATACTCACTAACTTTTGCGTTTATAATATAGTAAGATTAACTCTTAAATTTAATAATTCTTTCAATTTTTTATTTTCTTCTAATAAAAAAAAAAAGTCCTTAATATAAGTATTTAAATTATCATTTATAATTGCTACTTTATAACGTCAGCATGTGTGCTTTGTATTACAGACCTGTTTCGCCCATGTGTAGTCACACAAGTTTTTCAAGAAAGTCGACACGGGAAATAACTTATGTCACGACAGTACGGCACGGCGGATATTAAAAAGAAAATGCTCTAGATGAAAGTTGGAAAATAGGTCTTGAAATATTGTATGTTTAGTGGAGTAATTCTTAATGTTAGTTTTGAACGTCACGTAAAATGGGTGCCGCTGAATTATGAGAGCTACAATAATTTGGGGATCCCTTTTACTTCTATCATTATACAAGATACGTGATAGAACCGACGGCTTCATTAATTTATTTTTATAGTATTCAACTGTAATAAAAGACTTGAACTTGCAAGCATTAAATAAATGTATATCAGTTAGGGGCCAATTCTCACAATTTAAAGATATCACACTATTAATTCGCCGATTAATGTTTCTTCCCTGTACTATACAGTCCGTAGAGATTACTCCTGCCTTGTTACTAACGATCACTTGTTAAAAATTATATCATTTACAATTCAATTATAGTTAAGTTTTGTAGTTACCTTAGATGCTTTATAAACACCAGAAAACATTGAAAGAATGAAAGAGAGCAAGAATATAAGAAAACAATAATAACCTCATCCTCTTGAAAGCATGACGCTAGTAAACTTTGCTGTAGCTTGTTAAAGTTATTTTCTTTTTGAATCCTGGCTTTTGTTAAGCAAAAGTTTAAAATACGAGTTAAGGCGCTCTTCTAGAGCTCAAAGAGCACATTTTTATAAGTGGCCTTTTAGTTACAGTGCTTTGTGCGATAAAGTAACTTTAAAAATATATTTAAAATCAAGCATTCTATTTTGAACGATTAGAATTAATAGAATAAAAAACTTCAATTAAATGATTACATTCAATTCAGTTATTCAATTACATTAGAACATTACTATCGATTATTTGAATGTATGAGCTCTCTACAGTACCCTGCCTAATGAAAAGCTTGTTTATAATCCAAAAGTAGAAGTCACTACACTCATTGCGAATGCAGATGAAGCAGTATTGTGACCCCTCACTGTGCTGGTCTGTTGGCATACTTCTGCAGTATTACGGCTCCAATACTTTAATCCCAAAACATCTTACAAGAAACTTGTTTTGAAGATATGGGTAGCAAAATGAAATGCCAAATTTAACTTAGAAAAAAAAAAAGGACTTGTAAACAAATACTGTATTGGTGGTAAACCACACAATATTGAGATAACGATCTATGTTTTCGTCGGCTATTTATCTTTGTGTTATTAGTTTTATTTGTTGATATTAATGCTTTTTTAAATGACTCTATTCTAACTTCACTACTAATTCAAGAGTTGTAGTTACCATCCTCATTGTGGTATCAGATAATGACGCAGCATGGTGACCCATATTATAACGGCCTCATGAGATGCTCTTATAGTATTGGATCTCGCAATCACCAGCGAAATATAATTTTAGGTTACTCTTCTTTGCGTGGGTAGTGCCGCCCCGATCGAACCGTGTCTCTACTGCCTTAAGTTAGTGTATAAGTAGTATTATGAAAATCGAATCATCAATAATTTACGAAGGATACTTTGGTCTGTAACTAAATACCTACTAGGAATAGGTGATTGATAGTAAGTTATTCAGTACCGGGTCTGTTAGATACTTGCTGTCGGTTATTGCAACTTAACTTCTGTGGTCATGGTAACTTGTATGGACATTTTACATTGATGATTATTTGAGTACTAGTTTGTACCCGCGGCTCCTTCCGGATGTATGCAGAATATCGCGGTCATAATATTTAATATATTGCCTATAATGCTCACAATTATTATGGTTTTCTATTGATAAAATAAATATTGAAACATTGTGTTCAAAAAAACAAAAGATTAACCCTACTCCGCCACAAACTTTACGTCTTTATAATCTTATACATTTATAAAATTCTCGTGTCACAATGTTAGTTTGGTACCATACTCCTCAGAAACGGCTGCACCGATTAGCATGAAATTTTGTGTGCATATCGCTTAGGTCCGAGAATCGGCCAACATCTATTTTTCATACCCCAAGGACTAGGAGCTAGTATTAGTATAAATTAGAATTAATGTTTGCCTCTTAGTCAAATAAACAAACCAAATACACAGCCATAATATTATTTAGATTTAATGAAACTACACTTATCTTTTGGACTGGTACATACTGCTTGTGGTACGCCAAACCATAATTTTTTCCTCTATCTCCGTTTCACACTTACGCATCAAAAAATATATACCCGTCTCATTGTTGTCACTTCGGTTTTCCATATGTCAATAAACTCATTGCTTTATAAACTGTAAATATTTTGACCCTTATTAATCAAGAAATATACATAAATGGTTATGGTTTATGATTTGATTACAGGAAATATTCGCTTGTTGAAAATTGAAGTAAATTAAGTAGAATTATATTTATGAATAATTATAAATAAATTTTAATTTATAACATAACTTTTCGAATTATTGACATAATTTACAATGTTAACTTAAAGATTATTAACATACAAGTTTCAAAGAATTTCTCCGCGTCATCGCTTACTGGTAGCGTTCTCAAAATACTGCCTTTGTAATGAGCCCGCATCTGCCCGAACTCGAGGGATCATTCGCTCGAAATGTTCCGGACTCCATGAACCTAGCGTCTCTACCCCAAATGGTTCAAAAATTTAACACAAATACCTACAAATTGTTAGTATTTACGCCATTTAAGGCTTTTAAATAGATATTTTAAAATAAAAGAGAGAATATAAATACACGGAACGTTTATTTTCGCGGTAGTTATTACTAAACGAATATGAGGTGTATCTCACATACACATAAAATTACTTGGTCTCATAATTACCAGTAGGTTTCCTGCACGTAAACATAATAAAAAGATGAAGACATAACTACTGCTTGCTATTTGCACTCTTTTGAAATGGAAATGGAAGCTGTCAACATGTTCTGCAGTTCTGTTGCTAAATGAACTAATCATTCTGTGGATTCCGACTCGCAGTCCCTCTTTTTCTATTTTTATGGTCCTTTCCTTTATGGATCAAAGTTAAATTTCAAACAAAAATAGAGGAGATTTCATTCACATTTTCGAAATATTTGCTATCTTTTTTTATCCATCGAGCGTGAAGCTGTCCAGCGAATTTAATATTTGCCTTTGTGGTATATTTGACAAGCTTTTATTTAACTTTAAATGTACATACGTGAGTTTAACGGTACAAAACTTAGGAATCTCTTCCTGGTATCGCAATTCGGTCGAAAATAAAGTATTATTTATTATCATGATGCTAAACTGATCTAGTGATGAACCGAAAATATTGTCACCGACACACTGGTAATTATCATCTAAAATTATAAATAAAACCACACAGTGGTCTGTATGTAATATCTTTTTTACGTTATGTTTTTTGACTTCCTGTAGTCGCACTGTTGACGCACAGGGTGGACATACACCTCACCCTAGAAAACAGGTTTTGGCCGTACAGGTATAGGGTTTGTGTCAACCTTCTATTTGCACGACGTGCACTTTATAAACATTTCCAACTTCGATGTTTTTTTCCAAGTGAGTGCATTTTACAAGTTAGACCGCTGTAACTCCTGTACTAAAAAAGTTACCTATCTAAGCAGAATTTCCTTTAAAGTTCAATATATGAACTACCATCATGAACTTTTTAGAAATTTTGAGCCCGCCGCTAGCGCACTGTTTTTCCAAAAAAAATACTTTAATGTTGATTACTTTAATGTTGTTAATAACTCGCAAATGGATACCTGAATCGAAAAATCAAACTTTCAAAACACTTTCATGCAAAGTTTCATCTTTCTAAAACAAAGCATTTGGACGTAAGTCGAGGAAGAATGGACATAAGTCATGACGAAACCATAAGGGTTCCCAGTCATGAGGTACGGAACCCTAAAAAAGATTTTATAATTGACATCAATAACTCTAATTAAATGAGTATTAAATTACAAGAATTCTGCTCATGTTTATGAAGTCGTCAAATATAGGGTTTCTCTCTTTGATCACGCTAAAATTACATTTCTTTTTTATTTCTGGATACCAACATTTTGGCTTCTAGCTTTATTCACAACGAAGTTATTAGGCAATGCTCCCCGAAAAGGGTCGTATAACAGTGCCTTTATTTTTTGTTTACTTGAGTTTTCGGAGCAATACAACCGTGACGCTAAATATAGACTTCGCAGTTCAATGGGCTTTGTTTGGGCATTCCCCTCACCCTACAGATGGATTTTTGAAACTTTGGTATACGTGTGTTGTAAAGAGGTGTAAGATTGTATGTACTATACTAAAACAGGTAAGTAGGTATATTAAATGCGCATGTATGTTTGAAGATAGTCTTCATTTGTTCGCAAACTCAATTTATCAGGTTAAATATAAAAATCGAAGTTTGAGTCGTGACTCTTATTACCGTAATACGAACGACCTAGATAACTCCGCAATTTCAGCTTGGATCTTAAATTCCTCTCCTGAATCTGTTTATTAAATGAAACCCCTACTAACGTGCACTCAATAAATCAATAAAATGTAAAACGATTGTCAGTATAAAAAACTTCAAAAAAAAAGATGTTTAACAATGAATCTAATACAGCTTGCTTTACGGTACCTATGTAAAAATATCAGGCATGTCCATGGTAATCCTGTTTATCCATTATTTTACCATAAATAAAAAAATTACGTTCAATTTGATTTGTATGTTTAGGTACTAAAAAAAGAATAATATTTTGCTTCTAATGTCACTCAGGTGTTTATTAAAATTTCTGCTTGAAATATTTTTTAATGGAAATATGTGCACTTTTAATTTCTTGTATAAGAAAACAAATATTATCATAAATATACAAGCTACAAATCGACCCATTACATTATGGTTGACCTAGTTGCCAATATGCAAATTCTGTC
This sequence comes from Phragmatobia fuliginosa, assembly GCA_932526445.1. Taxonomy (NCBI): domain Eukaryota; kingdom Metazoa; phylum Arthropoda; class Insecta; order Lepidoptera; family Erebidae; genus Phragmatobia; species Phragmatobia fuliginosa. The sequence continues at coordinate 40,951,340 of OW052057.1, read as the reverse complement.
CTAATTTAAATATATGTATCCCTTTAACCTGGCATGACACGGGTCATGGCGTCATCCAGAACAGTTAATTTACACGTTATTAAGGCAAAAAAGTGGAGGACAACATTATCGAATTTTAATACCTGTTTATATGTTCCAAAATAAATTGCTTGATTAAATATGATAATCTTTTAATATATTTTCAAAAACGGTAAGAAGGAAAATCATTTAAATTTCAAAGCATATAACTTATTAGGTTTTCAAAATAAAATTAAAGTAGTTCGAGCAACGCCTATTACACTTTTAATAGTTTAATCGACTTGGCTACAATTCATACGTTGCATTCGAGTTTTACGTACGGTGGCTTAAATTAAATGTAGGACAAGGAATAGATGACAAAACATAATTGCGTTTAATTGTTGGATACCGCGGGAGCCGGGACGACAGACAGTGGCGGCTTAATCGGATTTCCCGTAATAAAGCTTTTCCATTTCGCTGTGTACTTTAATAACGGTTTGCCGTAGTATATTCTGAAATAGTTTTTTTAGACGAGTATTTAAATAGAAGAATGGTTTGTATTTTAGTGGAATGGTATTACACTGATCTGTAGTAGTGTGAGTGGTAACAATTTAAGATATAGTCTCTAGATCTAGATGCCTTTTTATGGCGTTAGGGTAAACTAGCTGGTTTCCTTCTAGAAAATGACAACATATAGAATCCATTAACTTAATAAGCATGAATACATTACTGTTCTTTAAAAATAAGAATCGCTTGAATCTACGAGTATAGCTATAAATAAATTATTAACTAGTTATTTCTACTAATATTTTCTAGTTAAAATGAAATGATAAGACATGCTTAAAAGCAATAAATAAAATCAAGTAGAATGTGACATAACTCGTAAGCTATTTACCCATCAAAGAGTCCTATCTCAGTAAAAGAAGGCATGTAAAAAACATTTACCTCCTGACACAGTCGGATGGAAAAACTAGCTTTCCTCGTGTATATCATTCTCCAAGCTCATATACCTCCTTATTCGTCAACCGAATAAAATGAAATAAACATCCAATGTTATGTGAAATTTATCACAATATTTCATAAGAGAAAATAAACTTTTGAAGCAGTTTAGCCACTTTTGAGAGTTCGCATAAATACACAGAAAAAATGGACAATTATTCTAAAAACTGTAAATTTAAATTCTGTTACTTTAACAAAGATACAGTTCATTAGTTTTTCTTCAAAATCTTTACTGTACAGTCATCGACCTCCAAATTAATGTTATGTATAGAAATTAATTTAATAGTTTCTTAGGTTTTGACGTTATTCAGATTTGGCAAAGTTTTCAAATACTTACTTAATAAACTCTTTTGCAAAAAAAACGGGCACCTAAGTAAAGAACTATTTTATAGTTACTATTTGTTTGTTTGACAATTTTAGGTATTGTTATCCTCAGAATTTTATAAATTAATTAGGAAGGAATAGTTTTCATCAGTTTTATCATAACATTTTGATTGAATTATTGAGAAATAATCTTTAAGCTCAAAACACTATTATTGTACCTGCTCGCTAAATAAAAATGAAACGCTTTATTTTCTTTGTTTTTATTGAATACATTAAAAGCAGATAAAAGTTTAGTATTGAGTGTGACCCCCTCTTGCTGAAATCACGGCTTGCATTCGTCTGGGCATGCTAGCGAGTATATCTTTTATGGTTTCTTGGGGAATACGCTCTCACTCCGCGGTAATCACATTCTTTAGCTCTCTGATGGTCTGCGGAGCCGGGTGCACTGATCTCACTCGTCGCTTCAGAACGTCCCAGACATGCTCTATGGGATTGAGGTCCGGACTTCTGGCTGGCCAGTCCAAACGACGAATTCCGACTTCTAGCATATACGCTTCCACATCGCCAGACCGGTGGGCGCGAGCGTTGTCGTCCATAAAAATTGATTTTTCGCCAAGAGCGGTTAAAGCGGGTTGTGCATAAGGACTTCCGTTATGTATCGCTGTCCAGTCAGTGGACCGTTTTCGATGAAGACTAACTCCGTACGATCCATAGAATTTATTCCTATCCAAAACATAACAGAGCTCCCTCCATATGTTCCACAAAATCTTAACATTGTAGTATTAAAAGTTTAAGCAACAGGTAAAATGTATATTGATTATGCGGTGTAAAGCAAGGCGTGAATTTCCGATCGCAAAGTTGGATCGGATTCCTGATCACGCCATTTACAAATACTCTCCATTCCTCCGTAAAGTAAACATGATCATATTTACTGCTGCAGATCTACCGTTGGCAAACAGATTCGACGAAAATATGGACGTGATTCATCGATACCTAATTTAATTTTGTTGTAAGGATTTTAATGAAAATTTACATGGAAATACTAAGCTTGACATAGACTACTTTATATCGCAATAACAGCCGTACTCGTGGGCGGAGCTGCGTACAAAAGTTAGTTCGTCATATCAATACACGGACAACAGAGTACGAATACGCTCATACAATTTGTGATTGTAACAAATTGAATAATGTGCCTTCAGCTTTGTATTTCAAATTACGTTTATGAAGGTACGTTTCTGTTGTCATGACAACAAAGGGTATAGAAAAAAGTAACAATCTTTACTGAATATTTTGAGATGGTAATACAGAAATATTAATATCTAAAATACTCGTAAACAAAATAACTAACTGTTGTCACAGGCGTATTGTTTTTGTCTTTTTTTTATAGTGAAGCCTACCAAAATGACTATAATCTGCCTGATGGATGGAATCCAGGAGTAAGGGTCACCATCCTCATTGTGAGGGTAAGCAATGCAGTATGGTGACCCCTACCATGGCGGCTTGGTCAGATGTTTCTGCATCATTCTCCCGGCCTGTGGAAGCGGGTGAATGATGCAGAATGAGTGGGCCTCCGGTCTCACATACACAAACGAAATACAACAGCAAGAATGCTGTCATTATTAGGATAGTCTTCTGTGTGAGAGTACTGCCCCGGTCGAGCCGGACCATTCGTGCTGAAATCAGCGTGACTTACCTTACTACGTATAACATAACAGTCATATTTTATTAATCTACGTTAATATAGAAGTAAATCCCAAGAGTGAACGACATTGTAGTTAGTACCTGCCTACTTAGAATCGGAGCTCAGCCTTATACCAATTATATGAGTAGGTTATAAAGAATATCATTTTAATGTTAAGTGTGTATAAACCGAATTGGGAAAATAATCATATTTGTTAGTTCAGATTTTAATGACCTAAAGTTATTATTAGTAGGCTACAAAGCACGTGAATAGTCTTTCTTTAATGATATAAAGCCTTGTAATTGATAGTGCACTTATATACAATATATTTATATGTTGATCATTAATAAATATATATATTTAATATAAATCTTCGCATACATTTTATAGGGAATAATAGTTTCGAGAGATAACTCCGTGAATATACTTAAATGAGGTTAATGCTCTTTTTCCTCATAATTAAAATAAACCGTTTCCTAAAAATGGATTTCTAATTATCAATAAAATGTTAATTCCAAAAAAAAAGTGGAAAAGTGCGAGTCGGACTCGCCCATGAAGGGTTCCGATGCAGCAAGTAACATCATATAAAAGTTTTTGTAGTTCGTTGTAACTTTCATCGATGTTTTAATAATAGTGTTTTCATTGAAAGAATAAATGAAAATTGCGGTTTATGATTTATGACCTATAAAAAAAAACTACTTACTAGATCTCGTTCAAACCAATTTTCGTTGGAAGTTTGCATGGTAATGTACATCATATTTTTTATTTGTTTTATCATTCTCTTATTTTAGAAGTTACACTTTGGAAGTGTCTCTCGCGAAAACTATTCAGTTTAGAAAAAAATGATTTTAGAAACCTCAATATCATTTTTGGAGACCTATCCATAGATACACGTATGGTTTTGATGAAAAAAAAAAATGTGTTTCAGTTCTAAGTATGGGAACCCCCAACGGAACCCTAAAAATGAGCGTCTCAGTATATTTTGAAATAAACTTATAAAAATCTTAGAGAATTAATTTCAGAAATTTAACAACTTATAAATACATCTCTATGGCAAGACTTTTTAAGCATGTGTTTTATTTAGCTCTTTAAGTTGTATAACTAGGTAATGTAATACTGAAAAAAATATCCATATTAATAATCCATCACCCTGATTGGCTTAAATACAACAAATTTATATAAACCTCGAAAATGAGATATGCCGAAATTAACTACTGATGTTGTTTATGAATCCTATTAGGTATTGATTGGCTTTAATAATTGATGAACCATCAATTACGCGAATGAATAACGAGTGATCTATTGAACTAAATATTGTCATCTACGACCTGGACACTATGCAGAGGGTTTGGTTACAATTGTGTGTGTTTTATTTAAGAAATAATAATGTTTTTATGTTTGATTTAGGTAGAAAATTTGGTAAATTTGATTATAACAAATATCATTGTGGTATTTCCGAACTGATAGATTACGAAGAAATAAGTGTACTTCCCACTTCAACGGTGGGCAAAGGGCGTTAGTTGCAAGTTATTAACTAGGTGGTAGTTGTTATTATACCACTAGGTGATCCACCTACTCTTGTGCCACCTATGTCGTCAAAGAAATTGGATCCAGTGCGAGTTGGAGTCTTCTACTGTACAAACATTTAGTTAACTAGCTACAAACTTTACCACACGAAATTATAGTAGAGTAGAGAGAGGACTCATAGACTGCTGCCACTTTAAGAACCTACCAAATGAGTTGTTGAGCTTTAAGGTAGAAATACGATCTATTCTTGAAGGTTTGGAGACTGTGTCAGTCCCAAAACGCCGCAGACGACAACATCTTCCATGTGTTTATTTGATTATTTGTAAAAAGGATGTGAAATGTCAATTATCCAAGTGATGTTGATGCCGCGTATGCTCAGAAAAATTGGCATGGTGTTGTTTTATAAATGTGTATGCTAACCAGCTCTGTAATAATAAATTCCTTGTACTCAGCCAGATATGTGGGTTTGTAAGTAACAAAAAGGAAATAGAAAATAACCTATAAATAAGAAAAAGTTTCGACGTCCTTGACATCCTTTAACCTTGGATGTTACCAAACACACTTCAGCACATATATTTATGTTTTATACACACTTAAACGACAAAACTAGTAGGTATTTTATATATTGCGGTTGTCGGACTACTTTTCCTATACATTTCGGAGAATAATGAAATATTTTTATTGAGTTCTAATAATGGGAAAAGGTTAGAAATTCCAATAATGCATGTTTCATTCCTGCCCAGGAGAGTACACAAGGTCATAGTCATTGACATAAAAATAATTTAAAACACACAACGTGACAAATACTTATTTCTGAATTGGAAGTTGTAATTTATCTTTTTCCTTTACTACGCAGGCTTTTATTTGTAAAAGATATTTTTTTATTTTATACATAGTAACATATAACAGGTAAATATGCTCTCATGAACAAGAGCAGAGAAATTATAAAATGTCTCTTTCTCACGTTTACTTACAGAATCCTCCTAGCCATTATTCCTAAATATGTAATACAAATTGGAAACTAAATTTAATATAATGTATATGTATTTTAATTTTTAATGCGGCGACCAATGGACATTGATTTTCTTTCAACATTTTCTTCGCTATCAATATTTTTTTTTACTATTTTGAACAAAGATTTCGTGTAATAATGTTCTACGGGCATAATAGAACACGCGATAATGAGATATCTAGGCACCTAAGCCATTATTGAAATGACATTTTGAAACAAAATTTACTTAAATACACGTGAAATTCTTTCAAAGAAATTATGCGGTTAAATTAATGTCGTGCGATACCACGACCTTCGAAAAATGACATCAAAAAGATCTTCGTTACAAAGGTAAAGCGGCCGTTACTCTGTCCATTTATCTATTAACGTGATTCGTGTGATTGGATTACGCTACCTTCCACTAAATCAATTAAGGCTTAACTCGCTATAAGCCTCTCGCAAAAGTCTTGCGTTTGATTTCACAGGACTTATGTTTTCAACGCCAGCATTGTACCCACCAGGTGTCTACTACACTCCGAGCCTCGATATATATCAATGGATTGGACTGGAATAACTACTACTACTTCGCTAATCTATTAAGGTATTTAAATAATCAGTAGACTCGTATCCCAAAGCTAATGGTGCCATTAACTATACGCCTTGCTTCATAATCGTATAGATGCCATTTGTCACGTAAACCACTCCGTTTCTACTGTCCTAGACTAATTTAGACCAAATTGTATCATGTCATTCCTCAGAATAAATTTCTAGTGTACAAGAAATCCTGAAAGTTGGTTTAAAACTTGTACATCTGTTTGCTAAAATCCATTCTTAGAAGTGAATAAATCTTATGTGGTTCTTAGTTTAGGAAGCTTGTGTTATAACGCTAACAGCATTTTAAATTAGTTTATAAATAGCGATATATAAGTATATATATTTACGTATTTTTTGACATCTTAATTATCATACTCATAAGACTTAGTGGGTTTATTATAAGAAGTTTTCAATTAAATGAAATAGTCTTTATTTCTAACTAGTGAATTCTAGCTTCTTATAATAAAGCCGTACTGTGGTTAGCAAGCTATTTGAGCCAATAAATATTTAGATGTTTTACAAAGCTTTTAGGCATTGTTTAGATGACAATAAACTTAGCGTATTTTATCAGTTCTATTTCTTTGTTTCCAGGCTCTGCACATCCATGGAGAAGTGTCACTGCAGGTCTGATACTATAAAGTATATTCTTATAAGTGTTGTGAGCTATAAAACTGTATTACCTAGTCAGTAATCATAGCTTAATTGACCTATCTGCTATGAACAAAAGGCAAGTGAATAAAGACAATTGGATTCTGATCAAAATTAATTACCCAGCACTACGTTGGATGGATTATCTGTTCTAGTATAATGTCTTGTTTGCATGTAATATCAACTATCTAGTAAAATATGTACCTTAAGCAACTCAATATCATTTATCAACTTGATTATCACTTTGACTTTGGCACTGTTGAAGACAGCAATTAAACTTAAAAAAGTGTCAATGGATCTATGTTGTGAATATTGTAATAATCTATTTGCTAAATTCAAAAAATATCGACTATAAGGTGTGGTATATTATTTTTAAGTTTGGTTGGGACCACGAATCGATTCATAGAAAACATAATTCTTCACTCACTTTAATTCTATTCACAATCTTTTGTATTTATTGCCGTCGGTTAATTATTAAGATCCCTTCCGAATAACGCATTATGGGCACGTGCCCATAATGCGTTATTCGGAATGTGAGATATCCACATACCAACCACGTGGTTGGTATGTGGATATCTCACATTCCTATCACTTATACACAATGCTCGTGTTCTAGTTTTTTTCTTATTTTTTTATGTAGTAATAAGGATCTCAAACGAAAGATGTACACAATAAAGTCACTTTATAATACATAAGTATTTTGCTAGTGGAGGAGTAAAGGAGTGCCCTTTAATTATAGGAGACCACAGCATTTAGCTTATATGCCATTTAGCTTATATGTAAAATTTACATCTATATAAAAAAGACATTGCAAAAGACACTAGTTTGGTTTAGTCAGCTGTCTACAACGTGTGCTTTCAATAAGTCTTATGTGTTCAAAGTTTAAACAGAAATTCACACAGAAATCCGTTCGTAGAAATTTGTGATTTTACTATATGGATTGGCATATTAAAATTTATGTACCTAGCTATTATTTTTGTTAACTAATGCCTGCGCTAATACTGTAATAATGTTATTTATTTTTGTATTTCTTTGCTAAGTGAGTCCTAATATATTTTATGAAAAAGACCTCCTTTTTTATTTTACCAATTTATCCTACCTAGATTATTTTTATTTTACCTATTTTGTTTTGTACCTAATAGTTCGCTATACAGAACTATCAGAAAAGCGCTAATCATAAAACGACTTTACTTTTCAGCTTGACAGTTTCAATAACAGTTTGTCTAAAATTATGTTACGGGTATTATTGAATTTAAGTCGAAACTACCCTAACTACGTACTGCATAATTGAAGTTGGGGCTAAAATTAAATACGATCTGATACGACTGCTGGGCTCGGGTCTCCTCTCAGGAGAGGGCCATACATCTCCACTCGAGCCGAGTGCGAGTTGGGGACTGGCAAGACACGATGTTGATACATAATCTTGTCGTAAGATATTTTAAGCCGTCCGAAGGCTTACTTAAACTAAGCTTAACGACTTTTATCTTATGATAATAACCGGGACCGACTCATTAACGTTACCTCCGAATCACGGAAACGTTCATAGTAAATTATGACAGAAACGTTCACCCATCTAGGGACGTCGTTGCTTACACCGACAGGCAACTGGGCTTGAGCATTACTCTTATTTTATATCACCTATTTCTATTTCTTTTCAAATTTTTTATCTCTCTCACGGTCGTCTGATCCCAAACTAGGCTTAACCTGTGCTGGGGTTTCTAAATACATACAAACTATATATGGAAATAAATTACTATCACAAGTGGCAGGAAAGCTAGAAATCAGTTACATGTGGATATGCAATGTTTCTGTTGATAATTTTATGCTTCGACTATTAACATAAACATTAACGTTTATGACGGTTGAAGTAAATATTAAACTGGCTTATAAGTCTGCTACAAATCAACAACAAACAAATTCGTGAAGTTTCGCTTTGCTATCAAAGGTTTGTATTTACCAAAATATTCTGTTAGAATACCACAGTAATCCAAACGGATTCAATACAAACAGTTACCGATGACCACAAAAGCTCTCACAGAACTTCACGATCAATAAAACCGTTGACCTCGCTAGAGATTGCGATACTATCCCACTAAATAGTACATACGTAAACCGTTGAGTGTGCGTTTATAAATAAAAAGATAGTCGAAATGGGGCCTCTAGGAGAATCCAATAAACAGTAACGCATTCAGTACTGGATATTTATAGATCTAACACTATATCATGAAATGAAACTGTGTCGGTACGTTTGTGGTGAACGATGTAGCAATCTTAAATTAAAAAAGTTTTATTAAACACATTTGACGTCATAAATCCGTCATGTAATAAATTATTTCCTAGTCGTGATCGCAGCGGCTGGCTTTGGTCTTTCGAATTTATGATAATGTTTTGCAATACTAAATTTTATTCAAAAAACCTAAGTTGCGTCTCCTGATAAACTATTTAAGGGAGTGCATACATTTACATAGGTACAAGATAAATCCAAAACCTACGAAAACTCCTTGAAAAAATGAAATAAAAAAAATTGAATTCAAATGCTCTTGCATTGATTGCAAGAGCATTTATCACTCTTCAGTTCATTTGTATCGCTAAGTGACTATAATGTCACAAGTTTTAATAGCATGTCTATTAAAAGTAAAATTATATTCACATAGAAGTTAACGTTTAATTATTATTTCACTCAAAACGAAACAAACGTTTAATCACTCTGATTCTTCTTAAAGGTAAACGTATTAAGGTGTGATTTTATATTTTACAAAGATGTGTGTTTTAGTATTGACTTCAAGTTGTCGTAATCTTTGATCAAAAGGTAAGGTTTCTCTTGGCGGCAGACGTTCAATAAAAAATTAACAGGGCATTGTTCGCCACGGTGGAACTTAACCCGTGTAATTTATTTGCTTCCGTTAAAATGTTCATTATCATTGTGCCATCGTACTCTATCATTAAATAAAAAGGTAATTAATGTACCTAGCCTTAGGTGTTTGTTCTTGAAAACAATGAAACCCTAGTGACAAGTCAACATCCGACTTTTTCTGTTCTTTTCCTTATATTTATTTGGGTTACGCTTAGGTATTGACGGTTTTGCATGCTTGACCTCAATTTTCGTTGGGAGTATAGGCGTTTTCAATTGAGACAGATAAATAAATAAATATTTCGGACATCTGACACACAACATCATCTAGTCCCAAACTAAGCAGAGTACTTATGGTATAAGACAACTGATATAAATACATAAACATTTTTTTTTTCTAAATACATACATATTATACATAGAAAACAAACACCCAGACTCCGAAACAAATATTTGCAGATAATACAAACATTTGGTCCGACACGGGAATCGATAACGATAACCACTAGACCAACAAGGCAGTCAAGATAGTACTAAAATTAAGAGAAGTTTTTTGGGTCTCGGTATTCTTTTTTTATATTAGCCGCCAAAATGACTCTGTACTGCCTGGAGAGTATGAACAGAATCCAGAAGAGAAGACCACCATCCTCACTGCCACAACGTACAGTGCAACACGGTGACCCAAACTATAGCGGCCCAGTAAGATACTCTTTCACGCCCCGCTTGAAGGACCCGGGGTCATAGAAGGGAGGAAACACATGCGCTGGTAGAGAGTTCCAGGTTTTATCTGCTCGGCACAGAAACGAAGAGCCGAACCGTTTAGTTCGAAAGCGTATGTCAACCACTCTGAAGCGGTGTCTTCCGAGGCCAGCACGTGTTGTCCTGTATGGTAAATCTTGCAAAGAATCTTGATTGATTACGATTTTGGGAGGCTACCTGACCTATATTAATGCTACTTATGTATGTAATATTTTTCAGACGAAGCAAAGAAAGAAGAACTTTGGTAAAGAAAGCGGATAGTAGTGGTACCTGGTACAGGATTCTGTAAATCTCGCCTTCGGTACCATAAACCCTTATCGCCTGTGATGGGACGATTTTTGAAAGCATGTGAATATTTTATTATGAATATATTAGTTATTTGTTTCCTAGCGGTTTGTCGTTCGACCGCCTGGTGTTGATGCAACAGGTGTAAAACATTATTTGTGTCGCTTGCCTTTTTAAATAATAAATTTAAAACATTAACTTTGCTAAGGGCATTACCCTTAGCAAAGTGAATCTTTGAAAGTTATTAGAGTCAAACGACACATTTATATAACTAATTTTATTACATTTTTAGGGTTACCCTTAGAGATTCGTCATGTCCGTCCATCCTACCAAAACGGTTGGTACTAAAAAGATGAAACTGCATGAATATGTGTTATAATTACCTAAAGAAACTGTTACAATAAAATAAAAAAAAAAAATTTCTTTGGAGTATCTCCCCTACACAAAGTGGGAATGTTTTTTTTCTCGCGTCTACCCCATCGTGTGGGGTATGATTACATAGGTATTTTAAAAACATTACGAGGTAGCTCAAACCATTTTGCGAGTTATTCAACTTTAAGGCGTTTTTTTTTTGTAAAAACAGGGCGTCCTCCCCTCTAAACATCAAACGGCTCGCTCAAAAAATCTGTAAAAAATTCATAGTAAGTCCATATATTGAACTTTTAAGGAAAACTATAGTGGTTTTGATATATATTTTTTATTTCAGGAGTTATAGGAGCCTAACTTGTAAAGTGCACTCATTTAGAAAACTTCGTACAAAAATAAAGAAATAATTAGTAAACATAACAATTTTATTATCCTTTGGGCACGATTTTAAATTTACCAACCATCATGCGTGACAACGAAACCCTATTCAATACATGGCCTAACACGCCCGATTCTACTAGCTTAACTCGAGATGTAATTGACTGATCAAAATAATAATAATATCCTCGGAAGACAAAGCCAATGGTGTTTATCGTCAAAAAAAAATCTTTAATCCTTACTAATATTATAAATGCTAAAGTAAATCTGTCTGTCTCCAGCTTTCACGCTAAAACTACTGAACCGATAATGAAATTTGGTACATACATAGCTTAGAACCTAATTAAAGGAAGGACATAAACTGACATATACGCGGGCGGAGCTGCAGGCGAAAGCTAGTTTATTACAATTGTACAGAGATGGCATAACCGATTACTGAGCAAAACGCTGATTATAGAGTTTCATTCAAGGCAAAACTGCTCGTAATCGAACCCTCGAACATGTATAGATATCATAGTTATTTATATATATTCTACATACGTAATAAGAATATATATTTTACGTCTAGTCAGAGTTCGCCACCGCAGATGCGAAGCTTCTTTCCTCTATCGCTATTCGGCCGTGTGTACATAAACAAAGAAAATAGATTCTGTGGTAACACTCTAGGAAGCATCTTTTTAAATATAATTTTACTTGTCAGTTGAAGCGTAATCAGGTAAATAATACAGTTACCCTTGTTAGTGAAGGCTGTTTTGACGTCCGATCACGTTCCTAAGGTATTAAGGGTTTTGAGTTAGGAAGAAAATCGTTATATAACCTATGTCAATTTATAATACTTAAAATAGAAGTGGTTATACTTAGACATTGTTTTTTGTGTTTAGTAAAAATAACGCTTATAAATAGTAGAAATTTATTTAGAACTAAACATATAAAAATATTTGACATTTAATAGTGTGATAAACGTACGTGTGGTATATGTCGGTATTATACATAAAAATATAAATACTGTGACTGTTGTTGCGTATGTCGGGAAGCTATATATTACGTAATACATGCAAATTGTAAATACCCTCTAAAAGAGACCTATATCCATCAGCTGACTGTTGAAAGCTATTCATCAATCATCATCAACAGCCTTTAACAGTCCACTGCTGGACATAGGCCTCTCCTTGGAAAGGAGGTTTTGGCCTACTATACCACGCTGGCCAGACGGGTTGGTATAGGGTTGGTTTCAAGTTTTTCTTCTCTTTGCATTGATATTGTCTTGCGTAGTTTATCCCTTAGTCGCCTTTTACGACACCCGCGGGATGAATAGGGGTGGTAACACTCTGTATTCCTAATCCGTCACCACACGGACAATATTAGACAATCATAATTCATATACTTATTTGTTTTATAAAAAAACTCCTGCATCAGAAATATACACCCGATACGTGGGACTTTACAAACACTCATGAAATTAACACAGAACACTCAGACTTGGAATAACAATTCGTGGATAACATAAACTATTGTTCATTAGGTTTGAACCCACAAGACTTAGCGCAGCAGAATGTGGCATGGCGAACACTTAATTGACCAGTTCAACCCTGTAAGTAACTTGTAATACATGTAAACGAAGTACAAAAATAATATGTTTAAGTACAAAGTTCTACGTAGGTACATGACGAAAAATATTATGTAAAAAGTAATCAAGCCAAAAGAAAAATGTTAAATAAACACGTCTTGTAAGTCTAAAACGTGTAAACAATGTTGAACTTGTTTGTTCTATCAAAGCTCCGTGTTTTCCTCAGAACCCGGCCGTTTGTATTACTCCTCCGTGACGGTAAGTAAGCTACGGAGCTTAACAAACTTGTATATCAAGGTTAAGATCTCAGAATTAATCAAACTTTGATTTCATTAATGATGAGAAAAATTGACTGTTTGTTGGATAAAATAATCTTTTCAATTATAGCCGATAATACCGAGTAGAGCCGGTGTGCGTGCAGATTCTTAATCAAAGTAACTTAATACTTCCAGCCCCATCTGAAACAGTGTTAAAGTAATAAGTGTCTATTATCGAAGTGGATTATATGCTCTTACATAAACTGTTATAACAATTGAAGGCTAAACAGTAATGTTCTCTGATATTCACGAAAGATGACGCTTTGCCTGCAGCGAATATTTAATGCTGATGTCGTTTTTTCGTTTACTTTTGTTTAATTTTTGTACCTAACATTTCAATATCATAGTTAAGATTACAAACACTTCAATATGTTTTTATTAATAAGTGTTTCAAAATAAATGTTTACATGAAATGTGTGAAATCTTGATACCAATACCACAATCAGGTAAATCTGCTTGACCCCTGAACCTCATGGGGATCTCAACGTTTTTATAAAGAGAACAACAATAATAATAATGAAAATACACAAGCGATTGCCGAGGATCGAACAAAATGGCGTGCAATTGGAGAGGTCTATGTCCAGCAGTGGACTACGATAGGCTGATGATGATTGCGTCATACTCTCAATGGAACAACCTATGTTACAAATCTGTACATGTTTGAATAGGTATACACGTCCGTATATACACCAATATTGTGATTTCTCAACTGTAGGGAATTACATCAGGCGAACTGGGCATTTGGGAATCACAACGCTACCTTGCAACGTTCATATTCGAATACAATGTGTTACACAATTACTTGTATTTTAACAGATATATATTGAAGTACATGTCGATTTAATTAACACAAATAAAGACGTACATATATTTAAGATAATAAAATGGAAGTTTTTAAAAGCTATAAATAACTTGCAATATTTTAAATTATGTAAAACCAAAAGTTATGAAGTCGGAAGTTTTTTTGGTTGATTTTAAATAACATCTCTCTAGTAATGAATTAGTTCCAGACAAGGCTTCGGCCGTCGCTGCTGTCTGTATACGCAATGAATTATGACGGTCTGTTGTGAACTTTGCCATGGACTCAATTAGTTTCGTCAAAGGAACTCCGTAACTTCATTCGTTCACACGTAAAACGATGTTACTAAACACAATAAGTAATGACAGTCTATTTTAAACTTAAAAATAGCCTGGGTTAACTCTAACTGTTGGATCTAGTAAGTTTACTTAAAATGGCCGATTTCATCTTGACAACGATAAATATGTACAATGACAACCAGTATTGTACATTACCAGTGACTTTTAAATGAAATCATGTCCATTTAGAATTTGTGGTATGTGCCCGACCCAGTAATCGAGAATAGGCGAACTAGATTGTATTGAGATCGAATCCATTATTTATTGTTATCAATAAGTTTGATATTGTACCGATAAATCGAGTAGAGAGCCGTGCCATGATTGTGTGCCATAATCCTGTTCATATTGTAAAATATGGATTTGGTGATCATTGTTCTGATAGTCGTATCTACTCTGGATTAATCCAGCTTGCATTAATACATATAGATTATTTTGGGTTTTTCTCTATGTCAAATATGTATGTATTTACAAAAAAATCTATGTTTATGTATTTATATCAGTTGTCTAGTAACCCATAATACAAGTTCTGATTAGTTTGGGACTAGATTGAGTTGTGATGGATCAATTTTGACAGGATTCACTGCCAGATAACTTCTGACTAACTTAGCTCTCGGTTGTACTAAAAGTACAAAAACAAACGAGCTTAGTTAGTCGTAAACAAAAACATAATACAAAATCCTTTGAGAATTACGCTCATATAAAATCGCTCTGCATGAACAATGTTAAATCTGTGTTTGAAATATTAACTGAAATGTACGTGAAAATTGTAAATACTAAAGCGCAACTTATAAGCGCGTCAAGTGTTATACGGCGGGCATGTGTCTGCTAGTAACGAATTTTGTACATCGGAATGACAGCTTTCGAAATAATGGAAAAACTTCACTGAAATGAACTAACGTTTTGACGGGAAATGTTGAAATATGAATAAATAGGATTTAGGGTAAGGACATTTTTAGTTGTATCACAAAATACACTCGGATAGCAAAGAAGCTTGTACTTATAAATAGATTTATAGCTAGCTGCGCCCCGCGGTGTTACCCGCGTATATCATTAAGGCTACTATTCAAGTTTTGTTATGCCTAGCAACCTGTGAAGTTTTGACAGGAGATAAACAGTGAAACATTTTGACCTAGCTTTCGCCCGTTTATCTCGATTATTGCAGTAAAAAGTAGCCTATGTGTTATTCTGATATATAAGCTATATTACTGTAAAGTTTCATCCAAATACGTTCAGTAGTTTTTGCGTGAAAGAGCAACAAACATACACACTTACACACATACTCACAAACTTTCACGTTTATAATATTAGTAGGATAATGCGGTTTCGCCTTACGGCTTGGTTCAATGTAAGTTCATTAAGCAGTGGAATAAAAGTACAAGTGAGATTATTTTCAAGCAAACATTTTATCAAGCTCTACCAAGCGTTGCCAAGAGTATAAATTAAAAATAGCTGAAATTGTAGCTTAAATAATGTTGCATGTCAATTAAATTTCATGAGTAAAATCGAGTTTTATCATCAAACAAAATTAGAAAAACGCCATATGTTTTCTACAACTTCACGATTTTAGTTTTATGTAAATAAACACTTTATTTATACCATTACTTTGCTGGTATGGCAAGCCGCATCGATGTATCTATTAAAGAATTTTAATCTCTTAAAGCGTGATCTTGGGAGTATTATATCATTATATTTACAATTACTTTTAAATTTTAAGGAAATTTACAGCTAAAATACGAGTACTATTCAAATAAAAGGAATAAAATGGCGAGGCCCAATCACAAGTATTATTTGGATAATTGTCTATTCGTTCGTAAATTGGGGTCAGGATTATAAATATAACGGCTAAAAGTGCCCATTGAATTTGAACTTCTAGAGATGTTACTTTTTTTACCAAATTCCGGCACAGCCAACAAACTTGAACAAGTACAATCACAAAGTAAATTTAATTTAACTATCTGCGTGGAATCTACATTTAAATAATTTCATTATTATGAGCAACAATGAATTACTGATGAATTCTGGAGCATCTGTCTAGACATACGTCTGTCTGGTGTGCAGCAATTAGAGATAAGCTACTACTACTACTACTAGCACCATATTACGGTATTTCCGTGTAAGTTGGTTACATTTTTAGTTAAGGTAAATATCAAATACTCTGAAAGTTTACAAACCATTAATATCAATAATTTAATTAACAATGTATGAGCATTTGTGACCTAACATCGTAATACTATATTCATTCATAATTTTACATAACCATTAAGATAGAAAACTGCCTCGTTGGTCTAACCGCTAAACTCTAAGGTTAGCGTATGAGATTGTTGATCAATACGTCTCGAGTTTGAATCCGGCTCGGACTGTTATTGAGTATGGGAAGTAAGTTAATTGCTGATACATACAAATTGGGGCACAGACCACACCATTGTGTGTATCACACACATATTTTTCAAGGAAACCCACGTCCTTTGCAAAATAAGTCATTCAAATGCACACACTACTGTAAAGTTTTTAAGATATTAAAACTACAAAAAGGTATCAACGCCTTCTGAGATAATATATCACTAAGAACTCTCGACTTTTTAGTGGCTGTCCGTAAGCAAGAAGCTTCGTCTGTCCGTAAGTGAAGGACGCGACGGACGGACGGACGGACAAGACGAAAGTATAAAGGTACCGAGTCACGAACTACGGGACCCTAAAAAGATATGGATACAAAGTATGTAGGTATATGAAAAAATGCTTACATAATATAGCCGTCATTCACCAAACAAATGTTATGAGTCACAAATGCAGTAACGACCTTGTCGGTTCGTAAGTGGGTAACAATTAGCGTTAAGTGGGCATAAGATTGACTGACGATTTCGGGTGACAGAAGTTTTATCGACTGTTTGTTGCTGATTGAGAATCACATTGTGGTGACGGAC
The DNA here is from genome assembly GCA_932526445.1 of Phragmatobia fuliginosa. Classification (NCBI taxonomy): domain Eukaryota; kingdom Metazoa; phylum Arthropoda; class Insecta; order Lepidoptera; family Erebidae; genus Phragmatobia; species Phragmatobia fuliginosa. Next base: position 40,933,998 of record OW052057.1, on the reverse strand, counting down.
AAATGCATAAAAAATACTAATCTATTCAATATCAAATCACGTCATCGTTAAACTCACTAGACTCGTGCACCGAGGGTTCCCTACAAACCTGTAGAAGTAAAAGTTATGGTATTTTTATTGCTAAATGAAATCCATTCATTCAGAAATTCCAATGTAGAAAACTGGAGGAGCATAAATTTAAGACAAAGGAGGACAAAGGTCTTTATCATTTCAGTAATTTCAAGTATCTGAGTCCACGGGAAGTACCCTGTAAGTTTTGATTTCCTTGCGAGTTTCGAATACTTGCAGCATAAAACAGCAGTATCTTTTAATTGCGTTGGCTTAGAAGTTTGATTTTTTTCACAGCTAGGTTTGAGTATTTGATATGAATTTCAGCTTGATTTCTTCACGCGTTTCTAAGAAAAAAGGTCTTGGTAGACAGACGGACAACACAGTGATACTATAAGCGTTTGAGATACATAACCCTTAGAATTACCTAAGTTACTCCTTTATTTATTAGCTAGCTGCCATCGAAAGTCCCGACAAAAGTAAATTTTGTAGCAACAATATTCATTACAGAAAAAGATTTATCTTTAAATTTTTTTTACCTTTTTTAAATAAGCAATTTAACTTTGGCTTTTTATAAAAACTCTTCCATAAATGAATAGACAGTTTTAGAATTTCGTCTGGTCTCATTGTAAACGTTGTAGACGCACGCTTCTTACAATAATTTAACACATAATTGTAGTAATGTTACACGTAACTTTGTAGGCTTGTGTTCTTTAACAAAGAAAAACATACCTATTTAGGTAAGAAGAAAACTTGTTTGAAGAAAACCGCGTTTGAAAATCGATTTATAACGTTCGCAGACTTTTAACAATCAATGTGCGAAATAATTTATGTATGTACAATGTTACATAATATGTAACATTTAATGGTTGACCTTGCGATTGGCGCGAGCATTTTAGTACTGTTTGACTCCATGACCTTTCTTTAAGGGTTATCACTCTCTAAAAAGAAATAAATTATTACGTTCCAAACTCTTTTGAGTCTTCAGCTCCATTCATCATCATCAGCATATCGCAGTCCACTGCTGGACATAATCCTCTCCCATTGCACACCACTCTCATTGAGCTCCATTGTCTACTCTCTATAGGTACCTTACCAAATAATTAAAACAAGTATTTTAAACTATTATTAGATAGTGTAGTGTGGACCCTCACGGTACGGCTGGTCCACGGGAAGCCGAAGATCGAAACAAGTGGCGTGCAATTGGAGAGGCCTATGTCCAGCAGTGGACTGCGATAGGCTGATGATGATGATAGTGTAGTCTTCGTATTCGATGGTTACGGTATTTTTTGGTTTTGATCTTCCTGGTAGGAGAATACAATTAGAATATTTGGCTCTTATTCTTCAAACTTAATAGCTTTCTGGAAAAAAAGTGTTGACAGCGATGAGCCATGGAAGTTATTTCTGTAGCAGTCTAATTTTTTTAAATGAAGTGGAACTAAAGAAGACTTTACTCTAACCATCATAAGTTATCCTCCTGTTCTAAAAGTCAATTGTTTTTCAAATAGTCCAGCAACAATGGTCTTTTGGACAGTTTTTTACGTTCATTAGGTCAACATTCGAAATACTCATAGAAAATCTATCCTGCATCATAAACACTACTTAACAGGAATAGCAGTAAATAAATTTCAAACGAATTGCTTAAAGTAATATTTGTTTTACTTTCTCTTGTAAAAACATATTTCATTTATCTTCAGGCGTACAAAAAATTCATTTTAATATTTAAAAACTTTTAAAACAGCAGCATAGAACACTATGTGTGGTTTTAATAGCTACCGAAGTAGTTCTGATTATTAAATACTACGCACGTCAAAGGTATGTGGATATTAGAGCTTGCACAAAGGAATGACTGAGGTGAGAGGGATTTATATTAATATACCTTTACCAACACACAAACTCATCCAGTATTAAAACATTCTACCCTGGAAACTGTTTTGCAATATTATCTTAATTAAAATTTTTGTACCTACTCTACGTGTTTAACTTTCTCTACTTCAATTTATATTTATATAAGTATATTGTTTTAAAAACTGAGAGTATCCCAGACCTTTGCCTGGACATAGGCTTTTCCCATTGCAAACCACTCTGATCGATTTTGTTCTTAGAACTTTAAAAGGGTAACAATTATTTCATACATTATTTTTATGATACGTTTACGCAACTCTAATTAGAAATCATTGTCCCCCATTCATGCAACATTTTACATTGAAACTGCTCCTTTTATCGCAGTGATAGTATAAAACCCTTCTCGATAACCGGGCTATCTAACACATATATTTTTTCAAAGAGTTGATTTTTAAATACTAGTTTGGATTAACTATTCTTTAAGATAATATTTAATCTACTGAAAACTTGTTTAGCACACTTTTATCTCTATTGAGCAAGTTGCTAGCTATCACTATCTGATGCCGCTTTTTAGCTTTATAACACAGCAATAAGACACTAATAAGGAGTTCCCAAATCATCATTCATAAGCCTTATAAAAAACGTATTGTTTCAAAAGTATTTTCATACGTGAGACAACCCTAGCCACATGGCCCATAATGTGTGACTCACGTACAGAAATACAAGATAACAACGCGTCCTTATGACTGACTGACTGCATCTCATTTTTACATTTAATATACAATTGTGTCTTTGCTATTATTTAATACTGCCGCACTGTTGTGTAAATGAGAAAATATACTTAGTATTAGATATATTTGGCGGTCTATTGCTATACATAGAACTCTCTATAAAAAAGAGGTTTTGGTCTAATAAACCAAGCTGTCGAGACTTTTTCTTGTTCACCTGTTAAGTGAGAGTTTATATTATACAGTGGTTAGTACAACCGTACAGTGCTCGACTGTACACTAAGCACTGACCTCATTAAAAAGTCATTGGCCCTAGATACACTGATGAAGTATTAAACTGTGTAATACATTTTTATACTAAATTAACAGCTATTGCAGTAGTATGTATAGCTGATTACGTTAACCAATCGAACTGCAAAAGAATATTAAACAAATGGTTGATTAAAGCTGAAGCATCAAAAGTTATTAAAATAATAACTTTACGAATTTAACACGCAGCTGTCTGATCCTAATCTAAACTAGGCAAAACCTGTGCCAAGTTAGCCAGACTACTCATAAATATAAACACCTAAATATTATAATTAAATAAGACCCAGTCAAAAAATCAAGAATTTTAGAGATGTACAAACATGCACAAAAACTAAACAGTCGAGCAGTTAAAAACTGGGACTCTATACGTGGTTGCTTCCTACTGTAATCGGGTATTTAAAGCAGGGCGTGAAAAAGCATCTCACTGCCTACATTTGTCGTGAGTATTGTGACTCCACTCTTGGATTCTTTACACACTTTCCATCAGGCAGAGTAGAGCCGCGCAAGCCGGTTTTAAAACTAAAACAATTAAAATGATTTGTCTTGGTTGGGACTCGAACCCACGACCACTAACTTCAACAGTCAGGAATACTAGCCACTATAGTAGTGGTAATCTATCTAGTAGTCAGTCCTCAACTTACCGTCCAAAAGGTTGGTACTAGGAAGATGAAAACTTGCATGGATATGTGTTTTTACGACGTTGACAAACAGCTAAAATAAAATCACGAAAAAAAATTTAAGGTACCTTCGTTACACGAAAAGTGGAGATGTTTTTTTTCGAGTGAGGTATCATTAGAACAGTCTTTTAAAAATATTGAGAGATAGCTAAGACGATTTTTGGATCCAGGTATTCGTTTGCGAGATAGTGAAATAGTGTCCCCCCACCCCCTCTTTAAAAGATAATTGCCCCCCTCAAAGAAAAAGATTAGCTTTGAAAATCTGGAAAAAAATATACTAGTAGTCCAAGTGATGAACTTTAGAGAAAAACTATAACTATTCAGATAACTTTGTTAGCTCAAGAGCTATGTATGCTTAACATTTAAAAATGCGCATGGATAACTTCGTACAAAAATAACGAAATATAAGTAAAAAAAATATATTGGACCCGAGTTTAAATCGACGTGCCAATGGCTATTTTATGCGTGACTTGACATGCACTTGGCCAATTTTTATTTGTTCTACTTAACTACATAAATGACGATTTGTAAGGATTAAGTACTAAACTCTTATTTGGTTCATTTTAGTGAATAAAATATGTATAGTCCGATTTATTGTAGGACCATGTAACTATTCAATCAAGATTTTATAGTCTAAAAAACATTCCAAGTCAATAATCTAAACTTACTTTTAAAATTCGTATTTCAAGGACGCTTAACGGTCTAACAGACCTTTGTTTTTTTTAATACATTGCGGGTACAAGGATAATATTAAGAATAATATAAATATTGATTTTTTAAACCCCAAACAGGTGGCAACCCTACAGTTATCTCGGCTGACCATGGCGTACTATAATCATACCGCATGAGTCATCGCCAGAAATACCCGTCCTCGTATGATAGAATCCTACTAATACTGTATAAATGCAAATTTAAATTAATTGTAAATAGAAATTGCAATGTTTTAAGCCAATAACTTCATTAATTATTTGAACAAATACTCGTTAACAGTTACTTAATTCGTCTAAAATTTGGCTGTATAATTTAACACACACGAATCATTAATGAACGACATTGTTAATGCTGTCAGTTTATGAAATAATAATATTTAAAAAAAGGTAAAAATGTGAGGTAATTTGTATTGGGAGGTATAAACATAGAGGAGAAATGGAGATATAGAAATGAGGAGGTACAGAAAATTGCTTTTGTCGATAGAGAAGCAGACAACAGAAGTGCAGAAAACACAGTATATAAACTAGGTTATACACATTTCTAATAATAAATATAAATATATCAATTTCTTGAGAAAGTGATCGAATTATATGGTTTGGTGACTTGTGAGGTTTGGAATTTAATGTACTCAGAGCTGGCATCGAAAGTGAGACGCTCACTGATGATGTTCATTTGAAATTATACACTACACTAGGTATAATTTCAAATTAATAGGTAGCAATAAAATTCATTGAGTTCACGTTTAACAGTTACATCTAATAGAAGGGTAACGGAAGTAATCGGTAACATGCGTGTCATTGGATGTATCAGACAATGGACTATGCGAGCGGTCCAAAGCTGGGGTTCATGCCGCAAACTAACATTTTCTGTTAAACTTTCAAGTACATTACAAACATTATGATCGCGAACTCAGAAATATTTGAACGAACAATAAACGGGCCAATTATCATCACTTTACGCCTCGATTTCTAAACACATAACCTCTTTTAACAAAATCGGGGTATATCAAACCATTTTGTTTGAAGTACATTCTGTTTGGTTTAGAACTAGTGTGAAATTTACACAATGAGCCCTTTTTTTGTGTTACAAAACCGATAAAACAGTGTTTCTATTCATTTATGGGAGAACATATATTATACGTTTTTGTTTAGTCTTCATTGTTTCGATGTGGTTAACAAATTGTTCAGTGTTTAGTAAAAGTTATCATTAAAGGCGAACTTTTAATATATATTCATTGTCTATTCACATAGTTTCTTTTTGATAAATAGTCCATTATGATTTTGACAACCTTATGACTATGACAACTAAATATCGCACACCCAGTAATATATTGGCACATCTACGTTTTTCAGATTTTACAATAACTAGGATTTAAGATTTTATAAATGTTTGAAATCAATTTATGGGTTCATTTAAGGTTTTTTTACAGATATTTTGGGTTTGGTTACTAGTATAGACGTTAATAGTATTATTTAGGGATGAAAATTTCCACTTCAGGTGTTCAGGATTTAACTCATAACGATAATAGAAGTGGAAGTCAAGCACTTGTGCCGTTGTCACTTTGAACAACTTTCAAAAAATGACATTATGCACCCAGAAACTTGAAAAATCCTGTGTGAAAGTCAAGATATAAAACAACTGGTTGATGGAAAATAAACTTTTTAATCACAATAAAAAAATTGATATAAAAAAATTAAATAAACATGTGATAAAAACGTTATTTACTCAATTTTTATTTAGTTTTTTTTATTTATAATCATCAAACTACATCATATAATAATTTTTAATGAAAATTTTACTTAATCGATCCTATGTTACTTAAAATGTAAGTAACGCAGGATCGATTAAGTAAAATCTAGATTTACATTAAACAAAAAAAAATCTGCCCTTACTGTATTTAAAACAGTAGGGTTCTATATTAGTTTACATAATGATAATAAAGTTAAAGACTTATAGAACCTTTCATAATAGACGGGCACTATGTTAGACTGTAGTAAGGTCTCGTTTTTAGGATTCCAAAGTTTATGACTTCGAACCCTTATAGATTCGTCATGTCCGTCTGTCCGTCCGCCAGTCCGTCCTCAACTTACCATCCAAACGGTAAGTGCTAGAAAGATGAAACTTTGCATGAATGTGTATTGTAGTTACGTCGACAAATTGCTACAATAAAATTATGAAAAATATTTTTATTTGGGGTACCTCCCCTACACGTAAAGTGGGGATGTTTTTTTTTCTTGGGGCTACCTCATCATGTGGGGTCTCATTAGATAGGTCTTTTAAAAACAATAAAGGGTTACTGAGACGATTTTTTTATTTAGGTATCCGTTTGCGAGAAATCCCATTTTAAAGGCCACTTTTTTGTAAAAACAGCCCCCCCCCCTCTTAAAGCTAAACGGCTGGCTCAAAAAATCTGGAAACATTCCTGATAGTATAACGAACTTTGAAGGAAAATTATAACGGATTCGATGACTTTATTAGTTCAGGAGTTATAGAGGCTTAACTTTTACAATGCGCTTACTTGGAAAACGTCATACAAAATCAAGGCATTAATACGTAAACATAACAATTATCCATTGGATACGATTTCTAATCTAAGTACCATTATGGGTGACTGAGGAACCCTTTCCTGTGCGTGGCCTGACACGCACTTGGCCGATTTTTTGTGCTTAGCCCTGCACAACTGACAAATGAGCCGTTCTTTTACGCGGGTGCAGGGGGAAACAGCTATAATGGTATAATGACACTTACGACCTCTCTCGAAGAATACGGAAGCTAGCGTTGTGCCTTTTTACCACTTTGTGGACTATGCGCTTTTAAAACTCTATGCCATAAAAACTCAATTTCGTATTTTTTTGCAGATGTGCCAATATATTACTAGGTGTGCGATATGTTGCCAATTCGATTTAAATAACAATCGATTTTACTTATAGGGAAGTTCCATTGATTTGAAATGAATAATGAATTTTACATAAGAATGGATTATTGATATTAATAAGAACTCTTGTGACAAATCTAGCATGTACCATCTTTTATTTGTTCGTTAGTTTAGGTTTAAACTAATAACTTAAAAGTGAATTCATTCAACTTCATTATTGTCTATCTTGAATAACGGCTTGACTATAGATATTTTTCAATTTTCAGTAAAGATACCTTAAGATTCCATAGGTCACTGACAGATTTTATAACTTTTGTTCATTCATCATAATCTACGCTATTTTTGTTTTTTAGATTCTTAATAATGTTGACTATGTCGTTTGGTGTACTTGGGATCAAATACATGGGTTAGTTACTTTTTATTAATATTTAACGCCTGCTAAGGTGACTGACTACTATGCCTGATGAAAAGCATGAGTAGCATCCAAAAGTGGAGGCTGCCATACTCACTGCGAATGCAAGCAGTAATGACATGTGACCCACATGATGGCGGCCTAGTGATATGATTTTTCACGCCCCGCTTAAAAGACATTAAAATACGGGATCATAGCAGGAAGGAAACACATGAGCTGGTAGTGTTAATCAGTTTATTTCTGTTTAGGCATAAAAAGGTAGATTCGAATCGCTTAGTTCTGGTGCGTATTTCTTCCACTATAAAACATATATATATATATATATATATTTTTTATAATATCTATACCTACAAGAAACTTGAAATTGGTTGATAGAGGAAACACATAGACTTCAAGTATACAAATACTTGCGATAACTAGGAATAGAATCCGTTATAATAGACGTAGCAGATATGCAAAAGCACCGTACGTTGTCAAAATTTTATTAAGTAATCGTACGCCTTACTTAGAGGGTAGACAGTAAACCTTAACATTGCAGTTAATTGATTGTCCACCCACACACTTATTGCGAATTTCTCATTGGATCTCAAAAAGTTCTGAGTCTAATAATGTTAGGGGTGCTGTTGCTAAATAAAGTTCAATGGCTTAAACAAATGTGGCACTACATATAGACTATGTTTGCAACAAGTTTTCAAATAGCTGCATAAAACTCTAGAAGCCACCAATACATTTTGTCGTGCAATAATTATATTTTAGTAACAAGACAACTCCCGCATATGAAATGTATGCATCCTATCTCGCGGGGGGATTTACAAACATACATTAAACGAACACAAAGAATACCCGAACTCAGAACAACAGTTTCTGGAACACACAAAGTGATTTCTCACGTGGGGCTTGAACCCATCACACTTGTACAATTAGAACGCGGTGTGGCGACCGCCTAATCTACTGGGCCAACCGTGCAGTCAATAATATTATCTAATATATAAAATTCTCGTGTCACAGTTTTCGTTGCCATACTCCTCCGAAACGGCTTGACCGATCTTTATGAAACTTTATATGTATATTCAGTAGGTCTGAGAATCGGCCAACATCTATTTTTCATACCTCCAAAACGCGAGCGGAGCCGCGGGCATCAGCTAGTTACTTATAAAGTAGTTATATGACTTATTAACGGTGATTCAAATAAAATCAGAAATTCGAATTAGTCGTTATGCAAACCCTATTTTCAACAAATTCTTCCTGCAATTATTCCTGTCGACTATAAGCGGACTAGAATTGTATGATTTAAAACTTTTATGACGTTTATTTACAGCATATATTTATGATTTTTCACAGAAAAAAAATACACCGATCCATAATATGTATTATCAAATCATTTCCACGAAAAAAAAACAATAAATAATGCTAGTACTTTGTTGTATTAAAAGGCGCGTACCCTAAATACTGGCGATACTGTTTGAATTTGTGTGAAAGACAAGTTGTGTGTTTCATTGCATTATAAATATAAAAGGAGCATTATGAAACATATGTCGAATGGACCCGTGTGAGGATATGAGTGGTTACTGCTTTACACATCAATGACCAGCAAGTGACGTGGAACGGCCGTGACCTACGTACTATCTGACTGATTGATGATATAAATGCTATTCGACATGTCCTAACCAAATCAATCTTATTAATACTTGCTTGTCCCCTTATTCAAGATGCAAGTGTTTTCTATTGTTGTCTAATGTTGACCACGTGAAATAGCGTTCAGAGTCGTCATTGCCAAACATTTAGGCTATGCTTGTTGAATGTCAACTAGCTTAGGGTCAGTTTTTAATGTTCGGAGATCGGTCTAGATCACAAATCATCATATTAAACCAGTGACTTTATATGGACTGACTTAGTGATTAAAATTTTTAAGATTATTGAACTTAGAAATTTGGTGTTTTATTTAGGAGTACTACTAATATATCATGGTAGTGTAATCGTACGTAAATTACTAATCTCCTAAAGGCGGTTTCTCATTCTTATATATCACGATTCACGAGACTTATGGGAGAAGAGAAAAGACCACGGTGTCGGTCGGTTTCCAATTTAAATTATTTGGTATCCTTTGATCTAGGGTAAGGGATGCCACAAGCCACATATTCTTCTCACTTAATTTTACATATAAACATTTAGTATTAAAAAAATATGTCAGTATTATATACCTTTTAATAAAGTGTATCTACGTGCGTATAATAAATACATTTATGGAAATACCAAATTGATTTAAAGATATAGTTTTCAGTTTTGTTCTTATCAGTGGCCAATTAGTGATACATGAACATTAAAAATGACAGAAATGTGCATAATAATACGAGGTGCTAGTGAGGGATACGTTATAGATGTTCTCTCAATAATACGTCCCATAATCCTATCCTATATCAACGGTGAACAAAAGTGAACAGAGACCTAGGAATAGAATATATAGGCGATTAGTTGACAGTATCGACTGACTGGGTTAAACTGCGCATTATGATGGAGACTTATACCCAAATAGTTGAGAACGGCTGAGAAGAAAGAAAGAATGATAGCACACGGGTCAAGTTACAAATTTTAGAAGTATAAACGTTGGTAGTGAGACACTGTAGTGGTATAATGATTATCAATTCACGAGCTAAGAAGAGTTAAAGCAAACAATGTGACCATTTGATTACAACCCATAGATTTCAAATATAGGTCACCCTTCCCATCCATCTTACTACATATTAAAACCATTCTCACATCATCCGACAAACAACAAGAATAGATTTTATTGGTAGCGTGGAAAACACATGAGAAACTGAGAAAGGCGGCCGTGAAAGCCACTCATGCGCAAACGGTTAAGTGGGGTGACCATGATAACTTGGTTAGGAGTTTGAACAACTTTTTGTTGAATAGATAGTCTTAAGGCAGTTCTTGTAGCAGGCAGATACATGAATTAATATATGATTATTTCTAATCTGAATAAGCAACCCATAGCACATGATAGATTCTAAAGGGTAGAGAAGATATTTATAATCGTTTACGCACAAGCATGGTTATATTTATAAATTATACTTTTAAATACTAAAATTATTTAAAAAAAAATGAAAATTTAATGCATTAAATATATAAGTATTTGCAAAGCTATTTAGCATTATTTATAAGTCAATTCAGCGAGAGAAAAAAAAGTGAGGAATAAATAATCACTATTTACTTATCTACAAAACCTAACCTTACAAACATTATGTCAATAAGGGCTATAAATAAAGCTCTATATGCTCAAGTAATAGAAATACTCGTAAACAACTTCATTGTTTTAACAGAAACATGCCTTTAGTTCACTTGTTTTTGCGATCCTGCTTTATAACTCCATTGCTATACCTTTATTTAATTACAAATTGTTTACCAAGTAATTTAGATCTTGTTACGTTATATTGCTTTAAAGTCATAATTAGAAGTCTTGGCTTGATAATGTGATTTCAATATGAAGACTTTACGAAGGAACGAATGAAGTGAACCTGTTCGGCAACTAATTAATGACATGTGTTAGATCGACATTTAAAAAAAACAAAAGAACAAAACAAAATAGACACTATGTGATCATAAATGACTTATTCCTCCTTTGTTGCTATTAAGTAACAGGATAATTAAGTTCAGATAAAATTAAATCATCTGGGCCTCTAAAAATGAGAATTATACGTGCACTCATTTTAATTTGCTAATAATTTATTAAAAAAAGAATTTAATCAGATTTTTAAATATAACTTACTACGTTTGTAGTAGCCGTATGCATTTCAAATTTGAAAAAATGGCAAGGTCAAAACAGTAATGTTGGAGCCATGCTAGACCTTACAAACTAAAAAGAGTTGCCTAGTAATTTTTTCGCAGTTTTCGAGATTATAATCAAAAAATTAGACAATGAAAGAAAAGATCTACATGAAAACCTCGTTTCCAAAAATGTATTACGTGAAATACAATTCAATATACTGTAATTAATATACTCATTCTTAAAATCCAAACCGCTTTATTGGAGTGCAAGGGAACATACGAATGAAAATAAACTACTTCACTAAATGGTTTGAAAAACATATCCATGTATTCATTATTTTGTTAAATAATTTACACTGAATCTTACTTAGCTGTGCATTTAATTGGAAGCTTTAGCGATTAAATATTTGCTAGCTATTTCTACGCTATGTGATTTAAAACCTGCATTTTATGCAAGGAAAGCAATTAAAAATATGTAACATGATTTTTGATTCTCATTCCATTTTGATTTTGTAATGAACTATATTTTATCCTTGATTTTGCTCACTTGAATGTACATATTATCATTTAATTCAGAACCCCTTCAAAAACAGTACTTTTAATCAATTAAAGGTGAAATAAAATACAAAACTATTGAACACGTTTTAATTATTATTAGTTTTCTGAAAGCATAACAAACTAACCAACAATTTTTACATTTATAATGTTAGTTAAAATAGTCAATATTAACTCCATATTAACCTTTCATATACATTTAAAACTTTTAAGAAAACGAACAAAGTTTTATTTGGAAGGCTAAATCGTAATTTCATTAGATAGATTTACTGTTAGATAGATTCACTGTTCGATAGATTTCATGTGAAAATGAATGTATTGTTTTCATATCTCGAGGCAGTAACCTATGCAATCGATCGCAGAATTGACCTGCAGTTTTTCAGTGACCGATTACCTATTCAACCACAGACGTCCTAAGAGCTTTAAATATGTACATTTAAATATACAGATTGTAAAAGATTTGTAATGTTTGCTAAAGCTTAAGCTTTAACTTAACTATAATTACTAAAGTTATGGAAACACTAATCGACTCATTAAAGCACTACACTTTTTAAAATAATTTATTATACCTATTAATGTGATAAATATCACGAAATTCGTTGTCACACTACTTGATTTATATGAGCAGCATTTAGCTGCGCTGCGCTCCCTACATTTTTCCCGTCGACTTCCGTCACAGCGATACGGTTTATTATAGATGCGTCGTGATTCGTGAATGGTACAATGTGCGTGATATATTTGTCAACTTATTGCACTGTTGCTTATTGTAACAATTGGATAAACAGGTATAGGTATATTTCATTTGAAATAAGGCAACTTCCGCATCAGGAATATACAATGTATACACAGGATGTATATTATACAATAAGTGTAGTGGAGGACTTTACAAACATAGAGATAAAAAAAACCCCGACAACTATTTATTTTGTGAATCACACAAATTGTTACCCCATGTGTATCCAAGTCACCAAACTTATTGTAGTTATTACAGTAAAGTCCAAAGTCTAACCCAAAAGATGTAATGAATTCAAGAAATATTGCAATACATACATACATGCAATACAGGTAGGGAATTTAAATCTATATTCTGTACAAATAAATTAAATTGAGACACCTGTTAGTAATTTAAAATTGTCAGTTTTTCACCAAGATATGTACGTTACCTACAACTAAAAAAAAATCTATATTTTTCTCTCTCCGTCTGTTACAACAAGCGCGAGTAAGACCGCGGGACTTAGCTAGTCATAAATTCTCATCATCCTCAAATAAAAAACTTCCAAAAAACCGGTCGACCGATCGACGGTCATGTTTCGCTTTCATAGCAAAGGAAATATTGCTTAAAAGCAAATAAAAAGACTTGCTACCCTTTGTATGATCAAAGCCAAAATATTTAAAAATATCAGAGTAAAATGTGAGCTGCAAATGTACGAAATAAGTTGAGCGGAAATAATACATTCGTACTAAGGTTTAACATTTGACTGAACAGAAATATAATTTAATATTTCAAACTAGACGTTGGCTTTACGTGTCGTTTCGATAATTTATCTACAGTTATATTTTCCTAAATGAAATATTAAAACCTGATTGTGTTATGTATACCTTGCTCCCAACGAAAACGACATATCGTGTGATATCATAGAACGAAGAAATTCTCATTGTTTATGCACTAATGCGACTTTCAAACCCATTCATTTTCCAGTGAATATTTTTACAACTGCCGTACCTTCCCTCTCAGTTAATGCCAATACTTCAATATTCATTATGTATAATTCTCATGTCACGTTGTTGCTCACAATGAACTCCGAAACATCTAACCGAACTTCCCGTTTTTTTAAATGTGTGTGTTGCTGTGACTCAGGAGAACAACATTTATTTTTTTACTTTGTGTGTGGAAAAATCCTCGAAACATTATTTAAAATTAAAACAAAATTATTAATAGTTAATGTTATGCAAATAAATAATCTGATCTGACCTCAGGTTATTTTCATAAGGCAAGCTTTTGTATAGATTCTAGCTTTCTTTAGTAGATACACAAACTGATAATAATTTAATAAACAGCCCAATAAAATAAAGGGACTATTGAAAAAGTATCGAACACCGGTTTAAAGTACTTTTGTGAATAAGCAGATCTAAATCTCTCCCATTAAGCAGAAGACGCATCAAGAATTGGCATGTGAATGACAACCATCGATGGCCTTAATGAGTGCTGGTATGAGTGTAAGTCGCTAACAGAAGCAGGCCCGGCTGAGCCAAGACGGGTCTGTATGTTATACCTAAGCCTTAATGCCAACTTTATACAATACGATTTTTCTATTCTCACATATTACAATGGGTATCTGGATGGTATAAAAACACAGATGGACCCGGTTAGTGGTACTGTTTTCGGGGTGTCACCAAATTAGGGCGGAACTTCTCCGGGTCAGCTAGTTAAATAACTGTCGTGTCACATTGTTGCTGACGTGCCTAAGATAGGGGCGGGGGGCATTGCTTTAGATGATCTCAATCGCCATTTCACCACAACCACTACTTTGGATCATCAAAGCAAAGTCCAAACCATGGACTGTATTGGCCGTCTGCCAAGGCCTAACACAGACACGTTTGATTTTTCTCCAGTTGCACCAAAGGAGGTTAAACAACTTATCATGTCCATTAAATCTAACGCCACTGGGTGCGATGAAATTAGCCGCTTTATGGTGACCGCTATCCTGGAACAGCTCCTAGCCGCTATCACTTACGTTATTAATTATTCCCTTGACTCCAATGTCTTTCCTTCCATATGGCGTAAAGCTTACGTACGTCCATTAGCCAAAGTACCTAACCCCTCTCTTCCTATTCACTTTCGTCCAATATCTATACTTCCTTTTCTATCCAAAGTCCTGGAAGCTTGCGTACATAGGCAAATGTCAAAATTTATTTATAACAATAATATGCTCAATGCACATCAATCCGGATTCCGACCAGGACACAGTACAGAGACGGCGTTACTCAAAGTGACTCTCGACATCAAGGCGGCGGTAGAAAAAGGCAAAATCACTGTACTAGCCCTTATAGACTTTTCAAACGCCTTTAATACCGTGAGCCACGATATCCTGCTAACTATACTTAAACACTTCATGATTTCTGATGGTGCACTGGAATGGTTCTCATCCTATCTTCGGGGACGCCAGCAGTCCGTTCGAACCGATGAATCTTCATCGACGTGGGCAGAACTTGACTCTGGTGTACCTCAAGGCGGCATTCTTTCTCCTCTTCTCTTTTCTTTATTTATTGATCTCTTGACTCGTGAACTTCAGTGTTCGTATCACTTGTATGCAGACGATTTGCAGATCTACTCACATGCCAGAGTAGAAAATTTGGATGAAGCTATAGGTAATGTAAATAAAGACTTAGAGGCCATAAGAAATTGGTCCAGTAGGTTTGGTTTAACGGTGAACCCACTAAAATCGCAAGTAATCATCATAGGCAGTCCTAGAATGATGAGCAGAATTGATCCTAATGGTACCACTGACATCATTTTTAATCAGACTGTCTTACCTATTAATTCAACGGTCAAAGACCTGGGTCTGCACATCGACTCTACTCTCAACTGGCAAACTCAAGTTACTAGCGTCTGTAAGAAAGTTACAAATATATTGCGTGGTTTCTATCGTCTGAAAAATTTCCTCCCAATAGAGACAAAGAAGATGCTTGTGCAGACTTTAATTTTTCCACTAATCGACTATGGTGATGTGTGTTATCTCGACCTGAATGCAGATCTGCTCAATAAATTAGACCGACTTCTCAACAATTGCATTCGATTCATATTCAATTTGCGAAAGTATGATCACATCTCTGCCTATCGTACCCAACTAACCTGGTTACCTATCAGACAACGCCGCAGTTCGAGGGCTCTGACTATGCTATACACCCTTCTCAACTCACCAAATTCGCCTACCTACTTGAAATCCCAACTAGAGTATATCTGCTCTAACCATTCAAAAAATCTTCGCTCTTCTAACAATCTTCTCCTTCGCTGTCCTTCTCATACTTCCAGTATCATTCATTCATCCTTCTTAGTTCAAGCTATAATTCTTTGGAACACAATCCCACTAGAGATCAGGATGGCCACCAGTCGATCCACTTTTAAGTTTAGAGTACGTAAGTTCTTCAGGGACTTGTTGACGGAGTCATCAGAATAATAACATAAATTGTGTTATAAATAACATAAGTTTACTATTTTACTTAAGTGTTATATCACGTATGTGTGCATTCTATTGAGATATTTTTAATCAAATTTTTATTGTATGTATGTATGGATGTAGTGTACCTAGTATGTATTTATATGTATTTGTGTTGTGTATATATGTATGTTTATGTAAATAAATGTATTTATTTGTGTATATATTCTTAGGACTCTTGTAATATTTACTTTACCTTTTTTGTCTATCATATTGCTTCTCTTAAATAACACACCTGCCTTACATAATTTTGCAACACCCAAAGGTTTGGTTGGAAGAGAATGCCTGTGGCATTAAATCCGCCTTGTGCAATATGTTTGCAGGAAGTTTAAATAAATAAATAAATATATAACCTGATAAAAAGTTAATGAAAAGTTTAATAAATATAGGAAATTGAAGAAATACCGGCCCAAAGCGACACGTCTTTCTGTCATCAGACAGTACCTAAATCTCTCTCAGTAAGCAGAAGACGCATCAAGAATTGGCATTGAATGAAAACCATCGATGGCCTTAATGAGCACTGGTATGAGTGTAAGTCGCTAAAAGAAGCAGGCCCGGCAGATAACTTTATAGTTAAACACTACGAACTTTCTATTCTTACATATACATGCCTGGATGACACAACTGAACCGGGCAGGTGTCGGCGATGTCATTAAATTAAGGCAGAACGAGGTTCTCCGGGTCAGCTAGTTTATATAATTCTCTTGTCACGTTGTTGATCAAGATGAACTTCAAAACTATGGAGCCGATTTTCACGATTTCTTCTTCTTCTTTACTAAGATAGGATTGGTAACATCACACTTAGACCAATAGTAGTAGAAAAAAACGCAGACCAAGTTGACTGGGTCTACATATAAAATCAGGTCAGCTAGTATTATATAATAAAATGTTTATAAAAATATGTATCAAGAGATCTACAAAATATTTGATTGATTTCATCGATGACGTATGATTTCTTAACATTAATATTTCTTATGTACGAGGTTATGAATGGTTATGGAGTTTATTCTTAAAACTGTCCGACGTGCTTAATAAAACATAAATTTAATCTTTTTATGACCTCCTCAAACGTCAGTAGGTCTAGTCTTTTGACGAGGTTATAGATTTATTTTAACGAGAAATGTTTTTTTTACTAAATACCTAAATAAAATAAATAAATAAAATATTTTGATAGTGCTCTAAGCACTAACAAAATATAAACGTAAGGCTACATAATTCTAAATTGAGCTAAGCTATATTTTCTTGATAATTTCAGGCTTAAACCTTTCATATTTTAAAAAAATAGAGGTAATTTATCATTTACTAACAAATTTCAATGTTTGTTTACGTAAAAGTATAATTCCCTTGAACATAACTAAAATTAACCACATCAGCGAAATGGTAAACAATATTAATGTAAATATTATTAAATGAGTAATGTTTGCTTACGCATTCTGAATGAATCTATATTCCGACTTACATATTTTACTACTATGGCCTATCTGATGAGATTAGAAACACTATTCACATTACAATTGTCAAGTGAAATCAAACCTTATCTCCTAGGCGATAAGGGATTAACGGAAATCAAGTGACGGTGAATGTAAGTTGTACCGTTATATTCCAGTCTGTAGGTACTTAGTTAGCCTTGGAAAAGGGCATTAACCTTTAGGCTATGGCAAAGACTTGTGTGTGCGTCGAGAGGGCGTAAGCAGAGTCAAGTTGGGATCGAATTCATGTTATTGTTGTTTTTAACAATGTGTATAAATTAAGCTGTTTGTTATCTAAAGGATTTACTAAGATAAATGTATTACTACAATCTAGTTTTCGCTCGCAGCTTGGCTTAAGTAATATTCTGATTTTTAAATTTAATTTAATTTGTTACCCTCCACGCCTACGCTCCTCAAGGAACACGTCAGATTTCAGATTTCTGCGCCCAGAACTTTCGGCTGTGCGTTGTCTGTCAGTCAGTTAGTTACGGAACAGTTTTATATATTGATATAAAAGACTTTATATTTATAAATTATAATAATCATTTTTTAATTATTTGTCTGTTTGTTTCTTCTAATTTTTATAATAGCTAATCAGCTTTACTATAGTTTTGCGATTACAATTACTAAGTACAATTGAACCTAGTAAACCTCAATACAACTTACTACGCAAGAATATCAATATATTTAATATATTTATTTGTTATAAATATATGTATACCAAGTAGATTGTACAGTGATCATAGAATAATGCAGTTCTTTTTAACATCTCCGGTTCAAAGCCCTTGAATTCTAATAAATAAATTGATCTAATTGACATCGTGAACGCCTGTCGGTGGTTCCCTTTATAGCGCTCCCAACATTTCCTCTTTTCGTAAAGCTTTTACTGCAAAATTTGTAAGCACTTTGAATGTACAAACGGTAGAATTGTACATAATTTTTACTTTTACGAAAGATTTCATAACGTGCTCGTGTAATTTGTTTGATATTTTCGATTGCCGAATTTTTCGACCAGATTGCCCTTACGGATTGATTGACCAGGATATACGGGTTAACCCACAATATTTAACTAATTATAACATTTATCATTCCACTGGACTTATGTATTTCTGTAGCTAGAAGGTTTTGGTCTACAATACTACGCTTGTCAGACGGGTCGATCTGGGGTTTGTTTTATGGTCCGGATTTTGTAGCCCCATTATCAAACAAGTATTTTCTTAATGTAATTGGCATTCATCAGCAGAGTATAACCTTTAATCTTCTTTCAGACGTGCTACGAAATGGAAAGGTATCTGCGAGAAGAACCCCGAAAGCGACGTGAGCCACCCCAAGAAGAAGAGTGGGCAAGATCATCATGTTCTCCCCCGTCACCACCAGCTTCCCCACCTACACCACCTCTATACGATTACGCTATCAAAGTTGAGCCTATTAGCGATTCTGATGAACCAAGAGGTATGTGTACTTTGATAATGTAACCAACAAATGTCTTTTTGTAGTTCGAGTTAGACTAAAGGTTCGAGCACATTATTTTGCGCTGCGCTGCGGCCCGCCCCGACACGCTGCGGCCCGGCATAATGTGCTCGAACCTTAAATATTATGTGTGAGTTAGTAGTGATAGAGCATTCTATTTGTGAATTTGAAATGTGTATGTGTTTAGATATCCCCTGCGAAAATTGACACAGTATTTTGTGTTAGGAAAATATGCTATACCCACTCCCTTTTGGTTCGGCTACCTCTGTTGTTCTATGAACTTATACCAAAAACACTATTTATTTTTATGGGCTATATGTCCTTTTACCTTTTTCATGACAATGATTTGTAATAATATTTACTAGATTGCGTAGTGTTCTCAAGAAATACCTGAATTCATTAAAATAATACGAGCAAAACAACATGTGCTACTATAAAATAATATAAAAAGGGGAAATATCGAGTCATTGGCCTAAATGAATTGGCGACTAATTTAGAAAGTGTCAATACGAACATTAAATGAGCTTGAAAGTATGACACATAAGGGTGACAGGTGACAACAGTGGTGTGAAACAGGAAATTGGTGATGCTTGCACGCTTGCACTTAAGTAGCTGGTTTTAGCGGCTTTTGCGAAATAGTGAATAGGTTGTAGTTGCATACTTACTTTTTATGTACACATTTTGCTTATTTATTTGCTCATAGTTTCTTCAATCATCTTGTTTCTACCATTGATATATGATATACTCTTAGACCCATGGAGACATAAAACAAATTGTTGAAAAAGTAACATGAAAGTTTACAAATGTGTGGTATGGTAAGTAATATAACCTCCTTTTTATGAAGAGGCGTTTCTCTAGCAATGAAAAGCTTTTGATGATGATGAATGTAACTTATGTGAATTTGTAGGTTACCAAAGTAAAGTGCGGGGTCGTATAAATAAAGAGTAGTTTAGTGCATGATAATGGAACATAGCTTTATTAGTTCTCAATGAGTCAATGATCACGAGAATCTAGACATATATCACTTTGAAACTAAATATTTTAAATAAATAATTTACTTTTATAGAACTCCAAAAAAGATGTTAAATCATGAAAGAGCACTTCGTTTTCCAACTATAAACTCTATGATCATTCGTATGCAATGTGCCATTCCAGATGAACCACCTAGTCCGGCACCCGTACGGAGGCCTCCCGCTCACCGTCACCATCAGCTTTCACACGCTACAGACCCCCGCCGACGTGTTCATCGCTGTGAATTCCCCGCATGTGATAAGGTCTACACTAAAAGCTCCCACCTCAAGGCCCACAAACGCACTCATACTGGTAAGCACTTACTTACTTATAGGAAAGAAGGTTGAAGGTTTTGAGAAATAGAAATTAAGCAAGATTTATTTAAGGCTGACAGTTTGAGTTCTTGTTCAGTGTTTATTCATCTTAGTACTGTCTTGGGTTCCGAATTAGGTTATTAATGAGAATAGTATAATCCGACCGACCGTAACGAAAAAGGATTGTTGATGTCATGACGAGGTGAATAGAAGAATTCCGTTGGGTTGGACAGCATTTGGAAAGCTACGTCGAGTTTGTTTGTCCATCCCACAGTGCCTAAAAACGAAAGTTTTTAATCAGTGCATTCTATCTGTCATGACATACGGAGCCGAGACCTGGACACTTACGGTACGGTTGGTCCAGAAGCTCAAAGTTGATCAGTGTTCTTTAGAAAGGGCTATGCTCGGCGTTTCTCTGAGGGATCGTATCAGGAATGAGGTGATCCGTCAGAGACCTAAAGTCATCGACATAGTTCACCGGATTAGCAAGATGAAATGGTAGTGGGCTGGTCATATTATCAGCAAAACTGATGATATGATGATGATAGGGGTAGAAGAGTTCTGGAGTGGAGACCGCGCCTCGGCAAACGTAGTGTAGGACGCCCACAGGCGAGGTGGAGTGACGACTTGCGCAGGATGGCTGGCAAGAGCCGGATGCAAGAAGCCCAAAATCGATCAGAGTGGTGTGCAATGGGAGACGCGTTTGTCCAGCAGTGGACTGCGATAGGCTGATGATGACATGATTCCCTCTGACAACCTACAATATTTTTAGGGTTAAAAGGACAATTTTAATTATTCGGATTTATAGACAACCGTATTCGTTGTGACCCCGTAGAGTCGAGTTTTCTATCTCTGAAATCCGAACCAATCATTGGTGGAGCACGTCATTTGTACTTCTAAATGAGTCTTTAACACAAGTTACTCTATTTATAATACTCGTAATGTGTTTACTAGGGGCAGTAAAAACGAGTGAAAAAATAATCGCTTCGTTAATACACGGTTAGATATCATCAATAAATAAACGGTTTAGATATCATATTACTCATCGCTGTCTAAAACTAAATTATGCACAGCTTTTAATAAGGGTTTGGGACACGGGATTATATTATTTTAATACTTAACGACAAACGTATCAACATCTAATATACCAAATACGAAACTATTCACGTATATATAAATATGTATATAGCTTTGGGGGACATATCTCTATATCACTGACACTACCACGACACTACCACTAAAGGACTACCGATAAAATTTATTTAATTGAAAAGCCTACCTGGAAAAAAATTACTTTATGAATTAAATTACATTTTGAACAAATAGCCAATCAAAAACAAAACCCACAAAAGAAATTAAATATTGATTTCGATTTGATGAAACGCAATTTATTCAAATTGATGCGAAAGTAATTTTTGCTGTCACTCTTTTTTTCTAAAAAAAACACTTTCTTAACGACTTCTTAACGTTTTTTTTCTTGTTTGTAAAAGTCTAATTTTTCACTTGAAATATCAACAAGAGAAAATAAAAAAGTGTCGCAATGGTTTGATTGGTCTTAAAAATACATTTTAACGAAAAGTCCAGATACTTTCATGTTTTTTGTAAAGGGTATATGAATAGGGAACCACGAAGTTATGACACGCATAACAGCGGAGACTGTTCCTCACTTCAATCGATCGCTTTCTCCCCTCTTTGGAGGGTACAATTATTTTGGGTCACTCGTAAACTGACAGTATGTTTATTAACCTATAAAATATCGCTTCGGGTGAGGCACAAGGGTCCAAGGGCATTGATTTATTTTATTTGAAGACGCTTAGTTCTAAACGAGGTCAAGGAAGTATTCAGTTCGTGGGAATCTAACAAGTCGTTTGTTCTTAAGTCCCGTAGTTTAAAATGATTGCAACGTAAAATGTCTCATTTACTTCTACATTATAATTACATATATGTATATATAAAAAATATTTAGTAAAATTAAAAAGCTGAAGAGTTTATTTCTTTAAACGCCTCAATGTCAGGAACTACTGGTCCGATTCAAAAGTTTTCTTTAACTGTTAGATACACTATGACTATATATCTTCACGGCACGACCAAAAGCAGCGGAGTATTAATGAAAAATATTAACCGCGGAAAATTATTTCTCCTGAGAACTTCTACTGGGTGTGCAGCGTAAATGGTTTAAGATATGAGTATGAGAGAATTGCTTTTATTGAAAAGTTATAAAAAAGACTGCTTCAGAATATGTCTGATTTTTAAGGTAGGCTCACTAAAACCCTTTTAATGGGCAATAATATATGTATCCGCGGTATAACATCACGCTACGGTCAATAGGAGACGCAGGCGGAGCTGCGTGGGTCAGCTAGTAAGTTATATTTAAGTACATAGCTTAGGTCAGTTAAATTTATGATATCACTGCTAAGTACACAGCTATTAGGTGAAATGTAAAACGAACTTGGCTCGAGAAACCTTTATCAACGGTGAAACAAGGGTGAAATACCAGGTTCCAGTGAGGAGAAGTTCATTTTTGTCCCATGTGACTCAACACCGCATTCATTTAGGGGATTATATTTCAACATAACACTAACTCTATTCTCAATAAGTTATAGTTTGATCAATAAAATTGCAAATTCATTCTCAATATTAACTTCAACTAAACATAATTATTTTGTGTAGTTTTGAATAAGTTATAAACAACTCAAAATACAAGATGTAAATAACCTAGTAGCGACATCTAGTGTTCAGTAGGAAGATAGTAAAAGAAACAGGAGTGCCATCTAGAGAACTTTTTATGAAACTTATCGCACTGCGATCCTACTGACATCTAGTGCCGTTTTTGTGTATTAACTATATTTCCATGCCTGGGAAAACTGAAGCGACACCTGACTGATAATTTAGGAAACTTAAATAATAACATTGGCTATATTGCCATCTATCGGCATTTTCGTGCGCTTTCCGAACAGCAGTAAAAGCAGGAGTCGGAACAAATATCCTGTTTTTTCTTAGTGTGTATAAATTAGTATAGATGGCGTAATAATCAAAATGGTAAATAACATACATGAAAGTGAGTTAAAGTACACAACACAAATAACTACTTAAGATCTGACATTACAACAAACTTCTATCAAGCTCACTATCAAGCTAATTTTCCGTGAGTAGCTTCATTCCGATGAGACGCCCATTTTTTCCTGTGCGATAATTTTTCTCGATTGTGGTAGGTAACAGGGGCAGCAGAGATAAAATATGACGATTCTCAAAAAAATATTACTAACTCTTCTTTTTTTGTTAAATCTGATGATAATTATCTCAACTATTGGAAAAAAAATGTCCTACAAATTGTATAGTTTGATCAAAAAGTCCGCCTACTTCCAATATGTATCGATAACGAGGTCACCAGAAATACGTTATCCCGGTTCTACGCCCAGAAATGGTTAATACCACAAGACCATTTTTCTCTTTAGTAATCGTAGGACAAGAATATTATTATAATAGGTTAGTGTGTTCTCTACCCAAATGAAACAATGTCCTATAAAACCCAGGCATTTTTTCGAATAGTTGAGATAATTATCATAAGATTTAACAAACAGTTTGTAATAAATTTTTGAGAATCATCAAATCAACATATTTTATCAATTCTACCCCTTTTACCTACCACAATCGAGAATTATCGCACAGGACACACACACTCACGGAAAATTAGCTTGATAGTAATCAAGTGCATAAATGAGCCAGGGAACCTGAACTTAATGAGCTAAAAGTAATATTTTACTTTTAATCAGCTAATTCAAATATGGCTTACAAAATTATTTCATTTAAATTTTGATAAATTCATTTAATTATCAGACATCTTCTTCTTAGCCATTATTAATTATTCCCAAAATGATTTTTGTCTAAATAATTTGTGTCTCAAATTTTTTGGGGTCTACTAGTTATTGTATTGTAGCAAATATCCAATATAGACTTCATCTTAGAAACGGGCCGTGGCTTAAAGCGACTTCATGTATTTTATTCAGAATTTAATCAAATACTTCATTCTTTAACTTAAAGTCTTAAGTGTAGTAGTGTCTGTAGTGTAATAGTGTTGTTTTCTTATATTAATAATTATGAAAATTACTGCTTGTTCCATACAAGTAGGTATTATTTGCATAATGTATACTTTTGTCAGTCATTTCGTTTAGCGGTGGATATTTAGAATCTGTCTCATTTTTTTTTATTTTACTTCAAGTAAGAATCGCTAAATTGTATTTAGCGATACTTTCTAGGAAGGTACTTACAAACAATCGAAACATAGTATAGTGATAGTCTTTGAAGTTAAATAAATAAAATATGTGATCTGTGATAGTTAGTAAATTATTTTTCATATTACATTACTATACGCAACAATTAATATAAAATAGGTTCAAGACAGAGATAAATAATTTGAGATATCTTTGTGTCCGTTTCATGTACATATGTTTGTAAATTTTCTAGGATCAATGTATTTGTATATAAAAAAATATATTATTTATCATAATTTCAGGAGAGAAGCCATACAAGTGTTCGTGGGAAGGCTGTGAATGGCGTTTCGCCCGGTCGGATGAGCTGACACGACACTACCGTAAACATACAGGTGCTAAGCCTTTCCGCTGCCGCCACTGCGAACGCTGCTTCTCACGCTCAGACCACCTGGCGTTGCATGCGAAGCGCCATGCGTAGCCCGCGGTCACCCCTGCGCCTCGAGTTCCTGCTCGGTCACGCAATCGAGCGCGCAAGTAAACGGGCCGTCTCATCCAATCCGTGTATTCCGTTTAGGTTGTGTTGTGAGGAATTGAACACTAGTGATGAGTCCACTCACCAGGAGCGACAAGCCAAAGAATGCCGCTACTTCGTAGCCGAGTCAACACTCATTACACTTGATGCTTTAAAGTTATTATATTTTATTTTAAGTTGATGTAAAATGGTGTTTTTGTTCGCAAAAATTTGATGTTTCGGCAATTTATTATGGTTCTTTGTTGCAAGAGTTTAATATATTAGCCGTTATCATGTTCTAATTATAAATGTTTCGTGAGCTATTCGCGTTGTCGCTAAGCGATAGCGATGTGTTGTGCCATCACGTGGGGGAACCCACTTGCATTTCATTCGCGGTCATATTATTTCGGACGTTCGGCTTATGATCCCACCGACGCCGAGCACAATCTTTTGTATTTTTAGGCTTAGTGCGTCGCGTTACCTGATTTGTTGGGGTTAGAAACAGTTTACGCGTAAATTTAGTGACAGATGTTCAGTTAAATGAGACTTCTTTATAAAGCAATTTAATATTAAGTTCGTGAACTGTTTCTTGCCCCGACACAGATTCGTATGTTTATTTTGTAAAATTGTTTATGATTATATTTTATTCATTAATGTTAGGCTTTCTCTTTTACTCTTTCATTCCGATATTGTGCGGTCAAATGACCTTTATTTCAGTAGTTTTAAGATTAAATGTTGTTTACACATTGAAACGTGCCATTACACACATAGCGTTGAAATAATTTTTGCCTACAGGGAGGTAAACATCTTAACTAATTACGTCTTTTTTTTGTATTTTTGTAACGGTGTGAAAACGCTAAGTGTGTAAGAGACGTAAAGTTGATTCAGTGACTGGCGACACCATCGGTGAGCGATAACGTCGCGTACTCGCTCTTGATCTCAGTAATAAACAAGAAAAGCACTACTAATACCCGGTTGTACATCATATTTGGTGTAGCCCGACAAAATAAAGTCGCTACGTTTTTGTCGAAATGATATGGGTGGTTCTTTGTTGAACTGAGTTGAACCGACCAGTAGCGTAACGCCTGTAACTTTCATATCATCGTTAAGTTATTTATTATTTTTCGAAGCCGATTTTAATAGATTTATAAAAGTTTAATCATAATCATCATAATTCTTTATCAATAATATTCTGTTAATCTGCTTTCCGCATCACAATAATTTATTTATTTTTTTAAGTATGTAAATACCTAATACAGTTTGCTGTCAAGTAGGCACGGTTAGCAAGTTAGTGAGATCATTTCATGAGAATCTTCATTTCCCTTACCAAAGTTATGGCCGTTACGCATATCATAGCAATCATTTAGTTATCTATTCTAGTATTTAAACTAGAGAATAAGTAAAAACAACGAGTGTAAACGATTAAACTGCCATGTTTAGCACAATCGCGTGGTTGTCAGTGATTGTGCGATCTTACATACCTCCCGGGGGCCAATACGTTAGTCTTCCCCTTTGATAAGTTCTATTTGGCTATTGCACATATCACACGCACTCTGAACTCAGAGATTAATTTTTATTTACTATAATAACGGAGTACGACTTTACACTCCTATATATTGGTGTTATTTGATAATCGTTGTGAAAATATATTGTTGGTTTGCAAGGTAATTTCGCTCATTGTACTTTAAGCTTTAAAAGCGCTGAAAGGTAGGACAAGAACAGAAAAACTTACATGTTACTTGATGATGCCTTATACTCCTTTAGACGTAATGTGTTGTCAATGATATGGTAAATGTACTCTCTATTCACTATTAAATATAATATAATTAAGAACGTCCTAACGTCTAGATACCAAGCGCCCACGATGTGTCAATTTTACGACGTCTCTGAACTAACTAAATTCAATCTGCGTGCGCATTCAATTTTCTTTCTAATCAGTAAAATGGAACATATTGTTCTATAGCAACACATTCTGGACTTCTGTGTCCGTATATTAGAACACTTTTCCAAGAAAACCTTTCAAGTAGACGCTCATTAAAACTAGCGATAAAATAAAATAATAGTAAATAATCCCGGAGAAAAACAGTGGGTGTTAAGAGGGTATTGAGTCACAATATATTTATTCGTTGAATAGAGTTTTAATAAGCGAAGTGATCGTTGTTATTAATATATATGCATGAGTGCGTGTGGTATATAACATGTTTAGTGACGTTTCACTAAATAACATAGCATTTTCAACCATGTTTATCTTAATTCAATGTTCTTTTATACCATGTAGCTAGGGTATATTTTTTTATACTTAAAGTTTAAGTGAACACGTTGCTTTAGCAAAAGAAAGTATTTATAAATATTAAGCATTTTTAATTTTTAATAGTTTAAATGAGAAATATACATGAAAAGTTGTTTACTGCGTTTTTGAACATTTTTTAAAAGTTTATTATACATATATCTCAGCTTTTTAAAATTTATTTAATGTTGTTGTTGACTGTCAAAACATTTATTGTTAAATGTCATTTGACAGTTTGCAATAATTTAATTGAGTAGTCAATAGCAATGGTTGATGCAGTCTTTTATTTGACAGCATTAGGCACATTTATTTTATAATGTTCTTGTAGCGATACCAAACGCACTTTTAATAAATAATTACAGGTAAGCAGTTAAAGAGACTTTCAATGTGTTCCTACATTTGCCATATCTAATTGCTATTGTATTACACAATTAACAAGGGCATATACGGAGGCTCAATCTGTATGTAATTCTTTTGACGTTCCGAAGAGGATAACAATTGACTGGATACTGGAGTATGATGGCTTAGAGGGGTGTTGGGGGATCGTTGGAGGCCTCGTATAAGCCCCTGCTATTTTATAACACTTAAGGACTTTGTATTTCACATATTATAAATGTTAGGACAGATACGTAATACTGATGATTATAGCTCTACGAATTTAGCTTACAGACGTTCATAAATATGAATTTGGATACATGGAAATAAAATCTTTTCGCATTTTTGGTAACTAGGTCAATGTAAAAGTGTATTGAATGGTGAAATCATAGATTAGGAAAAAATAATAAAATATATTAATGTGATTCATAAGTTTATTATATTATTAAAATAGATATACATACGTGTTTTATAGGTTAAGTGTAACTGCTTCGTGAATGGATTATGTGTGTAATAGATATATGCACGACGGCTGGTAACTGCATATTTAGATTGTTAGAAATGTATAACAAAGTAAATTGTGCGTAACAACCGCAAGTTGACTATACGTCTATCGGTTTGTGGGTTAGATTGTCAATACTGCATTTTAAAAAGTAATAAAATGCCCAAAGGCAATAACTTATTCAAATATTTAAATGTTGTGAAATACCGTGTGTGAGTACTGAGGTATAATATATGTTAGGACCTTCATGCCAAACGTGTTGCAGTTTTATTTACATTTACCGACTTAATTTACAAAAAGTGAATAACTTTCTATCTACTACATGAGTAAGGAACCATTTATTTATAATGTACTGTATTGTTTGTTTGGATTTTTATATTATTTTTTTAGAAAGATTTAAAATTCAGTTAAGCCGTTTTTCGTGAGCCGTGCCGTTTTATTTGAGTATTACAAAAATTATATATATATGTTGGGGTCCTTTTAGCTAAAGGTTTCTACACTTCAGTCAAAAAATCTTAGAAAACATGCAACAAGTGGCATAAGACATCAATAGTGTATATTAGAATTCGTAATAAAATATATAATATTATATTAATATACATTAGTAAAAATTTTGTCATTTAATATAATGCGGCTGTGTTAGTAATCAACTCCGAATAAAATTTTGTCTCCGCCGAATTGGGAGGTGATTTTGATGAAATAATAGTATGTAAGATACACGACTATGCAGTAATTATCTACGACTGTAGGCATATTATTTACTGTAAGAGTCACCATATGTGTAGGTGATCGATATTGTACATTATTTTCTAAATCAAATTCCATTGGAAAGTTTTCCTACAACTCATTCACTATGTTTATAGATAGTGTTGTACGATCAGTAAATATGTATCTTCACAAGTCATAGAAATATTTCTGCTGTAATCCATACAGTTTATATTAATGTTCAGTTTGTTCAATATGAAGACACGAATAAAAATAAAGTTATATGTGATTTTAAACGTTTCTATTTAAAGATATTTTAACCGTGGTGGTATTCCATCTTGACAGAATTATTAAATAGCTACATAGCATTTCATCAACATGATTACTCTTTTTTTTATTTGATCGTGTAGGTACCGTTCCAATTCCTACTTATATTTTAAATGCAACAATAACTTATATCCACCCACCCATTTTGATCAAATTTGCCATAAATATACTTTTATTAATTTGATATAGTGACGCTTAGAAATAATAAATGGTTTTAACTAATATGTCACACCTCATCATCGTCATCAGCCTATCGCAGTCCACTGCTTTACATAGGCCTCTCCCTAAGATAAACCTCGAATTTGTTAAAAGCTTGTTATTTTATAATGTAGTCACAAATAACAAAATACAGACGAAAAGTATACTTCAGTAAAGATTGTTAAATTATTCCCCAATGCCTGTTGGTGTTTTTTTTACTTGAAGGCATCACGTGACATTACGATGTTTATAGTTCAAATCAAGAATAATGTTTAACGGGCAAGGTAAAAATTTTTCTTTATTACTCCATTTAAAACATAATATATTTAATATATGATTTAGCTCATATGTATAATACAGAGAAGCAAAAACATTTACAGTGTAAGAATGTTTAAACAAAATTAGTTTGGAAAAAAAAAAACACTTTTTAGACACTGTTATGACGTGTTTACATCTTAGGGTCCGTACAAAACTAGATAAACTGTACAAAATGTATAAAAACAAAATTGAATTGCGCATTTTCTACAACAGGTATTAGTGCAGTTACAAACTTAAAATATTTCTATCCATTTTATTGACATTCTTAAAATGTCATTAACTCAAAAATCTACTTTTTTCTTCAATGCATTTGTGCTATGTGGCTCCATGGAAAAACTGATATTCAGGAAAAACCGGTTGAACTAGTAGACCCCAAATAATCCTGGGAATAAAGGCTAAGAAGAAGACGAAGAATGTGATAATTCTTCAAAAGCAATAATGCATCTTAATATTTGCAAAAATTTAAAATGATTGTCCAGACATCTTATGAAAGCAGGAATCATACTTACATAAATAGCTATATTTTGTTCTCATAATTTATTGAAGGCAGTTAAAAGTACTTTTTGAAACTAAGCTCAAGCCTCAAATAATTTATTTTGCAAAATTACGTACCTTTCATTAAGATGTCCTGGATGACCAGCAGTACCTGAACAGTAAGAAACTTTAGTCAAACATAAATGATCAATCAGTAAAAATGCTCTTCAAAAGACTATATTTGAATAATAATAATAATAAATAACTAAATATTTCGGACATCTTACACACAACGCCATCTAGTCCCCAAACTAAGCAGAGCTTGTATTTTAGAAAACTGATATAAATACATAAACATACTTTTTTTTTGTAAATATATACATATTATACATAGAAAACACCCAGACTCGGAAAGAAATATTTGCGGTTCACACAAACATTTGGTCCGACTCGGGAATCGAACCCGAGACCTCTTGATCAGCAGCCGTATACGCTAACCATTAGACCAACAAGGCAGTTGAATTACGCAATAGGGCAATAATAATAATATATTTTCTTAAACAACTATCTGCTGAAATTTCACATTACTATGCAATCCTAACACTCCATCTCATGAATCTACATTAATAATTTACTAAAGTTATAAAATAAGTATCATCATATAATGTATTGATTACCAATTATGTAATAGTGCATACCAGCGCAATGTATTAACCCTAGAAATAAAGCATAACATTATCTTGGTTCTGAAATAAATGATGAATCTAGTAAGATTTAGCATAAATATCTAATAATTTACCTTTACGAGCATAGTCATGACTAATATTTATTCTGTATAAAATCTGCTTGCTTTGTATACCATATCTGGTTTAAAAAGTCGAGTTAGCATTGCCTGTCTTTGAAATAAATTCAAATAAAAAAGATGCCAAGTGCGAGTCGGACTCGCCCATGAAGGGTTCCGTATCAGCAAGTAACATCATATAAAAGTTCTGTAGTTCGTTGTAACTTTGATCGATGTTTTTTTATTAGTGTATTGATTGAATGAAAGGTAAATTGCGGTTTACGATTTATGACGTATTACAAAAAAACACTTACTAGATCTCGTTCAAACCAATTTTCGTTGGTAGTTTGCATAGTAATGTATAACATATATTTTTTTTAGTTTTATCACCCTCTTATTTTAGAAGTTACAGGGGGGGCACACATTTTTCCACTTTGGAAGTGTCTCTCGCGCAAACTATTCAGTTTAGAAAAAAATGATATTAGAAACCTCAACATTATTTTTGAAGACCCATCCATAAATAACCCACACGTATGAGTTTGATGAAATAAAAAAAATTGAGTTTCAGTTCCAAGTATGGGGACCCCTATAATATATTGTTTTTTTTTTAATTTTTACGTAAAAATCTTAATGCGGTTTACATATTACATCTACTTACCAAGTTTCTAAAGTATAGTTCTTATGGTTTCGGAAAAAAGGGGCTGTGACATACGGACGGACAGACAGACAGACAGACATGACGAATCTATAAGGGTTCCGTTTTTTGCCATTTGTCTACGGAACCCTAATATAACAGTGAAATAATATATGTTGCGCATTTGATGGTCCTTTCAAACTGTGTATTGAAAAAATACAAAATTTAGAAAGAAGAGAAATTTAGACCTTTAGTTTTAAATTCAGGCACAGTGATACATTAACAATTATGTTTGGATTTTGGATTACCAATTTACGCAAACAAATAAACAATAATTTGATAAAAGAGTAGTGAATTAAGGAAAACGAATAAAAGGGATTATGAGAGATTTAAAAAAATACCGTATACAAGCATTAGTAAAACCGTATCTGAATCAATTTAAAAAAATCTTGACACCAAGTAGTGTTCCAGAGAAGTGTAAAAATTTTTTGACCAAATTTTCGTGTTTTTTTTTTACAACAATAATTGGTGATATTACTAGCATGTGATTGTGCGCCGGCACTGTGTAGTTGCAGTCTAATTTTAGTATCTACCAAGTATTATAGTCGCAATTAGGTATGGTGCCTTATTTATTGTTTTGAACAAATAAGTTAATAGTTATTATATGTTGCTACATTCCATACGCCTCCTGATTCGGTTGGATATTTTAAATATCATAATATAAGGCTTCTACTTGTAACCGACTGACTGGATATGATTCTTTTATTTTACAAATCTGATATTGTTAAATAAAACCTACTATGAACTAAAATATTGTTTGTTATTTAGTTAGGTACATAATGTAATAACACAAATGATGGAATTTATGACTTATTAAATTTAACATAAATACTTATATTTAACTTATAAATTTAGCTCCACTATTAGCAAAGTACCTCATATACACCTAAATTAGGTATTGCCCACAGTCGGTTATAAGCAATTTATATTAAACGGCTTACGTCACCGACCAAAATGATGACGTTGCTAATTATATCACGAAATTGCCAAATCACGTCGTTATTCTGATATTGTTGTGAAAAGACTAAGCTTTTGGGAATATCCTCTTGTGACTATCAAGCTCTGACTATCCAGATAAGTATTTTGAAGAAAAACTTCTTTCATATTTATGTGTGAATGAGCTCAAACTTAAAGAAAATACTTAATAAATATGAAAACAAACTATACATCACATGAATTGTTACCTATTAGCTTATAAATTTATTAGCTTTAATAAAATACCTACAATTAATTCTTGGTTGTATTTGCGAGTTTTTGATGGAACATCGGACAGTTAATAGAGATACTAAATATTCTAATTACAATAATTAAGTCTAGTAACTGTAGGTAATGTTCAATATTCTGTTTTATAAGCGTAAAACTGTGTCATTGTTTGTATGGTTATGAGCCTATGTTAGTTCTAAATTTTTAGGATATTTATATCAGTAGAATAGTTCTCAAAGAATATCTTATTTCATTTTGACTGTGTTTACTAAATTGCATTTTGTAAATTATTGTTAGAAGTAAATTAAAATTCTTAATTAAAATGATTAATTAATTTTAATGTATAAAATTATTTTAGAAAGTAAATCTGGATAGTCATGAACTGATATTTTAAACTGATAGTCATGTTCCGATATTGAAAAGGTCAAAACATTTGTGAGTTATCTTGTAGTTAAACCGGCGCTTATACTTCCAAAGAGCCGAACATTGTATATAAAACTTAATATATAATTACTAATCATAAATATTTACAAGAATTAAATATAAATAATAATAATAATATTGTTATTATTATTATTTTCTTCGTTTCCTTTCTGATGTATGTATATCGCCCCATCGCAGGGACAGTTACGTAGCATACACATTTTATATTATTAAATTTTTCTTATATGTGGATTTTAGAAGTTTTATTTACCAAAGTACTAACCACCCCTTGAACTTCCGGACAAGCCAATTCCTAAGTTGCTGGAGCTGTTTAAAATTTTGTCAGTATTATGAAGCTTTAAGCAGACATATCATCATCATCAGCCTATCGCAGTCCACTGCTGGACATAGGCCTCTCCCATTGCACACCACTCTGATCGATTTTTGCTTCTCGCCACACACACAATTTATATAATATTTATGAGCCATAACTAGAGATAGGTTAAAGCTCAGGCACATTGGACATATTGAATAAATGCCCGTATACGCCCAACAAATGTCTTTTATCTGGGCAAAAACTTTAATTCCAATTTTATTAAATATCAGTGACTATTAAATAATGTTAATGGTAAAAATCTCGTTGCTAAGGACAGACTTATGTCTAGCAATGGCCTGTTAAAGTCGATGATGATTGATTAGCTAGATTTGTGTGAGTAGCGAAGATTAATCTATAATTCGACTTCTTCAAAACTTCGATTGCAAAAATAAACAATACCTATACGAATTGTGATTCAACAAGACTGTGAATAAAATAATAGAAAAATAATTAGGCATTAAAAAATAATTAGTTTAAAAGTACTGTCTATCATTTACGACTGATTTAGATAATATTCAACTTTTTTTTACAAATAAGTGTTACGCTTTTTAGCCCAGTGTTCGGGAGTTTATTCGCGCGTAAACTCATTGATGCCCAATGTGCCAAGTTTTTGTCTTTTTACCCGTATTTATTGTAGGCCTCGACCCATCTGTAGCCATAACTAAACAAGACAAACCCTATATACCTAATCCTTGCATTTGAATAATTCATCAATATCATATTTCTGAGTTCTCGATGATGATGATGACCACTCAAGCTAATTTATTTCAAATTAATTCTAGTCCCGTGAACGATTCTATTTATTATAGACTAAATAGAGCAGGAAAGAAAATACATCTATTATTTATTATTTTAAATCTTGAACTTTTAAGTTTAACAAAGGTTTTTGTTTCGTCAAGAAGTATAAAATGTAGCCACCAGGCAACAAAACAAACCGTAAGTACAGAACAGTTTATATGTACCTACCTTGCACTTTATATTCAAGTCATGAATATTACAAGAATAAAATTAAAAGAATAGGAATGATAGACATTTTTATTATTTCTTCCGTTTCCTTTCTGATGTATGTATATCGCTCCATCGCAGGGACAATTCTGTAGCATACACGTTTTATGCTATAAAATGTTTCTTCTATGTGGATTTTAGAAGTTTTATTTATAAAAGTACCAACCAACCCTTGAACTTTCCAACAAGCCAATTTTTAATTTGCTAGAGCTGGTCATATTTTGAGAAACACTCAATTTAAGTAATTTATACGAGCCCTAACTAAAGATATAAATAAAACACAATTAAAGCATGTTGAAAGCTGTTAAAACAATCCCTGATCCTAATCCTTGCATTAATTTTTGATTAATTCATCATTATCTTATTTCTGATCATGATGAGAACTCCATCTGATTTAATATAAATTAATTCTAGTCCTACTTCACAGGACGATAGAGCAGGAAAGAAAATACATCTTTTTTTTTTTTAAGATTTTTGCTTTGTAAGAAGTATTGAACATAGTCACTAGGGAACAAAGAAATTTGTAAATTCAATACTCATAATAGTTTATACGTACCTCGCACCTTAAATTCAGTCCTAGGTATCCAAATCCAATCTAATCACTAGAATCGTTGAAAAATATTCATTCAACAGGTAAGCGCAGATTCAATAAAATTCGATATTTTAAGCCCGATCTTTTAACTTTGCGATTAAATATGATATGCGATAGAATTTACACTAAACACACTAAATTATTGTTTTAAAACATAAATAAAATCTTCTCACGGGTTCATTGTTTATTAAGCTGCTCGGAACAACAATAATTTACGCGACTCAATTGACAGCACTGTTTCGACCGAGATGGTTCGTAAAATCTATTAAACGCTCAATACGCATGTCCGGCTGGTTTTGAAGTTTGGTGATTGACCAGATGTACTCCAGGTAGCTAGATAATAGACTTTCAAATATTTTAGTAGATAGTTTGTCAATGAGACAGTTTCACCTATTTAGATACATTGTTGAATTTGGTATGTATACATATTTTTTCATGATAGCCCAAGAAAAGGGTAGTTTTTAAGGAATTTTGTAATCTTACCTATAGAGCAAGCTCAAATTTACCGCGCCGAACACCTTAAAAGCCTTCGTGTGTGGGTTCGTTAAAGGACAGAGCGAGGGCTAGTGATCGATTAAATCGGATGCATTCATGAAAATACAAATATGTGTTATGACAATTGCTATTATTTGTGAAAAAAAATATACATGAACATGATTAAATACGTTGGAGAATTAATTCTTAATTTTTAGTGTGTGGATTCATTATCAACAACGTAGTTCGTTAAATAATTATATTTCAAGTTACATTACGTTTCTAGTTAGAACAAGTTTTCGACGAATTATTACAGACTTATTGCTTCTGGTGACGATTCAAAAAAACAGTGACAAGAATTTAATTTAAATGATTAGTTATAACAAAAAACTGACTAAAACACATACTGATACGGTATACCTACATAATCTAAATTCTTATTGTTACAGATGCAAGAAAATAATATGAATTACTCAGTTCATGTAAGAACAAAATATGTGATGTAAATTAAAAAAAAGTCGTGTGGCACTCGGTGACGGCCGCGGTAAAGCAATTTTTTATCAACAGCAATTATATTTATTTTTTATTTATACAGTTTTTTTTCTTTGATATTAATTCAAGTTTACAAAACAATATACAGTGTTCTTTTACCAACATACGTTCTAACAATATTATTGCAAAACAATTTAATCATCCTATTAATCACAACCACTAAACAGAGCACTTACTTCACTACATTCCTTGGATTTTTCAGTTTTTGTTCAAGTTATAAAAATATTATAAGCAAAGTATAAATATTTTTTTAACTTTTATGGCGCGATCTTGTTATGTATGTATGTACGTAAGAAAGGCTCTACGAAGCGAAATTTTTTTACGACCATCATTTTAACATTTTTTTTTACTTACAATTAAGACGGTAGTTCGAGAAAATTTTGTTAACTAACGACTGTTTATCTTGTTGATAAATGAACTTTAAGTAAAATTTCTAACGGGAATAAATTATATAAAGTGTTCAGAACACTCAATATTTTTTCAAATTTAAAATAAAATATTCAATACATTAAATAAATTTATTTATGTGCCGTACTCGCTTATGACGCGTGTAACCTAAAAATGTTTCACGTAGACCTATTTTCAGTGTTAAATTAAAATAATCAATAATGGAAATAGAGTTCCGGGAGTTAGGAGTTTTTGATTGGAAGTTTCCTCCTCTTTCAGATTCTTTTCGTGAAATTTTTCAAATGTTAATAGTTTATGAAATATTGGCAAAAAACGAAATGCTTTTTTTTTCACCTCTAATTGTTTATAACTCTTGCAATTGTTTATGTGCTTAATACACGTTTTTGGCACGTTTTTCTAGGCGTCATTCCGGATCCAATGAGCTACCGCACATAATTTTAAAAGCAGTATCTAAATTTTGTATCATTTTCAACTTGTCGACTAGACTATAGATTTCTGTTGGACTTAATATATTTCTTGGCGAGGCAACACCCGCGCCGTCATTCGGTATTCATTCGTAGCTGTCGATTACGTTTGACGGTAGTCAAATGAAACGTCGGTTGACTATACTCTGTCCGGTCCATAACCATTCGTTTATTTTCATTTTGACAGTTCAAGAAATTTTGAAATTAGCGACGCCCTCAGACGTTATCAATTCGATTTGAAAATAAAATCGATTTTATTCAAGTAGAACTTTCAATCGATTTAATTGAATATTTTAGTTAAAATATGAATTGTTCGTTTATTAGTTTTTTAAATTAATGTATAAATTATAAATCAATTAATTAAAAATCTTTATACATTTCAACTATATCTATATGGATAAGCACCTTTGCTAGCTCCCTAGATCGGGAAAGTTAGTCGCAAACTATTTGCAGCAGCAGGGTCTCTGCGAAGGCTAAGGAACTTTTTTCCATTAAAACTAAAATTGCGCTGGCACAATCTCTACTGCTTCCCATCCTTGACTATGGCGATATCAGCTATCTTAATATTACCGAAGACCAGTTGAATAAACTTGAGCGACTTCAAAACCTCTGCATCTGATTCATATTTGGATTACGTAAATATGATCACATCTTTGAGTTTCGTTCCAAACTCAACCTATAGGCTTTCGTCAGAATCTGCATATTGTTACTCTGTTATACATATCTCAAAAGATGTTTTCAGTTCTTAAAAAGTACACATTGCAAAGACCTGAGGTCATCGGAGAATTTTAAACTAAAAAGGCCAGCACATTCCACTCAGTTTGCACTTAAATCTTTTAGTGTGCAAGCAATGCGGCTTTGGAACAACCTGCCTGAGACTATCCGACAAGCTAAAACTTTGACTCTGTTAAAAAAAATGGTGAAGTATACCTGTCGTTGTGAATACTTTTATTAAATTTTTTAAAGTATATAATTATATTAGTATGTATGTATGTAAGTATATGTGTGATGTGAATGAATGTGTTCTTAAATACTGTTACTCTTATATATTATAATATGATTTACTTGTGTGATAACTACTCTAACTTTTATTTAAAATTTGTAATATGGTTGTCTGGAATAGATCGCCGTGATCGATATTGTTGTACATAGTTTGTTTCTTTTACTTTTTTTGTATCATTTGTGTATATACTTAAAGACAATAAATAAATAAATAATATTAACAATATAACCGAGAACTCAACTGACTAGTCTTGATTAAATTATGGAGAAGAATGTTGTAATAGTTTTATTTTACATGTTTCATTTGTATACCCATATGCGAGTGTTACAATAGTTCGACAAAGTTCCTGGACTACGCAGGTAGTCCGCGCGAATTTGGTCGCAAGTATTTTTTAAATTTAAATGTTCTTCTTTTATGTTTATTTTCAGTTAAAATTGACGTAAAAACTTAATTTTAACTTTATTTTATTGTTTTCCATTTTTGAAAATTGACGTTTTTTTTATATTTTCAATATAAATGGACTCTTAACAGACTTCTCAGATTGAGGCATTCTTGAATTAAGTGTATGAAACTGTAAGGATGAGAATGATGATTATCACCCTCTGTTAAGCTCTGGCGAGGAAGTTGATCATTTGGGAGAGCAATATCATGAATCTGAATTAAAACAAGTAAGACAACATAAGTGAAGTATTAGCCGTAAACTCTGAAGGTGGTGGCTCAACTTTGCGACGACGCAGTACTGACTTTTACACCAGTGTTGAATACCCATTGTAGTCAATAACTATTACTTTGAATAAAAGTAGGACATGAAGTCTCTGAACGCAAGCATACACTACTTGCGTTCAGAGACTTCGCCAATAAAAACTACGAAAGTGTTTGCCGTCGTGTCTTCCCCATAGACTTGTCTCTGACTTGGATTGGCAATTGGTAATCCTCATAAGAGCCAATGGTGAAACCAATAGAATTGAGAAAAAGTCGTTGTAACAATAGAGATAATAGACTTTCACGATGTTATGAACGCGGAAAGACAACTACCAATCTCAAAGTTGACGTCGAGTAATGTAGTGCGTCGTTGTCATGATTGCGAAAGAGCACGTAATAAAAACATCAGAAAATCATACATAGCCTACAAAAAGTTTATTTGTGGAGATCAATCCAAGATTGTGTCTTTGTTGCGCAAAAACTATGATTGGTAATTATTTTTTACCAAAAATCATCATCATCAACAAACTTCAACAGTCCACTGCTGGACATAGGCCTCTCCTTAGAAAGGAGGTTTACCAAATATGTTTACTGTGATCCCAATTAGAACAAAATCTGAGATTTTTGTGAGAATTTAGAGGTTTTTTTAATGTTAATAGCAAAGAGGTTGTGATTTGATTTTGTTGTCTGTTTCTAGTTAAATATAAATCTGCTATTATATATTACATTAAAATAATGAAACTAAAGAATTTACACATAATTTTTTTTTTTTATCTCTATTCAAAATTGGTCTACATATTTATGTGGTCCACGCGACTAATGCCGTGTCATTTAGGGTCGCGACTACTACAGGGTTAAATAATTAAGTGGTTTGTCTTTTGGGATCGATGATGCGGGAGAATTTATTGATGTTTGTATGTAAATATTCTTTGTGTCATTTTAAAAATAAAACTTGTAAATAAATAAAATGTGCAATATTATGATAATAACTGACCCAGAAAAAAAAAACTTCCTATCACAGTCAGTAGTGAAGGTCTGTTTAGTAAGTAGTATGTGATTTATCAAGGGTATTTGCTCATATCTCTGGATTTAAACGTTATTAACAACTCGTTTTAAAGTTAAATTTTACTAACACGTTCATAGTTACATTTAACGGCAGTCGACCAAAAATAAATAAATAAATGCACAGAGTTCTAGTTCTTTACTCTTAGTTTGAATTTAAACTCCAAGATTTTGACTTAATTCCTTGCAAATAACCAATCTTGAAGTCATATTATTTTAATTTCCTTTTTATTTTATTAAATGTATTGAAAAAACCTTACATAAAGTCAAATTATTATTTATCATAATATGATAAATAATAATTTGACTTTAAGTAAGGTTTTTTTTATGAGGGATTATTTTAATCGTTTAATTGATTTATCGTATGTCAAGAACTGTTTTATAGTCTGTAGTTGTTAGTTATGCAAAGGGCACTTCACTATCCGTGTATAAAGTACGACATTGTTGTAGTACATTATTCTCAAGAAAAAAAACGGTTATTTATAGGCGTGACCTGTCAAAAAGAAAATAAACGAATGGACAGAGTATAGCTGTCTAGGCAAGCCACCCACTTTTGCTCGAATCGCTATCAAGAATATACGAATTATTTCAGTGAAGGACTATGTATTATTATCCGTTTTAATCGCGTTATATTGTGATTATTTTTTTACGAATTACTGTGATTACGGTTACATGGAATATTCTTTATCTGTTGGTACATTTATTTTAACAATACATGCAATTAATGTAAATTACTCCTTCTTTTAGTTTTGTTGGGTAACGCACACCTATAACTGTGGTAACCACCTATAGTGTCCCCATACTTCTTAAGATCCGTGTATTCAAACAAGCAAACAGACTCTTTAGGTCTATAATCTCAGTACCGATTAAGTTTTTAATTTATCTCGCCGTGTTACAACTCGTTGCTGAACAGGGTAAGAGAATACGAAAACCCTCACAACTTGTGATATATCAGTATCTGTATATGAGGTTCTTATAGTGTCATGTCCATAATTATTTACAAAAATTCACCACATTTTAAAATCATGCCATCTTTTGGGTGGATGTAAGACTAGATCTGAGTATAAGCGTCAAGTTTGTTGTTACCTATTTTTCAAAAGATGGTATTAAATAGGTGTTAGATTCAAATAATATATTCGGTATTTATAGTTTTTTAATTTGCGATATTAATTTAAATTTCCTATTATATTATTCTGTTGAACGTTATATTGTAATCGTACCTAAATAAAATAAATTATGTGTTATTGATTTTTCGTACAAGTAGTGCCAAATTTTGGAACGAATCCCGACCGTTAAAAACGTCATAGCTGTCGACCTTTTGTTATTTTTGATATTAACACTTATCTCTACTATTATTATCTCTACTATTTAATTTTAATAAATGCGAAAGTAACTCTGTCTGTCTGTTACGCTTTCACGCCTAAACGACTGAACCGATTTTGATGAAATTTGGTATGAGGATAGAACTGAACTTGGGAAAGGACATAGGCTACTTTTTACCGCGATAACCGACATACACGCGGGCGGAGCCGCGGGAGTAAGCTAGTACAATAATAAATGTATTTTTTAACCGTGTGTATGTTTCTAGCTTGAAATATAATCCTTGTTGTTTTGAAATGATAATTGGATTCATTCAGTGCTATTAATTGACACAGGTACAAAAGGACCGGTTGCTGTAGAGAGCCTTGTATGAAA
This sequence comes from Phragmatobia fuliginosa, assembly GCA_932526445.1. Classification (NCBI taxonomy): domain Eukaryota; kingdom Metazoa; phylum Arthropoda; class Insecta; order Lepidoptera; family Erebidae; genus Phragmatobia; species Phragmatobia fuliginosa. The sequence goes on along the minus strand of OW052057.1, from coordinate 40,892,250 downwards.
GATTTCATCCATTGTTTGACGCTCCCTGCGTCTATGAAGTCATGGCTAAAAAATAATTTATTATATTAACTTCTTTCTATTTATTGAGAGAGAGAGAGAGAGAGATAAAAAAATACTTTTATCAGCCTTATTTCAAAAGATACAAAATTACAAAGTTTTGTTGCTGTATGTGTGAAAATATTAGTCCGCTACCTAGAAGATCACTCCTTGTTAAATGATCGCTTTAAAGCGAACCGTTCCATAGGTGACCTTCTAGCGTGCATGACACACCTTTGGGATGAGGCTATGGATAGGCATGGGGAGTCTCTGGCCATCAGCCTTGATATGGCCAAGGCCTTCGATAGGGTCTGGCACCGTTTGCTTCTTTCCAAGCTTCCGGCATTCGGTCTGCCTCCCAAACTCTACAGCTGGATTGCCGCTTTTCTACATCAACGCCGCATTAGAGTCCTATGCGACAGCGCGGCAACCGAAATCAACAGATAAATGCAGTTGTACATCTTTTCGCCCATGCTGTTTCTTCTGCAAATCAATGTCATGTTAGCCGTCGGCAACATACATTGCTATGCAGACGACAACACAGTATATAGTCGGTATTTAGAACATATTTTTCTGTTTAATAAGTATGGATTGTTATGTCGATGTTATACTATATTTTAGTACTAAAATTCAGACTTTCTCAACTTTTACTATGACTTATGTTCTAAGCTTACCGAAATTCTAAAAATATGTACATATATGTTGTTTTATAATAATAAGTAAATCTATCTGATCTAATCTAATAATAATAAGCGATCTTATTATGTACTAAGATTACTTATTCTCAAAGTAACTATGTAGATATACGTCGTCCTAATAGTTTAGTATAAAACCACATATATTTACGTGAAAGAACGTCTGTTATCTATTGCTTACATTATTCAATGGAAAGTTTATGAAGAATATAGTAGACCATATCTTCCTTCTAAGGAGAGGCCTATGTCTAGCAACGGACTATTACAACTTTTAAGGTGCTTAGTGGTGGAAAATAGTTAAAATTTAAAATACGAACTCATAGCTGTAATATTGTTACACTTGTCGATGTCGTTGTTTTCTTAAACTTCAAAAATCTGTGTCTTTCAATCTGTTACTACATTTTAAATTTGAATTTTGGTAAAGTGTGTTGTATATTTCTTAAGAATGTATTTTGAATCAAATTTGTTACATTTTATATGAAAAAAAGTTCATATTATTATTAATATTTCATCACTTTGTGGTTTGAATTCCCAAAGCACAATTTATCGGTCCTCATAGTGACCAATCTTCTCGTATGCTATTTATCTCGATGGACAAAAGGTCTGAAGTTTTACAACTTTCAGGTCCGTTTATATTTATGGTGTAGTCCCTGTTATTTAATGGAAGGTGAATTTTATAAGGCTCTGGAGAATTTGGAGTACCTGACTAATGGATGTACGAAAAACATATCAGTAAATGTAAACCAAGTAAGCCGAGAAATTGTCGCGGGTATGCACGACGGATTGTAGGTTCCTAAAGGTGAAAACTTTGGTTTACCCAAATAAGTTTACCTTTTACGCCTTTAAGGTAAATATTGTTCTTGTTCGGTAGTTGAACTGAGACAATATTTAGTTTTGTAATTCTGAAGGATACTGGAATAACAAACAAATAATAAAGATGGGTCTTAGTCCAGTCAATGAAAGCTTAACTTTGCCATTTTGGTTGAACACTTGAAACCAACGCCAAAATTTCCGTAAGACTTCGTAGATTAATATACTAAAATTGCAGGGTGCTGCAATACCGGCAAAGGGTGCATATACATTGCAAAAGGGTGCAAAAACAACTTTTTCGTATATATCTCGCGATTGGCTCGAAAAATAAAAAAAGATTTTACTACAAAATTGTAGGAAATTAAATCCCCTACAGAAGCGTATTTTCGCGTATCTGTCATAGTTTTTCCACAAAATGGATATAAAGATGCAAAATTAAAAAAATGTTACTATTAATCTTTTTTTTTTCATATTTAAGTGATACTACATGTTTCATTGGGATTTAATTGATTCTGAAGGCATTCTTTTAAATTAACTTATAACTTTTTTCAATTACCTAATAATCTTGGCAAAAAAATATTTAAATTTTATTATATGACAAGCTGACCCGGCAAACTTCGTACCGCCTCAGAATAATCATTAAAATATTGTGCTTAGTAATTAACTGATACTGATAAATTGACAGCAGTACCACCTAACGGGCCCCGGCCGGTGCCGCCACAATCGCTTTATTCCTGCATTTTAAATCTGTAATATCTTCAAAAATAATAATTTAAATTACATTCTGTAAAGGGTCATATTAATCTATATTAGATGCACAAAGAATTTAAGGTACTTAATTGGATAAGGATTAATACTGCATTGCTTAAAATCGTTTCGTAAATAATCCATTCTTTCTCGTAAAAAGAAAGAAAGTATTGTAGACCTTTTTAAGGTGTACAATACTGTAGTACATTATTTTGATCTATTTCGTAGGGTACAGCCAGCGTTTGCAATGTAAGCGTAAAAAATGGGTTTATTTACGACATCACATTAAAAACCTCTAAAATTATCAATGTTTCTCTACTATATTATGCATGTATTATACATATAAACCTTCCTCTTGAATCATTTTATATAATAAAGAAAACGGCGTCAAAGTCCGTTGCGTAGTTTTAAAGATCGAAGCATTTATACGGACAGGCAGAGAGTGGAAGCGACTTTGGCTTATACTACGTAGTGATAATTTAATTTTAGTCTTTAGCGCAATTACCATCTACAACAGATATCACTGATGAGATTTATAATGAGAGATTGCCTTCTGGATTAAAAAACATCACCTATGCAGATCCTAGTAAACTATGTTTAGGTATTTCACCTCTTGTATTACCATTGTATATAACATTTTCTATCAGGCATATTACATGCCTCCCGTTCATTAGATGACCATCCTCTCAAATTTGGAAATATGTAAATTTGCGCTGAATCCGATGGAATAAAAAAAATATAAAATTAAAATATCATATAATAAAATTGAAATGATTTTTTTGTCAAGATTATTAGGTATATGAAAAAAGGTATAAATAAGTAAAAAAATGTACGAAAAATATTAATTAAATCGTAAAGCAACATGTAGGATCGCTTCAAAATGAAAAAAAAAGAATAATAATAATATTTTTACAATTATGCACATTTAAATGCAATTTGTGCAAAAACTATGAGAGATACGCGAAAATATGATTGCAATTTTTTGTAGAGAATTTAATTTCCTACAATTTTGTAGTAGGATCTTTTTTTATTTTTCCAGCCAATCGCGAGATATAGACGAAAAAGTTGTTTTTGCACCCTTTTGCAATGTATTTGCACCCTTTGCCGGTATTGCAGCACCCTGCAATTTTAGTATATTAATCTACGAAGACTTACGGAAATTTTGGCGTTGGTTGCAAGTGTTCAACCAAAATGGCAAAGTTAAGCTTTAATAAAATTGACTGGACTATCTGTTGTTTCACTTTAAAATATGTGTTTATGAAGATATTAGGATGTTGATTTTTATGAATTAAAAGTCCAATTTCAAATTTAATGAGATGTCATTAAATTAGATAGACCATGTACCACCAGGTACTGCTGTTATTACTAAAGTGAAATATATGAAAAAAAAAATGCAATGTATTTGAATATAATGTCTTCAGGATAACTTTATTTATTTCAGCGTTAGCCTTCATATGTAAAACGATGGCTTTTGAGATTCACACCCCATAGACGTCCGTGTGGTAATGGATTAAGAATACAGAGTGTCACCACCCCTATTCATCCCACGTGGGTGTCGTAAAAGGCGACTAATGGATAAACAGAAAGACAACATCAATGCAAAGAGAAGGAAATCTTGAAACCAACCCTATAGGCCAATACCTCCTTTTCAAGGAGAGGCCTATGTCCAACAGTGGACTGTTAAAGGCTGTTGATGATGATGATGACTCATAGACGATGAGCCTAACGGAAATGAATTTTACTATCCTTAATACCCCCGATGTACCATTAACTTTTCGAAGCTCAATGGGTGTCTTCTACTGACGAGATTCTTATGTACAGTAATATCCTGATGACTGGATGACGTGTGCTTCTGGACGCTTCATATTCACAAAAAAGCTCTAATTAATTTTAGATATAAAAGTAAACGAGCGACGAAAGTTTGGCCATATTTGGTTCCTTTATTGCAGTTCACGTCAAATACTTCAGTCGCATCAGTCTAAGACCTGAGGAAAGTACAGAAATATTTACAGATACTTTAACATATTATACAGATGCTAATATTCGTAAGGACTAGTAAAGAAGGAAAAATTGGAACTACGGTTAAATTACCGGAAAGCTCGTAAAAAACTCGTAAAAGTTATATTAAAATGTGTAACGTAACAGGAGATATTTAAAATATTGCTCAGTTTGTTCTTAGAGTTCTAATAAGTGGATGACACCGTCGTCGGCCACGGAGACTCGTAGAAACAGTGCTGCTGCTCGCCACCTGCGTCATAGTGAAACTCATTCATGGTTAATCACTCTTGGTGGTTGCCCCGTCAGATCCTGAAGATACAGCATCCTAAGTCTTGATTTTATAATGTCACGATGCCTGTTAACAGTTTTACGTTTCCATTTCTTTATTAGCAGGGTAGCAGATATAAAAAATCATATGAACTCTACTGCTTCATCTTCATTGTCAGTGTAGAATTTTGTGTTCCTTACATAGGGATCGCTAACCCAAAGACCCGTTCCTATTTCAATTGTGAGTATGCCCTCGCTATTGCATAAAAACAATCGGCCTCATGCACATAATAGTATAAAATGCAATAGGTCTTACATTTGAGGGGATGCCAACGCATTGTACGTATAGGCCAATGCTAATAACAAAACCTTGCCGTAAGTTCTGGCGATTGGTTTAGGCTAACCAGTGCCAGCTTCCGCTACCACTGTTGAAATATCCCACAAGGTGTCTTGCTCATCAGAAGCAGAACTTTTCTTACTGCTTATTGTGGTTAACTCCTTAACATTCCGAAATGCGATGCTGCAATGTGGGAGATACGTTTCTGGAACCGTGAAGTCAACGTGAAAAACAACAAGGGTCAATTTCCGTGCCATGCATGTCATCATCATCATCATTATCATCAGTCGCCTATCGCAGTCCACTGCTGGACATAGGCCTCTCCCATTGCACACCACTGTGATCGATTTATTTTATCTGTTGCATGTGATATAAAATAGTTATGGCTCACGTACAACCCGTAGTTTTTTGTCTATGTTGTTTCATCATCATCATCATCATCAGCCTATCGCAGTCCACTGCTGGACATAGGCCTCTCCCATTGCACACCACTGTGATCGATTTTGATCTATGTTGTTTACCGGTTCGAAAAAGGTGTTGGCCTAGTTTTTGTGGGAGATGCAATGAAATCATTTACATTCCCACTTTGTTAAGTAGAAAAGTGCACTTAGTATACTTAGAACTTCTCTAGTTTTCTTACAGTCCGGAGTATATGAGTGTGTTTGAGAGTGTAGCGCTATTTCACGCTGTTATCTCGGATAGCATCTATGACAATTGTTATTGAGAATTCAGTGACCACAAACATACCGACAAGTACTCGTAGTTCAATTTTCATATTCAGTTCACTCTCAGGGTGACGACTGCCATCAAACCTACGGAGGATGAACGGCAGTCGTCACGCTGAGAGTCTCTCCGTAGAAAAATTGATATTTGTGGAATAAGATTTTAATAAATTATGGTTATACGGACGATGATAGGATTTGATGTCAATCCAATGGATTCAACCGTCGGTCATTAATTATTACCAAACAAGGAACCGTGTCTTCGTTTAACTGATAACTAAAACTAATCACAGGCGCTCACTGAGTTTCTTAATACATCAATCTTCTTTCGATCCGGCTGTCAGTGTACTAACTGGAGTTTGTGGTCTTCGACTTGGAAATTAAATGGAGGTAATATATTTTTGGGAATGCCATAGAGTTTTATAATAATATACTGATATGGTCGTAGTTGAGTATTTAAGGCCCTGGCGGTGCAGTTGAAACGTATGAATTTTCGGATTCGAGTTCCGGATCGGATGAAATGTTTGTATGAACTGCAAACATTCGTTTTGGATTTTGGGTTTTTTCTATGTACAGTTCATGTAAGTCAGATGTCTGTGTGCTATTAAATTAGTTAGTCTTATATGTCTTAAATATTATTTTTTTTGACATTGGTTAACCATATTTCTGACATCTATTATTGATATTTTAATTGTATCTTGTTGTTTGACCTTTCTAATTTTTTTTTTGTTATTAAGATTATTGCATATTAAGTTACTTTTTATTGACATGTTCCAAATATTTATCGCAGTCTTAGAGAGTAGCATATTTATAAATGGTTTTATTATTGTATAACTGCAAACATTTTGAATTGTACATGTGAGCACTTTGTAGTCACTAGTAGCATAAATTTGTTTGTTGTGAGTATGTCATGCTCGCTCAAAAGTCCTGCTGGCGGTGGCGTGTGTAGCGGGTCATTCGGCTCCCTACGATATGGTTGAACTGGACGAAGGCTGGTGCATAGGTCATGCTCGTGATACGGGCGCCGCCAGTCGGGGCTGGTCATCTAACAACTTCTATTTATTGTTTAATTATTTTTTGGACACTACCTGTGTAAATATCAGCATCGTTACATTGTCCTCACATTTAATAAAATGCCTTAAACAATGTAACCAAAAATTGTAGAAACAATGTTGGAATAGAGTGTCCATGGAGTTTCTTGTCTGTTCTTCTCCATAGGATCTACGAATTGGAACAGACAATTAGCTTCACGACTGACTACTTGACGTTTCAAAAGTGCCGTTGTATGGTTTATTTGAAATAAAATGGTTTGATTTGATTTAAGATTTCCGAAATATTTATTTATTTATGATTAACATTTTTTTTTGTAATATAGGCATGCAGCACCCACTCAACCCCATCTACGTCTTCTATTATAGACGTATACGGGGCTGCGTGGATCAGCTAGTGTGAATAATATTCGCTAAATATGTAAATCAAAATAGCAATTCTAAAATTTTTTTGTTAGTCTGTTTGTTCCGGATAATCTTGGAAACGTTTGGACTGCTGAATGACGTCATTTTGCGGCGTTACTCGCGATGTACAGTGATAATCGCGAGTGACACCGCTGAACACAGCTAGTAACACAGATATGGTTGGTAATGATGACTAACACTCCTCTTACTCCTATTTTTATACATTGTTTACATTACTAATTGAACTGTAAAGAAAACGTGACCACTGCAGAACGTTACAACAAAAATATAGACAAAGTGGCCACGCACAGAAACTGGTTCCTCAGTCAACCATAATGGTACGTGGATTTAAAATCGTATCTAATACATAATTGTTTATGTACTAATGCATTAATTTTGTATGACTTTTCCAACTAAGCGCATTTTACAAGTTAAGCCTCTATAACTCCTGAACTAACAAAGTCATCTAATTCGTTAGAGTTTTCCTTTAAAGTTCATTATATGGACCACGAATAATTTTTTTTTTTAAATTTTTAGAGCAAGCCGTTTAGCTTTTAAAGGGGGGACACGCCGTGTTTTTACAAAAAAGTGCCTAATGAGAAAAGCGTCTTAAAAATCCTTTATTGATAGGGTTCCGTAGCCAAATGGTAAAAAACGGAACCCTTATAGATTCGTCATGTCTGTCTGTCTGTCTGTCCGTCCGTATGTCACAGCCATTTTTTCCCGAAACCATAAAAGCTATACTTTTGAAACTTGGTAAGTAGATGAAATCTCTGAACCGCATTAAGATTTTCACATAAAAATAGAAAAAAAGCAATACATTTTAGGGGTCCCCATACTGAAACTGAACTGAAACTCAATTTTTTATTTTATTTTTGTTTTTGTTTTTTAAAAAGACAACTCCCGCCATAATAATATAAATTCCTGTGTCGCGGGGGGCTTTACAAACATACATGAAACGGACACAAATAACACCCAGATTTAGAATAACAAATTGTGAATCACACAAAATGTTATCCTACGTGGGATTTGAACCCACGACACTTGGCGCAGTAGGAAGCGGTGTGGCGACCGCTTAAGCCACTAGGCCAACCGTGCAGTCAAACCCATACGCGTGGGGTATCTATGGATAGGTGTTCAAAAATGATGTTGAGGTTAATAAAATTAATTAAAATAAAATTAATAAAATAAAAAAAATATATGTTGTACATTACCATGCAAAATACCAACGACAATTGGTTTGAACGAGATCTAGTAAGTAGTTTTTTTGTAATACGTCATAAATCGTAAACCGCAATTTACCTTTCATTCAATCAATACACTATTTTAAAAACATCGATCAAAGTTACAACGAACTACAAGAACTTTTATATATATATTTTTTTTTTTTTTTTTTTTTTTTATATTTAAGCCTGCCAAAGTGACTCTACTCTGCCTGATGGAAAGCATGAGTAGAATCCAGGAGTAGGGGTCACAATGCTTATTGTGAGGGTAGGCAATGTAGCATGGTGACCCTTACCATGGCAGCTTGGTTAGATTATTCTGCATCATTCTCCCGGCCTTCGAAGGGCGGGAGAATGATGCAGAATGATTGGGCCTCCGGTCTCACACTCACCAACGAAATACGTCAGCAAGAATGCTGTCATTATTAGGATGGTCTTCTGTGTGAGGGTAGTACTGGCCGGGTCGAGCCGGCCCATTCGTGCTGAAATCAGCGTGGCTCTACTACCTACAAAATATATGATGTTACTTGCTGATACGGAACCCTACATGGGCGAGTCCGATTCGCACTTGGCCGCTTTTTGTAAAAAATACCTATCTAATGATATCCCACACGATGGGATGAAAAACCTAATCATCTCCACTTTACGTCTACATGTTTTGTTTTGGGTACCTCCCCTAAGGGAGTTACCCTAAATAAAAATACTTTTCATAATTTTATTGTAGCACTTTATCGACGAAGTCACAACACATATAAGTTTCATCTTTCGAGCTCTTACCGAGGACGAGGACGGACGGACGGACGGATATGACGAATCTATAAGGGTTCCAAGTCATAAACTTCGGAACCCTAAAAAGTAAGATATAATTGTAGCAAATATGTGTCCAAGCTTCTTTGAGTAATTTAATTTAATTAAGGTTATTAGAAACGTAAATCTTATTAAAATTATTGATTTTTTTACATAATACTATTTCTGATCCGCTGTATTTTAGTATATAAGATGTTGAAAGAACTGCTAATATCGAGTAGTCTCCACTGCCAAGGCAGCCTCTTCGTATCACGGGATCGGTTAACAATTAAGGCTGAAGTAGTTCGTCTGACGATTTTCTTCAGTCCTTTTGTTGTAACCATCTCATAACGGCGGTATCTCTCTGGATTTAAAGTTAAAACTACCATATACAAGATGGCGCATTTGAACCCAGCTGCTGCAGCACTACAATCTTGGAACAGCCAAGTAGCAGCCCATGGCGCCAACCACACAGTCGTGGACAAGGTTCCCATGGATATGCTACATATGGTCGATCCACATTGGTACCAGTTTCCTCCTATGAACCCACTTTGGCACGGCCTCCTTGGTTTTGTGATCGGCATCCTGGGATTCATCTCTATTGTCGGCAATGGTATGGTTATTTATATTTTTATGACCACAAAAAACCTGAAGACACCGTCAAACTTATTGGTAGTAAACCTCGCATTTTCTGATTTCCTCATGATGTGTGCTATGTCTCCAGCTATGGTTATAAATTGTTATCATGAAACTTGGGTCTTTGGTCCTTTTGGGTGTGAGTTATATGGCTGCGCAGGGTCATTATTCGGCTGCGCATCTATTTGGACCATGACTATGATTGCATTTGACCGCTACAATGTTATAGTAAAAGGTATCGCCGCCAAACCTATGTCAACCAACGACGCTCTCACTCGTATTTTCGGTATCTGGTTCTTCTCATTGATGTGGACTCTCGCGCCATTCTTCGGCTGGAACCGTTATGTACCTGAAGGAAACATGACCGCCTGTGGAACTGACTACTTGACAAAAGAATGGTTCAGTCGAAGCTACATTCTGGTCTACTCTATCTTCGTGTACTTCATGCCACTTCTTCTAATTATCTACTCATACTTCTTCATCGTCCAGGCCGTTGCAGCTCATGAGAAAGCAATGAGAGAACAGGCGAAGAAAATGAATGTCGCGTCCCTGAGATCCTCGGAAGCTACTAATGCTAGTGCAGAATGTAAGTTAGCTAAGGTAGCGTTGATGACCATTTCTCTTTGGTTTATGGCGTGGACCCCCTATCTCGTTATCAATTATACGGGTATATTTGAAAGTGCACCAATCAGCCCACTTGCTACTATTTGGGGTTCACTATTTGCGAAGGCTAACGCTGTCTACAACCCTATTGTATACGGTATCAGCCACCCTAGATACCGTGCGGCTCTGTACAAGAAATTCCCAGCATTGGCGTGCCAAGTGGCCGCTGATGGGAGTGAATCTGTGGTATCTGCTTCCACAACTGTCATCGAGGAGAAACCTGCAGCGTAAGCATCGAAAAACAAACTTAAAAGTTCAAAAACGTCGAAGAAAGAAAAGTATTTAGTGATTCTACGTTTTTACAGTTTATTGTTTGTGTCTTCGGACAATACTCTTCCAAAAATTGTCGTGCATTGGTGACTACTCCTCTTAAAGTTAAGGACTGTTGATACTATTTCTAACGAACTAGGCAATGAATGATGGTATTTCTATAAACGTATATTAAAAGCAAAGTGGTTCATGGCCACACAAAATTAAAAATCTCTGTTTTCTTTATTTAACCTCTTGATATTTCTTTCATATTGTATTCTCTACTCTATGGTATGTAGAATGTATAAACGATACAATCATACCCAATATTCGATTCCATTATGGTTTGCTGACAATTCAATTGATTGTATCGGGTAAATGTTTTTTTCTTCTATCACTCAACTTATCACCGGTTACTCCCTTCAATTAATTTACAAAAATTTAACCTTTTTCTTCTATGGCATTTCCGATCATCCTGATGATTGTAGAAAGTAACCTATGTCCATACTCCCGAGTATCGTGAGCGAAAGGTCTACGTGAAATTTGAAACACAGTCTAGAACCTGCTCTAAACTATCTGTGTTTAAAATTTAATTAAAATTTACTCTGTAGTTTTGGCGTGAAAGCCGGATCGACAAACGGAGTGAGTTACTTTCGTATTTATAATATTAGTGAGTATGATTTGGTCGATCCTGATCTTGAAATATTTGTGGAAGACTAGTATCGTAGGCTTAAACAATGATAAAATTATATAATGAATAACTAAAATTATTTAAAAAAAATGTATTTAGGAGTACAGGCCACAATCCTTATTTATTTTAAGAACACATAATGCACCATGCTGACCCACATAATAGCGGCTTAGTGAAAGATTGTGCATTATTCTCCCAGCCTCTGGAAGCCAAAAGAATAATTAGGGCTCTTGTCTCCCACTCACCAACGAAAGACGACACTCTCTCTCAACAAAACAGACCAAAGAGATCAGACCTCATACTATAGCTCTCTATGAATGAAACATATTTTACATTTAAGAACCATGAAGCAAAACGGGCCCATCGAACGTGTTACTTTACGTTGGTAACCAATTGTTATTTTTATTTCGAAATAAATAAAAGATACCAAACGTTTCACAGCTAGGGACAATTTTTATTGGACCAATAGGCAGTAGAGCCACGCTTATTTACAGAACTCTACCCCTTACCCTCACACAGTAGATCATCTTAATAATGACAACATTATTGCTGTAGTATTTCGTTGGTGAGTATAAGATCTGAAGAATTATTTGACCAAACTGCCATGGTGTGGGTCACCATACTGCATTGCCTACGATCACAATAAGGATGGTGACCCCTACTCCTGGATTCTACTCATGCTTTCCATCAAGCAGAATAAAGTCACTTTGGTAGGCTTAAATATATATGAAAAAGGTACACTGATTCATTAACTGCAAATGTAACTTTGTAATACTGTACATTTATATAGGACTACGAAGTTATTTATGCAGTTGTTGTAACCAGAAACCAGAAATGAAATTGCTTAAAATCTTAAGTTAAAACTATAAAGTTAATAATATTTAAAACTTACTGCACATGTTGTACAAAGGAGGACTCAATGCCATAAGCCATTCTCTCCCAGTCAACCTTCTTGTGATGTAGAAATACGAAGCGGTAGGTGCAAGGACAAAATATTGAGTGCAACATAGTTCAAATAGTAAGGAAACTAAGAAATAAACCTAAATCGGATAATACTAATATACTAAAATTTACTTGGTACCATGTATATTTATAAATAGACATAAATATAATATACACACAACACATATGTTATTAATATAAAACGTATCATAAATATTATATAAATACACATATTATTTAATCTATCTGAAATTCACAGACAATTTTTTTTAAAAATGCCTTTGTTCTAAATTTGGTAGGTATATATAATACTTTCATATAGATTTAGTGAAAAATGTTCATGTCATAAACAGTCAATTCAATTTATATGTATTGATATAAAATTAAATATATAACCTCAATCTAAGCCTCGATCGTAAAGGTGTTAATTTGAAATTACATACAAATACTTCAAATTTCATTGATACAAATGATACAAGATACCTAGGTACATTTAATATCCTTTTTTAGTGAATCTCCATTCAAAACAATTGTAGCAAAGATATATATTATTTTTAATCTCATCTTTTATTCTTTAATGTTATTTGATGACTCTCAAAAACCTATATGGTTAGGTATCAGTAATAGTAAACGACATCTAATAATTATTATTGTTGACACGTTATGGCCGAATTGTATGTAAAAATGAGTAGCCTTCAAGCCGTCAAGACAGTATTTCGCAGTTCACTGCCGAACAAAGGTGTCCCCCGAGGCGAGGTCTCTCTCGTGGGCTCAAACAGACAAAAATCCTTTACCAATTTATATTACCCCGAGTTATTTTGCGCATCTCATGTAAAAGGGCCAAAAGGTGGCATTAAATAATAAATGGTATTTATTTAAAACTTTGTCTTAAAACAACAATTTTCATCATACATTTTTAAATGTTTTACTTTACACAAATATATACAATGAACATGCTATAACTTTAAATTACTAACTAACAAAATCTAGTTTTTAATAAACATTGAAAACCAAAAAGCGGATCTCTACAACAGGATTGAAGTCCACAATATAATATATCTGAGCTCAATGCGACCGTCTGCTTTCGACACTTGATCGAAATCGATTGATTTCGAATCTCAGTGTTTTTAATTCGGTTCTGTCACAATTATAAAGATAATAAAGTTGACCAAAAAAATTTGAAGAAGCAACAATACAGTTCATAAGTTTAGGCTTTTTATACACATTTAATTTGGTAGTTACCATAAGTTATGCAATAGACACAATGTTACAGTAGAACAAAACCTCCTTACAAAGGAGAATTTTACATCCGTCGGTGGACTATTAACAGCTGTTTTTTTTATATTTAGCTTACCAAAGTGACTCTACCCTGCCTGATGGAAAGCACGAGCAGAATCAAAGAGTGGGAGAAACCACACACCCTTGCCGCGAATGCAGGCATTAAAGCATGGCGTCCCACACTATGGCGGCTTAGTGAGATGCTTTTTAACGCCCCGCTCAAAGGACCCAGGATCAAAGTGGGAAGGAAACACGTGAGCTGGTAGTGAGTTCCAGCTTTCGATTGCTCAGCATAAGAAGGAAGACCCGAACCGTTTCGTTCTAGTGCGTATTTCCTCTACCCTGAGGCTGTAAGACTTTCGATTCCGACATGTGTTGTCCTGTAAAGGAAGGGAGAAGGAGGAACCAGTTGGAAGAGATCTTCAAAACTCTCTGCAGAGGCTCCAGGAACTCGGTAATTTATTACACAATTATATTTTTAAGTGGCCAGTTATGTGAGCGTGTAAAAGGCACATATCTTCTGAAGTGAGTAACCAGTTTCCACAGGCACATGGACAACGTAGAGATCACAGAGTGCGATGAAGTCCGTTGAGCTCTCTTTCTAATTTAGAAATGGGGGGAAGATTGATCTATGGTAACCATTTTTTTTGTGAATCTGTCGGAGTACTGCAGTTTAACCTGACCCATATTTGACTTTCTCACGAGAATTACCTAGAAAACGAACATATTTTACTAAAAGTATAGTGTCTTAGTCACCCGTGTGTCACCCAATGATAAACCTCATAAAACTAAGCAAAAACATAAGAAAGAAATGAGATGATTACCGCTCACATCATAGGCATTATTAAGTCTAGTGGTTAGCGTATGCGGCTGCTGATCAAGAAGTCTCGGGTTCGATTCCCGGGTCAGACCTAATATTTGTGTGATCCACAAATATTTATTTCAGATTCTCTGGGTGTTTTCTACGTATAAAATGTATGTATTTAGAAAAAAATGTTTATGTATTTATATCAGTTAGTAACCCATAGATAATACAAGCTCTACTGAGTTTCGGACTAGATGATTACTAGATTAATTTATTTAATTTTCCAACTTGGTCTAAAATCCGAAATAGCGCTGTGGAAGTAGATATAATCCTGGCGTTATGACCTTTGCTTCATCAAGCCCACGCTCCTTTGATACAGTGGGCTTCACTAAGTGTTCATCGATCTATTCAACAACCTTATTAATATTCCAGCTATATTCTGGGGTTAATGAAGTGAGTGTTTACCGTCGATTGGCTGATTGGTATTCATGATGCGTGACTTCCTAGCCTTTGTTGATTGAAAGATTAGGTTGAGGCTTCTATGGTATATTTTGTCTAGGGATATTTAACTTAGTACGGAAAACGGTACGATACAAAAAGGGACTATGAAGTGAAATATATAAATAAATAAAGCAATGTTTCAGACATCTTACACACAACGCACTCTAATCCTAAACTAAGCAGAACTCGTATTATGGATACTAGATAACGGATATAAACATACTTTT
The DNA here is from genome assembly GCA_932526445.1 of Phragmatobia fuliginosa. Taxonomy (NCBI): domain Eukaryota; kingdom Metazoa; phylum Arthropoda; class Insecta; order Lepidoptera; family Erebidae; genus Phragmatobia; species Phragmatobia fuliginosa. Next base: position 40,877,183 of record OW052057.1, on the reverse strand, counting down.
TTTGTAAAGTCATACATACTAAGCACACAACACATAGCAAACACCCAAACTCCGAAACAAATATTTGTAAATCATACGAACATTTGGTACGACCCGGGAATCGAACTCGAGACCCACTGAATAGCAGCCGCATACGCTAACCACTTGACCAACGAGGCAGTCAATCATATAATATATTAATGTGTATTCCATTAAATTGTAAATGATAGAGACTGACATGTTTACTATTTTTTGTTCCCACTAATTGCACTGCGTAGTGGTTCGATACCTAAATCGAAAAGACGTCGTTAAAAGACGTCTAATCATTCCCCACATGACGGGGTGAATGTGAAAAAAATTCCTACTTTACGTTTAGGGAGCTAATCAAATAACAATCAATCCTGTTTTTATTTTAGTTCACTAATTTTATGGCAACTCTTGTACATATAAATGGTGACATAGAACGTAAAACAGCTATGGAAATATTATTCTAGTAAATTGAGTAGCTATATGAAAATTTACGTGTATTTATGATGAGTGCATTATATGATAATATATGCTCATAATATTGGACTTTACAGTCACACCGAGAATTGTCACAGAGGTCCTGTCTAAATCAACTCAAAAGATGGGTAAGCCTATTCTTATTTTGAATAAGTCTATGTATGTTGTGTGATTTAATCACCATAATCATCATGTCACCATTGCGTTCCACTGCTGGTCATTTGATCGATTTTGGGCTTATCGCATCCACATCCTGTCAGCCAATTTACGCAAATCGTCACTCCACCTGGCCTGTGGGCGTCCTACACTACGTTTGCCGAGTCACGGTCTCCACTCCATAACTGTTCTACCCCAACGGTCATCAGTTCTGCGGCTAATATGGCCAGTGCAGTGTAATTTTCAATGACTATGTATCCTTTGTGCACCTCACTACAGGATTTCTGCACGACCCTAGGGTTGACTGGAAGAGAATGCCTTGGGCATTAAGTCCGCCGATGCACAAAGTGGATGAAGTATAATAAAAAAATATATACAAAAAAATCTAGACATAGTTTTTATTTATTTAGTATTAAGGACCTCCAACGATAGATGTACACAATACAGTCACTTTATAATACACAGGTTTCTTAGTGCACTCCTTCAAATAAAGGAGACCACAGCATTCTCAAAGATATTAGGTACTAACATTTAGCTTATAAATAAAATTTATATAAAAAAGACATTGCAAAAGACACAGAAAACATGCAAAGAATAAAGTGAGTAATATATATATCTATGTATCAAAATAAAATAAGAAAAAAAAGATAAAACAAATGAAAAAAAAGATAAAACAAATGATAAAAAAATGAAAACAAAACCAACACGATTCACATTAGGATGTTCACTTTTAAGGATTAAGGATAACTAACAGCATTCGAACAAGGATTTCTTAAATCTATGTAAGGGCTCACAAATATCTACTAAGTTTGAATAGAAAAGTCCGTATCACTCCATGGAAGTTATACACTGATCAAATTGGGAGATATTTATATATTGCGCATATAAACGATGGACGATCTGGCCCTAAAGTTCTTGAAATAATTAACAATTATTGGATACGACTTTAAATCCAAGTGCCATTATGGTTAACTACGGCACCATATTCTATGCGTGGTCTGGCACGCACTTAACCAAATTTTTTTTAATTTTCATGGCTCTAAAATTATATTGATCTTTTCAATAATAGCCTATTCCTCTTTTTACTTCATTTGTTGTCAGTTATTTGTTGAAAACTGTTAAATTCTGGTATTAAAGTGATTCAAACGAACATCAAATCATTTAAGTATGTATATCACTAATTTATATTGGTATCTAAAGTACTGGTTCTGCCTAATTTGGGATCAGACAGTGATGTAAGAAGTGTTATTATTTACTCATTCAGAGTACAGATAGAATGAGAAGCAGAAACTAATGTAGACACTCTTAACAATTTATATATATTTAGTAATTCAGTAAGTACCATCAACACAGTCCCGAATTCAGAAACTACATTACCGCTATGAATAAACAAGGCCTCTTACCTGCTCCCACCAAAATAATGAAAATTTCATCTGCACCTGTTCACATCATAAAAATATCATGAGGAAATTACACCTTGTTCTATGGCACTCCCCATAGCGACGCTCCGTGAGGGTACAAAGGAATACATTATTAATGTACCCTGTCTATCCCATCGTTACGGCCGATGACTGATCACCTTACCCGGTTCCTGTGGTAAATTTTCATTTGTTATGTCTGTGTTGGTTTAGAGATAGTAGAGTAAGGTGTTTCATAATCGGCATAATCTGTTTTGGTTTGTTTTCTTGTATGAATAAGAATATTTAATTCTTTTGCGCAAGAAATAAATTGTGGCGTTATTGCCAATTTTTACCACATGAAAAATATGAAAAGTATGTATTATATGTATTATAATTATGAAACTATAACTGACATTATGTAGGAAATCGTTAAGTGCTTCAAACGTTTTCTAATACACTTCTTTCTCCTTCTTGTTTTTTCTAGCCTTATTCCCAATATTTGGGGTCTTCTACTAGTTCAACCGGTTTTACCTGAATATCAGTTTTTCCACGGAACGACTGGCATCGGACCTCCGCAACCCTAAGGGAGAACTGAATTTCGAAGGCTGAACTAGTTGTCAGTAAATTTGAGGGTACTGACTTCCCAATAATGAATGCCATAGATGTTCATGACAACCGGGATCAACGGCTTTACATGTGAATCACTGTGAATCACCAGCAAACTTACGTACTCCGGTCTATATACATGTTTGTTTGTGTTTGTGTCTACACACAATATTGGTCTAAAGGATTAAATGTCGATATAGACTCAACCTACACGCGTTTTACTTATACCCACATACTTCAACAACAACAGTATCATAATAACAGCTATTTCTTAAATCCTTAAATATATATTTTTATGTAATACCTACATCATAAAATCTTAACTTAATTTTTTGCGAATATTGTTGTAGCGCGGGGCTAAGCTGTAGCATATAGTTTTTAAACAATGACTATTCACAATTTATTAATCAAATTCATACAATCATGGCTAAGCAGGTCAGAAAAGGCAATTAGTTTTATGTGTGGTATGAAGGCATCTGAAAACTACAAAAAAGAAAAGGTAGTAAAGTCACGCTGGTTTCAGCAGGAAAAGAATGAATGCCGAATACAGCGGGGTGGTACTATCCTCACCCAGAAGTCTGACATAAAAACTACAGCATTCGTTCTGTTGTATTTCGTGGGTGAGTGCGAGATGGAAGGCCCAATTATACAGTAATATCTCACAAAGCCGCCATAATGTGGGTCACCATACTCACTACGATACATTATCTGCACTCACAAGTGACCACCACTCTTGGATTCTAATCATGCTTTCCATCAGATATACTCGAGCTACTTTGGCAGATCAAGGAGATAAGTAAGTCAGAGATAAGAAACACTTTACTAAAATATAAACTCCTTACTAAATTACATTTCAATGAGGAATAAAATTAAACGATCAGCTAATAGTAGTCCCGCGTGGGGAGGATCAGTTTCTTATGACAGTGGTTCCATTAAAAACCGTTGGATATAACAAAAACAGTTTCAAAATGTACTTATATATTGTTTCAATAAATCTGTAAAAGAACAAGAGCTGTAAAATTATTATTATTTATCGGATGTAATCAAATCGATCATCCACGATACTGAACTTAAAATTAAATCGAATATGCTATGAGTTGAACTATGAACTAACTTGAGCTTTGAATAAATTAATATTGATGGTGGTTGTTAAGACACCACAAAGCTTTGTGCCTTCGGTATCAGCGACACCGTGCAACATGGTGTTCAAAACGAGGACTCGCTCCGCAACTCTCGAACAAACGCAAAAGTATCGCGGTCGAGCTAACACTACTTAAAATCAAGTTGTCTACTAAACATCTCTCAAGTTATTTCAAGCAACACATCTCAACGGTGGTTTTGAAGTTCATTATTAATATTAAAAAAAAAAGTTATAAATTTCAAGCTTCAAGAAATTCATATTTGTGAGAGACTGGTATCTGAACTAGGATGATTATGGCAAACACATAGGCTTCCTATACACATATAGTCAGTACAATATTATACACCTATGTGAGCTCATATAGTTGTGAATCACCGGGAATTAGACCAGTGCCGATAATGTTTGAAAACAAAATAAATTATAGTAGGATGAAACCCATTGTAAAAGGAGGAGAGTAGTACAAAAATTAAAGGAAAAATAAATAACGGGCGATCTGAGGTCGGGAAGGGGGCGAGGGGGGGGGGGTCTAAGGGAAAAAAATGGATTATCTCGATTTCCGACAAAACTACAAGTCCTATGGAATAAAAATTAGCAAAGTTGTAGATAATAAAAAGATCTACATCTTTTGGATTTACACTTTTTTCACATAACCTCAAATTTTATGTGAAAAATTCAAAAAAGCAAGTTTTTGGTTTTTTATTTTTATCTTTTATAAATAAAATTATTTTTTAACGAAATTTTGTGAAAACTTAGCTTTTCATGTCCTGAATACACCGTAATTTATTTGATTTGAAATATTTTTACACCCTATTTTTTTGCAAAAAGGTGATATTTTGACGAATGAATTTTCGATTGAAAATTAGGGTTTTTTTCGGTATTCAGTCAAAATGAGGTGAACAAATAGATATTTCAAATCAAGTAAATTACGGTGTATTCAGGACATGAAAAAATTTCGTTAAAAAATAATTTTATTTGTAAAAGATAAAAATAAAAAACCAAAAGCTTGGTTGTTTGAATTTTTCACATAAAATTTGAGGTTATGTGAAAAAAGTGTAAATGCAAAAGAAGTAGATCTTTTTATTACCTACAACTTTGCCATTTAACTTTTTTCCATAGGACTTGTAGTTTTGCCGGAAATCGAGATAAGGCATTTTTTTTTTCTTAAAACCCCCTCCCCCCCTCTCCCCCTTCCCGAGATCGCCCGTAATTTATTTTTCCTTTAATTTTTGTACTATTCTCCTCCTTTTACAATGGTTTTCATCCTACTATAATTTATGTTCACTTTTTGTTATTTTAAGAGGCTTCTACCCTGGTCTATACCTAAGTATAACAGATAAAAATAAGGCTAAAACAGAGTGAGAAAATTATGTAAAACGCGTCTACACGCTTACTTCAGTGTGGTGTGTATTTATTGAGGTATGTATGTGTGAAGGTGTATTCGGAGGTGTGTGGGTGTGTTTGAGTGTGTACATATGTGTGTTAATGACTGTCTTTATATTACTACTAGTTGACCCAGCGAACTTCGTACCGCCCAACTTTAAAATTCCAGAACTTGATCGCAGCGCCACCTACCGGGTCCAATTGCGAATCTAAAGCATTCCCAGATCCCCTTGAAGACACACAAAAAATTTCATCAAAATCGGTCCAGTCGTTTGAGAGAAGTTCAGTGACATACACACTCACACAAGAATTATATATAAAAGATCTATATTTTAATCATAAAACAAAATTTCCAGTTTTATAAGGACTCGGCCCCTGTTTTCTCAACTCTTAATAAAATGAAGTTGATATTATCTTACAAAAGTTGTGTAATTCTACACCCTAGGTATCCTATTATTTAATTATGGTGAATCCAAAATTCATGTAACGTGACCGCTGACCTTAAATTTCGTGAGTGCTTACACGAGAATAGGAACGTACGTGGTCACGACGAGCTCTTGGGAATTCAAGAAGGTTTAGTATACTTTATTTTAGAATAGTGTGTTTTATTTTCATAAATGAGTGTCCTGACAATGGTCAATAATGCTAAAAATGTAATCTATACAAGTAAATGAAGTTAAAATTTCTTTTTGTATTATAAAATTTACAGCTTTATACTGTAAGGAGTAACATAAATAAAGTATTATCATATTTTGAACAAGATCCGAAACGTGATTACGATGATGTCAGCTGAAGCCGTGGGCTAAAAGCTAGTATCAAATAATTTTAAATAGTATACTCGTATTCTTTTTTTAAGTGTGGAAACCCCATCGGGCCTTCACCTCGCCGGGGTTTTCTACACGGCGAGGCGGTGTGTGCCTTAGTAAGCTAAGAAGAGGTACATACGATTATATAATATGTGTCTTGCTTATTTTTTATGAGGAATAGCTAAAAAAGACGTTAAAATCAAGACTTTTAAATCAATTTCAGAAGTGTTGTCTGTTGATCGTGAGACTACAATTTATTGAAAACATTCATAAAAACATCAAAAAATTTCCAAGTATTGGATCAGTAAGTCATTATAGCTATCACAGTGGCAGTGTGTCAGTTGAATTGTATTATCTGTTGTATTGTTGTCAGTAAAAACCTTAACATATATTGGCCTATCAATATTGCCAGCCTTTTTTACGACTACTAGTTATATACCTAGGAGTATATTGCCAGTCACAAAGACGTGGAATCAAGTCGTACTAAACAAGGTGAAATCTTGCCGGAGCATCAAGACCCAGGTTCGCTCCTACGTGGAGTACTGCTTTCATTTTTGCGATGGATCCGCCCAGTACTTGCTTGGTACCGTCTATCGGTTGCAGAGGCGGCCAGCCCCTGTCATTGATAGTCCCGAAGCCACCGAAGCAACGGAAGACAAGAAGCGGATGCGTAGTGAGGTTCCAAGACTACTATCGACCGTAGCAACGGTCTCAGCGGGGGAGTACTTATAGCGGCAGTTCTTTGTAATTTTTTTTTTATATAAAACCTATTTGTTTATAGCGAAAAAGTAAAATAGATTAAAATATTTTGTGACGGCTGTCATAAGATTGGAGAGAATAAAAAACCATGCTATGTAATACATGTGCTGTAATTTGGACCCGTTCAAATATTATTACAATAATATAACCTGTCTTTAGTCTCGAGGTTTATATAAACAACAAGCTACGCCCCGCGGTGTTACCCGCATATTTTCGGGATAAAAAATAGCCTACATGTGTGATTATCCAGAACTCATTTTTAAATTAGCCATTTACAAACTTATCATTATGGTTGCTATGCAAGTGTATTATGCTTAGCAGCCTGTGAAGTTTTGACAGGAGACAAAAAGTGATACATTTTGATACCTATGATTTATGTATTTTTAAAATCACCTAGCTTTCGCCCGTGTATCTCGATTATTGCAGTAAAGAGTGTTATTCTGATATATAAGCTATATTACTGTAAAGTTTCATCCAAATCCGTTCAATAGTTTTTGCGTGATAGAGCAACAAACATACATACACACATACATACTCACAAACTTCGCGTTTATAATATTAGTAGGATTTAATTTTAGTCTTTTAATACTTTCATCGTAGACTATTCTACGGTGTAGTAGCTCGGCTAGCAAACACTTGGAAGCAGCACGATATTTGGAAAGCACTTTAGTGGGGCTCAGGTATCATGATTGTTAAATACATTTCGTATTTACCACAGTCATGAATAAGACTGACTGAGGGTAATAAAAATAAATACTCTTTTATTATTCCCAGGAACTGTTTATGGTGTTGAAACAATTCCGGAGTTGTAAGCATGTTATTTTAAAATTGTTTAGTGTTACCTTTATCTGATACTTTATAATTTGTTTACAAAATATACATCTTCGTAATTTACAAAATTTAATGTTTGGATATAAAACTTTCCCCTAGTCTTATTATTACAAGTAACGACGCGGAGAGAAGCTAGTCTCAAATTAATTAGCCTGAGTTACTCCTTATATCATCAGCTCTCTGCCAGTGAAAGTCCAGAGTCGTTCCAAAGATAAGCCGGAACAAACATACAGACGGAACGATAAACAAATATTATTTTCATTTTTCGTGTTAGTATATTATATACTTTCATAAGCATTTCGTAAAAATCTGTTATTATCTGTTAATAGATGATATATCATTTGTTTCATACATTTGTTTTAACGTATATATCTAAACACCGGCAATCATAGCTTAACACCAATTGACGGAGCATTGATACAGTGTCCAGTGTCCACCCTGTATTACGTACTGGTATACTTTGACGATTTATTACCTGCACTAAAAAGTAACAGGGTTGAAAGGCATTAAAATTTAGATGTGGCTGAAATTAAAACTTTCGTTTTAAATAATTTATAAGAAGAATGAACTAATGTATTGAGTTTCATCAAACACGTTTTAGGTACCTATTTATTTATATTTGGATGTTTGCAGTAGTTTCTATTATATTTTAGAATTAATTATACTAATATCACACAAAAAATTATTAGGAATTTTCTGTAAGGTCAAATTACGCATTGCTTACAACAATTCAAACTTAATTTTCGTGAAAGATTTCTTAAAAAAAAGCATTAAAATGTAAGGTGAATTTCTTCCACTAAAAAGTAATGAGACACGGTAAGAAGGGATGAATGCTGTTAGACAATGGGTGTAATAACCGAATGAAATAGGGGTTTTAAATGAGAAACGTTCATCCAAACTCTGAATATCTTGTGGAATTGTAAAAAAGTACCTTCGTCATCTCCAGGCTCCATAAAATATTGTTTAACTCGTAGTAAGCTTATGACTATTTCATAATTTTTTTTTAATATATTTAAACCTACCAAAGGGACTCTACTCTGCCTGATGGAAAGTATGAGTAGAATCCAATAGTATTGCTCACCATTCTCATTGTGAGTACAGAGATTGCAGCATGGTACCCTACACTCTGGCGGTTTACTGAAATTTGCTTCTGCAGCATTGCTCCACACTCACCAACGAAATACGCCAATAGGAATGCTGTCATTTTTAGTTTCTTCTTCTGTGTGTCCGCTTGGGTCGAGGCGGCTCTGACATGCTGGAATTTGTGTGGCTTTACTACCTATGTATACAGGGTGTCATCAGACTACTTCCGAAAACGAAAGATGCAGCTTCATGCAACATGGCGACCCATACCTTGGCAGCTGGTCAATATTATTATGATAGTGTGAGGGCAGTACTGCCCTGGTCGAGCAGGCTCATTAGTGATGAAATCAGCGTGGCTCTGCTGTAACACTCTTTTTTTGCTTTGTTAGAATAACACAAAATTAATTATTCTTACAGAAGCGATCTTGCTATTAGCGCCATCATTGGGCAACAATGACTACTCCATCGCCTATTATCTTCCGCAAGGCGTCCTGTTTCCTCCAACTAGGCACTGGATGGCGCTCATGTCGGGTTCAAATTGATTTTAATCATAGACTATGTAATAATAGTTTTTAATTTTAGTTGTGTCTCTGAAAATGGCGTGATCTTTATCTTATTTTGTAAGGGGGTAGGTTAGTTATATCCTATAGACCTTGAAATAGGATATATAAAGCCGGTCTCACTCATGGCAATTTCATTTCTCTTATTGTGTTATATCTTGAACTAAGTTTTGCTGTTGTTAGTTACTTGTGAAGATTAATTTTTATATACCGTACCCGCAATTTGTGGTGAGTTAATATATTATATCTGTAAACTGTATCTCGGCCTTATCGTGTGTTCTGGACGTGTATCTTAGAATATAATCTTTTTCACAGGGTCGCTTCGCTTGGTATAGTTTTCTATAATCCTCGCCAGGAATACCTGGAGATTGCAAGAAAAGCCCCTCTTCTCATTTGAGACTCCACTGCCAGATACAGGCGAGTGCCAGTGGTGGTGGCCATAAAGCGCCGATCATCTCTCAAACAGCCACTGGGTCACGTATGGGCAAATTAAATTCATTATTTTTATTTTTTCTAAATACCTACTTTTGTTCACCGGTACGCTTACTCTGAGGATACACGATGAGGGACCCCAGGGACCATATCGGGGTGGCCGTGTTGACTCGACTGACGTCTGCACGTCCCGGTCGAGCCCCCTTTGATCCAGGGAAGCTTAAGATACAAACCTTTTGTATGTAACCCTCTTATTTAGATTTAGAAATATGTGAGAAACTTATTACTTTATTGTTTATGACTGAGAATTATGTAATAAAATGATTTAATGAATATATGTGTATGTGAAACCGAATAATTCTTTAGTTTCCTTGAAGAGTACCCTAGCCGCCCATCGTCACTAGCACACAACCTTTCTAGAATTCCTTCGTCTGTCTTCTTCTCTAAATTCTATTTGTGAACGGCGCCCTGGGAAAACTCATGTTCTACTGACTGCGCGCCGGTGAGGTAATTCCCCCTGCATTGGGCTAGGGCCCACTAGCCCCCCCTTTACAGGGCTAGGGGTTACAAATTGGCGCGCCAACGTTTGGCTTACAAACCGAACCCTTCTGTGTGTGTGCTGTGCGTGGGTGTTTGGGTTGCACTTCAAGGAAACCTTCCGTCCGAGACTTCCCGGGACGCTAATTGGTTATGCGATAGCAGTACGCATGTAATAATCTCTTTTTTGCATTTTTCAGCCCAGTATACCACCATCACTGCGGCATGCAAAAGTACTAAATTCTAAATTGATATCTAAATTGTAATACTGCTGTTATTTGGTAAGTTTTGGCCTTTTCCTATTCGGAATTCTTGTGTTTATATGTTTCTGTGTTTTGTCCCCTACTTTTTTATTTTTGATTCGGTTTCACATTTATGTATTTTTAGCGTTATTTTTAGCTTTATATTTAGCCTTGTTGTAAAAACTCACTTATTGTGGGTAACTTTTTTTCAACACTTTGTTAGACTACCTACTTACAAAGTGGGTGAGTAAGCTGTGAGCTTGAACTGCATATCAAGTTCTCATCTTATTATCACAATACCTAACTTTTATTAAGGTTATTGTTTTCTTTAAATATTTTGTTAAACAATTTAAATTATACTTGGTTATTTTAAAAACTCTAGTAACCTATGTTTTGTGAAGTTAACAGTGAAACTGTTACAAATAATAGTGCGTGACTATATTGAGTGTATTGTGTGCCGTAAATCTGATAAAATTCATTTCAGAACATAACCTCCTTATAGGTTATAATATACATAATCTCTAGAAACCTAGACTCTGTAACAGGTACATTCGATCATTTCTAATCTTTTTATTTTTAATAACTTTGTGAATTTGAAACCAATTTAGCATTAAAGTTTGTTTAAAATCTTGTAGTATAACTGTCTTACAGTTATAAGTGAATGTATGTTGAGTTATAACAACTTTGAGTGTTATCTATCGAGTCTTGTAGATAAGTTTAAACTTTTATTTCAATATTTTAACTTTCAACATATTGGTTATTTGTTTAAACTATAATATCTGTGTATGAATTAGTGTATATAGTTGAAACCAACCAAGCTATTCTTTTGTAGGCTTTGGATGTGTTTATAATACTACTTAACGTTGAATCTTAACTTTGAACTTTATCTTTGAACTTTGAATTTTTTTGTAAAACATAATGGCCCATTCAATCAAATGCATTTATTACCTTAGAAAGGATGGACTTGTTAATGAATTGTCTACTATGCAACTTTTAATTTTGAACTTTGACTGGGAACTTTTAAATTTAGATTCTTTGAATAACATCATGCCACATAGCTAGCATTTTGGCATATAGATTTGCTTGTATGAGTTATTGACTAATGGTCTGCTGTTTAACTTTTGACTTTGAACTTTTGACTCAGAACTTCTAATTTAGATTTTTTTAAATTTGACTTCGTGACACAGATTTTCATGAGTAACTTACTAACGCTTTATCTACTATGGGGTTTTCAGAGAATCCTGTTGGCGCAGTGACTATCTCAAAGGTTGAGCTGCGCTCTGCCTTGGGTCTTCTCCTGCTTGGCAGCACTAAAGCCAACGCCTCTGTCCCTGCTTCTGTCTGCATCGGAGATGTCCGTCTGTGAACCTAAGGTTTTATGAACTAAATGTAGTTCTCTATTGAGGTGACCTTTTTTTATTTTTTGAAATCTTTGGAAATCTTTGTTGATTTTTATATTGAGTCTAGTCACCGTAGGCTAACTCTGTGAGCTTAGGTGTCGTCTGGTTACATTACTAAGTAGTGGTGTTGTCTACCCCGAACTAGTAGGTGTCCGTGACCTCTTGGTTTAACTCTGTCTGTGTCTGCGGTCAGCGGTCACTTACTACGATTATGATGATTCGGAGAGGGAAGCATTACCTGCCCACGGTGTCGGTGCACACTACACCTCACCTGAGCAATAGGGGGTCCATTAGACCCGACCCATCGAAACCGCTACTGTAATGATTTTTTTTCTCTTTGTGTATTAACTCTACGTTATTAGTCAATACTTTGTTCAACTTAATGATAATTTTATTTATATTGACAACTTCGTATAGTAGCTTAGTGTCTGTTGACTACTTATTAACAGTTGAATTTTTTTGTCTTCTGTAGTGGGCGGGTATTTTGTGGTTGGTGGCTGTGTGTGTCTTTGACGAATTAAAACAAGCCTTCACGCTGTTGTGTTAGGTCCCTTGTACACCTGACACAGCTGATTGATGATGTTGATTGGGAGCTTTGTCTGTTGATGTGGCAGGACCATGCTAGTCCTGCACACAACTGTGTCTGCAAGTTGTTGTCATCTTTTATGTGGGGTAATGCCCGTACTAGGCTTACACACATCCTTCTTTTGCATGTTGCACTTTTTTCCTATCTATAGCGGGGTACGACTGGCCTTAGGCACAAGTCTACCCGTCTGCTGTGTCCTCGTTGCAGCGGGTCGTGACTGCAACAAATTCGCCAAGGACATGACACACTCATTGCCCAAGATATCTCGCTTACTGTTGGATGACATTAGATTCAATACTGTTTCCTGTCTACATGTTTAGGTCAGGCCTTTCTTGAACGTTTTAATCTTTGAAAATTTTTGAATTCATTTGTATTGAGAATTATTTTTAATAGCTTTAAAAATTATTTAGCGTCCTTTTATTTTGGCTTTTAGTAAAATCACTTATCATATCAAGGAGATTGTGAAGTATAGTGAAGAGGAGCCACTCTGTTCCTGCTCCACGTTGTATCAGTTCTGTATTTAAATCATATATCTGACCATGAAGTGTGACATTGCACTTCGTGCGTTTCCTTTTTAGCTCACACCTTTCTACACGTTATCCACATACGTGTATAGCTTACAGCGACTTGGAATTTTAGGACTTTGGATTGGCATCTGTCTCCCACTGGTGTTAGTTAACTTAGATTATTTGTTTAGCAAATTTTAGATTTGTCCCGTATGGTTAGTATGTTGTTCTCAGTCAATACGATCAACACTCTCTTAGCAGTTTACTTTGTTGTTTTGGTATTTTAATTTCCTTCGCCCCCTGCTCAGGAAATTTCACGGGGGAGGGGGTACTGTAACACTCTTTTTTTGCTTTGTTAGAATAACACAAAATTAATTATTCTTACAGAAGCGATCTTGCTATTAGCGCCATCATTGGGCAACAATGACTACTCCATCGCCTATTATCTTCCGCAAGGCGTCCTGTTTCCTCCAACTAGGCACTGGATGGCGCTCATGTCGGGTTCAAATTGATTTTAATCATAGACTATGTAATAATAGTTTTTAATTTTAGTTGTGTCTCTGAAAATGGCGTGATCTTAATCTTATTTTGTAAGGGGGTAGGTTAGTTATATCCTATAGACCTTGAAATAGGATATATAAAGCCGGTCTCACTCATGGCAATTTCATTTCTCTTATTGTGTTATATCTTGAACTAAGTTTTGCTGTTGTTAGTTACTTGTGAAGATTAATTTTTATATACCGTACCCGCAATTTGTGGTGAGTTAATATATTATATCTGTAAACTGTATCTCGGCCTTATCGTGTGTTCTGGACGTGTATCTTAGAATATAATCTTTTTCACAGGGTCGCTTCGCTTGGTATAGTTTTCTATAATCCTCGCCAGGAATACCTGGAGATTGCAAGAAAAGCCCCTCTTCTCATTTGAGACTCCACTGCCAGATACAGGCGAGTGCCAGTGGTGGTGGCCATAAAGCGCCGATCATCTCTCAAACAGCCACTGGGTCACGTATGGGCAAATTAAATTCATTAATTTTTTTTTTTCTAAATACCTACTTTTGTTCACCGGTACGCTTACTCTGAGGATACACGATGAGGGACCCCAGGGACCACATCGGGGTGGCCGTGTTGACTCGACTGACGTCTGCACGTCCCGGTCGAGCCCCCTTTGATCCAGGGAGGCTTAAGATACAAACCTTTTGTATGTAACCCTCTTATTTAGATTTAGAAATATGTGAGAAACTTATTACTTTATTGTTTATGACTGAGAATTATGTAATAAAATGATTTAATGAATATATGTGTATGTGAAACCGAATAATTCTTTAGTTTCCTTGAAGAGTACCCTAGCCGCCCATCGTCACTAGCACACAACCTTTCTAGAATTCCTTCGTCTGTCTTCTTCTCTAAATTCTATTTGTGAACGGCGCCCTGGGAAAACTCATGTTCTACTGACTGCGCGCCGGTGAGGTAATTCCCCCTGCATTGGGCTAGGGCCCACTAGCCCCCCTTTACAGGGCTAGGGGTTACACTGCTACCTACATATAAATATTGAAATAAAGTACTAACTCGTTACTTAATTAGTTAGTTACTCATTACTTAATAGTTATTCACTCAGAAGACCAATATCAAATGCCAGCATTCGTTCTGTCGTCTTTCGTTGGTGAGTGTGAGACTGGAGGTCCAATAATGCAGTACCTACCATCTCAATAGGCGCTATAGTCTACGTAACCCTGTTGCATGTTGCCATCATGTTGCATGCTTTCTATCAGAGAGTAGAGTCACTCTGCATGCTTAGATGTAAAAAAAACTGAAGTTGTGTAATTTTTTTGTTGTAGCAGTACAATTTATAGTGGTATCAAGACATGTAATTCTATACCAGCAACTCGCTCTATCAGCAACTTCAGGTCACTAACCAGTTAAAATTTATTCTTTGAACTCAAAAACTATTTTAGATACTCGATAGAAATAGTAAAGTAATACAATCGTTACCTCTATCAATAATGCTTTAAAAGCAATGTTGATTTTAGTGACAATAAGAAATTTTTTTTTTTTTTTTTTTTTTTTTTTTTTTTTTTTTTTTTTTTTTTTTTTTTTTAAAAGACAACTCCCGCATTAAGAATATAAATTCCTGTGTCGCGGGGGACTTTACAAACATACATGAAACGGACACAAAGAACACCCAGACTCAGAACAACAAATTGTGAATCACACAAAGTCTTATCCCACGTGGGATTTGAACCCACGACACTTGGCGCAGTAGGAAGCGGCGTGGCGACCGCTTAAACCACTAGGCCAACCGTGCAGCCAAATAAATTATTCCAAAGAGGAAAATACAAAACCAACAGCATCCAACCTTCGAGATAATGTCACTCAATGCGTAGTAGTTCAAGATACGAAACATATAAAGACGTGCTATATTGATTTAATGACTATTAAATTAATGCTGTATTGGTTTACAAAAATATAATTTTATTAACATTAATGCAAAGAGAAGGAAAACTTGAAACCAACCCTATACCAACCCGTCTGGCCAGCGTGGTATACTAGGCAAATACCTCCTTTTCAAGGAGAGGCCTATGTCCAGCAGTGGACTGTTAAAGGCTGTTGATGATGATGATGATGAATTTTATTATTTTATGGAGGGTTCGTTTTGTGTTTGAAATTTCATGAAGTACTTTAGTTCCTTTCTTTCTTGTCTCCTTTTTCTTGAATAAAAGCGTAGTTAATACTCATTAACTTAGTATTTTATTAAAGAAAAATGTATTAATTATAAAGAGAAACAAGCGGCGTTACTCTTAGCGTGAACACACCTCAATCACTGTGAGCGGGCAAAAACTCAATCAAAAGTAGCTTTCAAAGCTTGTTCTGGCTAGTGCTCTTAAAGTTTTCAATACACGAATCTAAATTAGACACGGAGTTATAGATAATTAAAGTTTAAAAGCATAAGAAATGTATAGTTAGAAGTCATTGGAGTAAAATTTGACAGGCATGAAAGTTAGATGATCTGCAATACGTCTTGATGACAAACCATTTATCGTCTAACTTTTCAAAAAAAGGAAAGTGGATAGTTGTAGGCAAACAATTTGAAGTATAACTATATTAATAAATTAAAATGTTTATAAATTATTCGACAGAGAACTAGAGTTACCGACATCGCAATAAAAATCAGCACGCTGAAGTGGAAGTGGACCAGACATGTCTCCAGACGGACTGTTTGGCGCTGGTGCAAGAGTGGAGACCGCGATTAGGCAAACGTAGTGTGGGACGCCCTGCGGCGTGATGGACCGATGATTTGAGGAAGGTGGCTGGCGGCGGATGGATGCGGACAGCTCAAGACCGGGATGGTTGGCGTTCCATGGGGGAGACCTTCGTTCAGCAGTGGACGGCGATAGGTTGACACTATATTCTTAAGTTAAGATCGACCACCGGACCAGTCAAACTAAAGGATGAAAACGAAAATACTGAAAAGATATTGATAAGAAAATAAAGATGAAACAGTTGTGAAAACCTATAATTTAGCGTAGTTTTATTGCATCATATTTTCTACGCATATACGAGTAAGTATTTTCGGGTTTTTCAATTGGTATTCCACGCTTCCAACAGAATATATCAATCTGACACCGAAAAGTTTGGAATGTAAATAATTTACGGTTCAATTGACACATGGAAGTATCGATTATCCTATTCACTGTGGTAACAAACAGACAGAACATATGTCTACTTCATTAAGTACTCGCCAAGTACTCGAGATATTTGGGTAAATGTTTTTTTTTTCATTGCAAAAATACTGTTTTAGAGCTGGAAAATTGTCAATGATTCTTTTACATTGCTTTTGCGTTTTGGCCGTGTATAATTTGTTTTAGGTAACTTACTAATTCTCTGTCGCGCTATTGAAATTCTCGCCCTGGTTATCATTATACTCGTATATATATATATGCAACTTCGTAATTGATCGTTGGGGCTCGACCCACCTGGCATAAACACCTCGCTTGATCGAAAGCCTCCCTTTGCGTTGAAAGGGACAAGATACACATTTTTCCAGTACTATGTAAGGAGATGTAATATGTAACCATGCTGTGCCAATTGTAGCACAGGTTGGTGATAAATCTTTTTCTATCCGATCGGAACTCTGTTGAGTATTGTATTATTACCGAAACAATACTAAATGGAGAGGCCTATGATCTAATGCGATAAACTGATGATGACATAGACTTGGGTGAAAAGATTCTCATATACAGTTCATATTTTACTCTCTCATTACACGTGGTGTACCTACGTTTATCCTATGTCACATTACTTATTCACTGGAAGAAAGTATTTTATATGGTAAACTTTAATGTCTCAGAAGCATTTTACGAAATTAACTTGCTTTTTATAGGTAGTTGTTATCAGTTAATGGCTTTATGATACCATTTATTTATTAAGTAGACTTTATACTTGTATTACGCCATGTGGGCGTCGGTAATGACAATAAAATGCATTTAGGTTTTATACATAAAATTAACCGTTTTTATATACGATATTTTTTATTAAAATTATTAACTGAAGAATACATACGTCGTTTTTAATGAAACTTAACCAATGTTTTAATCAAATTATTTTTTTTACCATGAAAATAATAGAGACGGGTGAAGTGCTATGCCTCTAAAGTCAGCGTTTCTGAAAAAACAACTCTGTCTAATTATGAACCTAGATGATATCTGTTCAAATGGTGTTGTAATTTCAATACGTAGTCTACATATTTTATTTCTAGTTTTTAGATAATTTTTGTTCGTTCAGATTGATATAAAACTTATGCACATCAAATTTCGAGATTGTAACGTTGAAGATTTTTTTTAAACCCATGTAAGCGTTTAAGTTTAAGAAATAAAAATAACTGTAAAGGTAAGAGGACGAAAAAGCCAATTTATTCTACATATGTATTCGTTTTACCATTTAGCACGATAAAAGCAATTGTAAGGTCTCGTTTCGACGTTTGTTATATGAATTCCTACAGGTGTTACTTCGGTCTCTTTTCTATCCTGAAATATTACTCATTAATTAAAGTGGTAATATAATACCACTTTAATTAATGAGTAATATTTCAGGATATTATTTTCATATTTACTAGAAATTGCATTAATGAAACTCTCAGGTTTAGAACCTATGTTTATATTATTAGAATTTTCATTCAAATACTGTAATATTTATAGTTTTCCGAGATAACATTATAGTTTATTCTCAGTATTATAATAGCAAGTGATAATTGTATTAAAAAAACAGATATACACACTTTTAATTATCCTGAAATATAATTTGTAACAATACATCAGTAATACATCATTAAATTGGCCTATATTAATGTTCGCCGTGGACGACCTCTGCCGAAACTCCCACAATGTTTTGATCTATAAATCCATTTATCCCCGCTACGTGTCCAAACCAAACCATACATATTTTAATCCTTACGTTTTTTTCATTTTATTTACTTTAATGTAGGTACTCAAGATTTTTTATAATTGACTACTAGTTCAACTAGTGGTTCAACCTAGTGGTTAGCGTATGCAACTGCTGATCAAGAGATCGCTGGTTCAAATCCCAATTAATAATAAATTAATAACAGAGTATGAAACTTTGGCGATGATTCACTTCGTGCCTCGGAGAGCAAGTTAAGCCTTTGGTCCCGGTTGCCACGAACATGTCTGGCAATCATTGTTGGGAAGTCAGTGCTCTCAAATATACTGACAATTAGTTCAACCTTCGAATTTCAGTTCTTCCTCAAGATTGCAGAGGTCCGATGCCAGTCGCTCCGTAGCAAAACTGGAATTCAGGTCAAACCGGTTGAACTAGTAGCTGACCTCAATATTGGGAATCAAGGGTAAGCAGATAAATATAGTTCAACTGGTAAACTTGACATCAGTTTCGCCACTGAGCAACATACATATGGGAACAGAATATAATTTTATTTTATTTCTATACTAGATTTTTCAAGAGTATTCTTCAAAAATCAAAGTATCTATATGCTAATTTTCCCTAAATTTGGTACAGCGATTTACCTGTGAAAGCGTCACATATTATTTGTAGGGATTACAACCAACCTACGTGTAGCTACAATAAAACGTCTAGAAATATCAAGTTTTTTGACACCAAATAAAAAACTGCTCTGATAATATAATCGGTCTCTAATTCTTGTGGGAATACATGGTCTTTTATCGCCGAACACGTCGTGGCATCTAATTGACACGTACATTTGGCCGCCAAGGGCGGTGAACCATCGAGCTGACAGATTGTGTGACTTTTTTAATTTAACGAGTTTCTATCACAATAATTTTAACAAAAAGGAACCGACTTCAATGAAAAACCCGATCTATTCCGCGTACCCAAATCGCGACAATTGTGCCTATGATATTTGAGGAGTTCCCTCGATTTCCTTGGGATCCCATCATCAGATCCCGATATGGTGACAATGGGACCACCTGTAAGCTACGCCCATTCCAATGCAAAAATAATTTTTGAAATCGGTTCATAAACGACGTAATTATCGCTGAACATACATAAAAAAAATAAAAACAAAATCCGACGAATTGAGAACCAACTCCTTTTTTTGAAGTCGGTTAAAAATAAACCAAATATTTTATCAGTAGGCATTTTTTGTAATTGGAATGGTATTTATTTGATATCCTTTTCAATAAACTTCTCATTAACCGACTTCAAAAAAAAGGAGGAGGTTATCAATTCGTCGGAATCTTTTTTTTTTTTTTTTTTTTTTTTTTTTTTTTTATGTATGTTCAGCGATAATTTCGTCGTTTATGAACCGATTTCAAAAATTCTTTTTGCATTGGAATGGGCGTAGCTTACAGATGGTCCCATCGTCACCATATCGGGATCTGATCATGGGATCCCAAGGAAATCGAGGGAACTCCTCAAATATCATAGGCACAATGTCGCGATTTGGGTACTCGGAATAGTTTTTCATTGAAGTCGGTTCCTTTTTGTTAAAATTATTTGAACAAAATATAATATTTGTCTTTGATAATTATTTTGGAGTGGCTATAGATACAGTATCATTGTCATCGAATATGTTGAATATATAATAAAACATTTTCTTTAGATATGTAAAATGTTTTAAAATATAGAATTAAAAAATACTCGTATCATCCTTACTAATATTATTAACGCGAAAGTTTGTGAGTATGTATGTATGTTTGTTGCTCTTTCACGTATAAAACGGATAACCACAGAACGGATTTGGATCAAACTTTACAGTAATATAGTTTACATATCAGAATAACACATAGGTTACTTTTTATTGCAATAATCGAGATATACGCGGGCGGAGCCGCAGGCGAAAGCTAGTTAGTAACTGAAATAGCATGAAACGTGAACTTATGATGTTTTCCTTTTTCGAATTTAGTAATTTTTAAGACTAGCATAATAATATTTAATGAAAAGCCTGTATGAATAAAGATTAAAAAAAAATTAGTCATTTGTACCAAATATTTTCAATTTAGTTTTTATATTTTATCTTTAACTTGATTATTAACTTTTACGCGAATTTTAATACTACGACTATTTTCAATAATAAAATCAAATAAAATAATTTATTTTATATTTAGAAGTAACTGCAATAATGAAGTTCAATTAAAAGCGAATTGATAACTTTTAAAAACAATTTTGGTTATAAATTTAAAATTATGCGAAACAGCCAATTCATATTATATTGGTCACGTATTATTTCTTTTAATCTTTTATGTATTATATCTTTTCTCTCTATCTTTTAAAATGTCGAAATATTATTAAATAAACTTTTACTAAACAATTTATGAACGAAGATTGTTTAATTTATACTAAACATGAAAACAGATTACTTTCATTTATGTTACAGCGCAGTTTAAATTAATAAAATATAACATCTCTCTCTGCCTCCAGTAATTATGACTTCATTCGCTTGCAGTGCAGTGCGATTCCAGTGGGATTCAGTCGATTGATTACGTAATTGCTCCCGTTCTCACAATTTCATATTTAAAATTGAATCTGCAAGTTTAAGTTTAAATCTGTAAAAGTTCTTTAATTCCTATTAACTTAAAGCGCTGGTCTACTAATACTTGAAGGATAAGGTCACAGATTAGGAATTTTTGTTTTCCAAAGAATAAGCAAGTTATCTGTATATTTTCGGAAAAATCGTTTAATTATCGGAAATTTTAAAAAATAAATTTAAATGAGCGAACAAAAATTTTCATCACACTGATTGAACCCTTATCATCGCTTCATCGGACTATACTCGTACGTTGACAGATTTTGATAGCTGTTTTGTCCTAGTAGATAAGACTAAAATGCGGTTTGGGTAAACAGCTTTCTTTCAGATCAGGATATAGTATTTTTGGCATAGCTTTGTAAAAATTGGTATCCACTTACAGATTTTTACATATCAAATGAGGATATTTTTTATTTCTTATGGTTACACATCTTTACATTAAATCTTTTTGCAGTATATCTCAGTTGTTGAAGAATGGTATTACTTATTAATCATTGCGACACACCTTAGCGAGTAGTTATTATAAGAATACTAGTTGACCCAGCGAACTTCGTACCGCCCAACTTTAAAATTCCAGAACTTGATCGCAGCGCCACCTACCGGGTCCAATTGCGAATCTAAACCATTCCCAGATCCCCTTGAACACACACAAACATTTTCATCAAAATCGATCCAGTCGTTTGAGAGAAGTTCAGTGACATACACACTCACAGAAGAATTATATATTTAAAGATTGTGGCACAGTATAAATATCACTTTTGACTTTCTATATTGCGTGTGGTCATTACGTGATAAGATAGTTGTGACCTCTGTGGTTGCGACGCTTTAGTGATCTTATATTCTTTCAATACGTCATGATATTACAATCGAATATTACAAGTGAAAGTGTACAAAAATTCGATTGAAGAAGCCCAAGTTTTGCAGAGATTTTTTTACGTGATAAAAATATGGCCTCTTATAAAAGTCAGTGTACAGTTAAGGTCACCGCGACCCTCTTCGGTTCAAAGGAAGACCTGATAAAATGGGGACGTCACTCTTGATTAATTCCCTTTCTAGCCGATAAGAGTTTTGAACTTTATTTTTGGAAACTTTGGATGAGATGAGCTTTAAGCGTTTTTGTTACAGGAATAGCTTTGTTTAATAAGTTTCCACTGTACTATGTTGAGACCTCTTTGTACATCGTAGGAGGATTACTGTGAATGAAAATAAAACCTTATATGATGTGTTGTATATTATGTTGATATATGTAATTATTATAGGCAAGCTAAATATATATAATAAAAATAAAGCATTCGATTTCTCACCACAATACATTTTTTTTGTTACACATAAATATGACAATGCTATATATTGTAGGAGACTGGTACCTAAGCTAGACTAGCTGTATTTCAGGACACCAGGGCCCCTTCTCTATTGATTATATTTTCTAAGTTTACGTTACTTTAGATAATAAATTGTAGTCTATAATCAGCGTATAAAATGCACCTTTATAAATTTTATTTATTTTACATGTGTTTGTATGTTTAGTGTGTTTTCATATGTCTATGCGTGAGTGTGTAGTTTTGCGTGTGTTTTTTTTTATGAGTGTGAGTATGCTTTGTAGGATACTTATATGTTTGTAACTTTATCTCAGGGTCAAAGGCAAGGTTGCTGTCTTGACAGCAGTTTATTGTTAGAAATAAGATAACTTCTTACAAATTAAACTACTCTTAATGTAAATTTAAATTAGTTTACAATCTTTTCACAATACTTTTTTATGTAAAGTAGGGTTACAGGATGAATTGCATTTGTACTTCATTTTTATAATACCGTTTATTAAAAAAGGCAAACGATCTCTAAAATTTGCTAATTCTAAAATAAACCAAGATATCTTAATCACGTCAAGTGAAACTAAACTCTGAAGTCTGCTTATCAAACGACTCTGAACTTGGAAAACGCTTTTTCTTCAGATTGTCTTTAAAAAATATTTTTTTAATTAAGCTATCACAGTTGAAGACTTGATGAGACAAGGAAAGATGTAGAAATTTTTATGAGTAATTCTTTTTAAAGTAGTTGACAGAGAATAAATTAATACTCATAGGTGTAAAATATATTCTGGAGCTGAAAAGAAAGTACAATAGGATCAAGCTCAAGGCTTTTTCAGAAACAATATAGATCGTTTTTAACAGGGCTCAGTTTAAACCAGCACCATCTGTAATCCACTTAAGCACATTCCCTACGTAACGAGCAGACGGATACATCATTTATTTTATTTGTCACAAAAATAAGGTAAATTGAGGAAAATTCAGGGGCTCCCGCAGGTGACTAATAGTGTGTATTCCGCAGACTCATTATGTGAGCTTCTACCGACAATTTGTATGGATTTCCTCAGGATGGATAGGCAATGTTATAGGGTTTGTTTTCTTAATTTAACTGATTTGAATCTTTTATGGCTAGTAATGGTATGTTAAAAGAAATAACTAGTGTAGTATTTTTTTCTTATACAGAAATGAGGAAATAGAAGTTCCGCATATTGTTGATATTCGATTAGTGTTAGTTTATTTGACCCACTATATTATATTCAACACAAGCTATATTTATTTTTATTTTTAATAAGGAAAAATTAGTTTCATTTTCAAAACACACGTCAAAAGTCAAAAAACCCAAAAGTTAGAAGTACCCACCGACTGTCTACAAGGTCGTCTAGGTTCTCTCATACTAAATTTTAATCACTTGTGCAAATTAGTAACGCCTACAAAATTTTCACGTTTTAATTAATGATGGCAACAAATATTATTAATTTTAATCAGAACCTAATACATGTATGTGTATCCTACAACGCCATCAATCGACAACCACATAACATTACAACAACATAATATCCCAACGATGGGCTCGGGTTTCCTCTCAGAACGTGGTTTTGCCATAGAATTGCTTAGATACTAAGTTACATTCATAAAAAAAACCGCCTGTATTAGAGTTTGACTGATCTATGCATAAATAATATTTGAATAATCTGTTTCTATTTTCCATTAACCCAATGGAGTTAGAACTATAACGGTTGAATCTTTTTTAACGTAACTTTCGTTAGCAGATAGCTGATTTTATAAAGAGTTACTTTATTTTAGACAAGTTTCACCCCACATGTGGTTCGCGGATTTAGTTGTAAATTTTCAACAAAAACCTCGGGTAACACCACAAGGTGTAGCTACTTAAATATAAATTAGAAATTTTCCGTATGATAAAAAATATAGAAACAGTCCCTACGAGACATTAAAGCTCACGTCCAATCCTTGACATGGGTGAAACCGTGTGAAATATTACGCAAGGGATTATTAGTTTCTTGCAAAGGTTAAGCAAGATGGGTCGGGGTAATTAATTCTAACCTTCATTTAATAAAGACGTTTTATTACCTACATAATATAAATGGCACGAGCGAAATCATTAATTTATATTATATAATTTAATTCGTACTGGCTTTTCTATACTGGCACAATGGACCAATAATTGGAATAAAGTGGGTGATGGCGAATGGATGCGCATTGTTCAAGCCCGGAATTGTTGTCGCTCCTTGGGGGTGACCTTCGTTCAGCAGAGGATGATATGTAGATACTATACCAACTTGCACTATTCCTCTCTCAAGCAGTACCTAATCAACGTAGCTAATTCACTAGCGTGGATTACGTGAGAGCGTACTGGGTGATACCAGCCCTTGAACATTCCCCAATACACGCTCCTGTGAGCTACGCTTAAGTAAGTAAGTAAGCGTAAGCTGCAAATCTGGCCTGTTATTTTTGTTGCGGATGCAGCGCAACACTCCATCTAGACATTATATAATCAAAGGCATATGCATTTAGTAGAAAACTGTTTATTTAATATTATTATACAAACAGAAGCTCCAACTAGATTCTTATAGACTAGCTTCGCTTCGCGGCGTTGGTAACACAGCGGGAATCGGCCAGTTGAATAACATAATCTTCATCATTATCAACCTATAGCAGTCCACTGCTGGAAATAAGCCTCTCTAATTGCACGCCACTTGGTTCGATCCTTGGTTTAAATTAATTCCCTCCATAGGCATATAACTTAATTATTTACACAATAAATTTCAATCTAAGACATCTTGAATGCACGTATGGAAGTGTTTTAGGTGATAGTTTCGTTGTTTCCACGGGAATCTATGATTTTAGTTTGATTCATGATCTATGATTTCATTAATACGTATAAAGTCCCTCAGGACACAATATATATACCAGGGCAGGAGTTATTTTTTATAATAAGGAAATAAATAAATGTCTTAGATAAAGTACAGGTAACATTCAGGGGCTGATTTATACGCTGTCTCACCAAAAAGGTACCCAGCTACCTAACTAGTCTAATGAAAATTGATGACCTGTCTAACGACCTTTCAAGAGTAATCATGCCTACGAATACGAGTAACACTGTATTCTATCATATCTATATCATTGGAAGGTAAAGGGAGACGTATTAAATGCATAAAATTAGCTAATTTTTAAATATAGTCCAACTAACGTGGTATATGGGGGAAAATAATAAATAAATAAAATAAATAAATATTTCAGACATCTGACATACAACATCATCAAGTCCCAAGCTAAGCAGAGCTTGTATTATGGGTACTAGACAAGTGACATAAATACTTAAACATTTTTTTTTGTTTTTACTGATAACGGGACTTATTCGCGTTAATATTAAAAAGGTTACGAGCGGTATAACCCGTTCGGAACGTCGGAACATAGAAGGTATCGTATAACCTTTATAATATTATCGAGAATAAGTCCCGTTTACAGTAAAAACATGAGTATGTGTAAAAGTCGCGGAAGTCTAAAAGCAGATACTTTTTTTTTGTAAATAAATACATATTATACATAGTAAACACCCAGTCTCCGAAACTAATACTTGTGAATCACACCAATAATATTTGATCCAATATAATGTCATATAAAAGAGCGCTGAACATCTCCATCGTGCACGTTATGTATTATATTTAGTATATATACATACTAGCTGCGCCCCGCGGTGTTACCTGTGTAGTTTCGGGATAAAAAGTATCACACATATAAATGTTATATACTGACTGCTAACCCTAAATAAACAATTGTTTATCCAGAGTGACAGCTTCCTGCATACCATATTTTAGCAAAATAGTTTCAACCGTTTGAGCATGAAGAAGTAACAAAGATACACACACACTCACAAACTTTCTCCTTTATAATATTGGAGTGATTTGTATGATTGGTATGTAGATAAGTACATAGTAAGTATGTGTAGTTCAAATATTGCAAGATTTTAACCACTTTCTGATGTCTGATTGAACTGAAATTTTGTATGTAGGTACTTGAATACTTCGCTGACACGCAATAATAACAATATGATAGATAACTTCTGCTTGCGATTTCGTCCGCGTAGAATAGATACTTCGGATTAAAGCTAACTTTAACCTAATGGAGCTATTTTGACATCATGCTTTTATCAGTAAGATTGGACCTTAGGAACGTTAGGTAAAACTACTGGGTTTTATAATCTTATGTCATGTAGATTGTAAGTTATTCTAAAAAAAAACTCAAGAATAATGTTATTTTAAAGTACTTCTGCTTAAACTATATTTTTAGTTTTGTTTTCTTCCGGTACAAGTAGATATTGATTTTCACCGGAATCAGATCTCGATAAGGCAACATATAGTTGTCCGTGCGAAAAACTCTCTTGGTGTAAATCTATTCCTACGTGATTAAATGTTAATTGACTTGGCCGCTTTTATTTATATTAAGTTTTGAAACAAGTGGAGATAGAGACTAAATCCATTTTGCAGAGTTAGTAGAAAGTAAATTAATATTATATAGCATGTTTTGTACACTCTACTAACTTTGAAAATTAACAAACTCAATTGTCTCTGTCTTAAGTTATTTCAAAACCTAATTTAAGCACTTGCTATATTTTGAAATGGAGATTTTGAAATTGATTTAAATATTTTGATTTTGAATTTATAAATATTCAATACTACACACATCAAAAGTGTCTAGGGATCAAGCATTTTTATGCGGATTTCTTGAGATTGAGATGTGGCTTTGTAATAAATTTATGATTTTATAAATTTATATGGATCCTTTTTGGTGCATTTCATAATTTGAATCAGGAACTGTCAATCAAATTCGAGTAAAAGATGAAAATCAGCTGCCAATATTTTCCCTATAAAAACATACAACGCATTGAAGAAATTATTAGTGCTACTGTTTCCCTACTACTGATTAAAACCAACGTTATTATGGAGCGGCGACGTCATTTAAGCAGGGAAGAAATGCTCAGAGCCGTGGGAATGATAGAAGCTGGTTCCCGGCAACGTACTGTGGCTTTAGCTCTGAATACAAGTCAGAGTGTTATCAGTCGACTTTGGACACGTTACCGAAGCACTGGTACCGTGGCTGAGCGCCATGGAGGACGGTATCGCTGCACCACACGGAGACAAGACCGATACATTCAAATCTTAACTCGAAGAGCTCCAACAATAACCGCCATGATGTTAGCCGTGAGGCTTCATCACTCTTCAGGGAACTTAATTAGCGACCAAACAGTCAG
This sequence comes from Phragmatobia fuliginosa, assembly GCA_932526445.1. NCBI lineage: Eukaryota > Metazoa > Arthropoda > Insecta > Lepidoptera > Erebidae > Phragmatobia > Phragmatobia fuliginosa. Next base: position 40,849,686 of record OW052057.1, on the reverse strand, counting down.
AAACCGCTTGCATGAAGTGAACCTTCATTCCCGAAGACCGCTACGGGTACCACCTATAGCAATGCACAATCGTAGGATTCGATATCAATGGGCTCTTGAACACAGAAATTGGGCAGAAGAACAATGGCGTTTCGTGTGCTTTTCTGATGAGTCTCGTTTTGGTATGAGACCGGATACAAGACGTATACGACACTGGAGAACCCCTGGACGCCAACAGCGATTAAAATCCTGCCAGAAAGTCCATCCTTATAGTGGTGGAACCATCATGGTATGGGCGGGTATTTGGATCGGCGGAAGAACTGAGTTGATTTGGATCAGAGGCAACCTCAACGCTCAAATTTATGCTGAGACGATTGTATCAGACGTCATCGTTCCTCTACAAGTGCAAATCGGTCCCTTATTTCAGTTAATGCATGATAATGCACGACCGCACACCGCAAGAGTTGTAAGACAGACTCTCGCCGCAGCTAACATCAATGTCCTGCCCTGGCCTGCTCAGTCGCCAGACTTGAACCCGATTGAGCATGCATGGGATATGCTACAGAGAAGAGCTCTGCCGAATATGGAGGGTATCCAGTCGCAAGAAGACCTTTTTTTGTTGTTGCAACGAACATGGGCGGCCATTCCACAGCGTGATTTGGATGAACTCATTTTGAGTATGCCAAACCGATGTTCTTGTGTTGTTAGTGTTCGCGGTAGAAACACGGATTATTAATTGTTTAAGTTACCTAATAAAATTTTAAAGAAAACTGTTATTTCAGTCTTTTTTTCGAACTTTAATGTTAGTGGTTCAAATGTCAAAAATCCCTTTATTAGGAAAATGGCAAATTTCTTTACTAATGCAAAGGTGACTTGGTTTATCGTTACTGTGACAAACGAAAACACTTTATTTGATGAATCCTTAAAGAAATTTTTAATTAATATCAATCAGGAGAAAAGTTATTGCAAAAATATATGTTGATCCCTAGACACTTTTGATGTGTGTATGTTTTCAGTTGAGGCAAGGCAAATTTTGAACTTGGGTACTATGGCCTACTATGGCCTACACCTACCGCAAGCTATAGATACCCGTCATGGGTATCTATAGCTTGCGGTAGTCACTGTAGTCACCTTCCAACACGGGATCCGTCTGCTTGATGGTACTTATTTACTGTAAGACAATGGTAGAATCAGAGACAAGTAACCCTTTCAATCTGATAACACTAGCACACTAGATCTTTCATCAGAATGCATCACTTAGGATGATTGACACCTTATCTATACAATAGGGTTGTATAATATTGGCTTTCACGAGCCCACATGTGTACGAGAGAGTACATTTGTACTATACCGCACTAATTAGTGAGGTATAGTACAAATATGTAGTTATTATAGGTAGGTACATGCTATGAATCAGGATGGATTAAATTGTCAGAGCTGCTTGAGCTGACTCCTATGTATGTACATATATACTTACTAATGTCCTCGGCTCCGCATGCGTATGTTACATCATTAAAGGGTAGGGTATAAAAATAGTCCATGTTCCATTCTCAGACCTACAGAATATGTAATCCTTGCTAATATTATAAACGCGAAAGTTTGTATGTATGTATGTATGATTGTTGCTCTTTCACGCAAAAACTACTGAACGGTTTTGGATGAAACCTTATAGTAATATAGCTTTTGTATCAGAATAACATATAGGCTACTTATTACTGCAATAATCGACATACCCGCGGCCGGAGCCGCGGGCGAAAGCTAGTAAGTAATAAAGCCACGCTGATTTCAGCACGAATGGGCCGGCTCGACCGAGTCATTATTACCCATTATATTATTATCTTATATATAAAATTCTCGTGTCACAATGTTCGTTCCTATACTCCTCCGAAACGATTGGAGCGATTTGTATGAATTTCTGGGTTCATATCGGGTAGGTCTGAGAATCGGCCAACATCTATTTTTCTATTTTTTTTTTATTTGAGCCGCGGGCGTCAGCTAGTGTATATATATACATAGGTGGTAAAACCACACAAATTCCAGCATGTCAGGGCCAGCTCGGCCCAAGCGGACACACAGAAGAAGAAACTAAAAATGACAGCATACCTATTGGCGTATTTTGTTGGTGAGTGTATAGCAATTATGCAGAAGCATTTCACTAAACCGCCATAGTGTAGGGTACCATGCTGCAATCTCTGTACTCACAATGAGAATGGTGAGCTATACTATTGGATTCTACTCATGCTTTCCATCAGGCAGAGTAGAGTTACTTTGGTAGGTTTTAAACATAACGGAAAAAAGGATAAATACACTTTCCCTGAGAATCGATTAAGTCAACATTACAAAATCAACTTCAACTAAAAGATAGATAGGTACTCTTAATTACACATCTTAATAAGAAATACTAGCTGCCATACCGCATCCGCTCGGGAACTTATAGGTATTTAACACAAAAAAGTCTGTAAGTAATCCATTTGCGAGTTATGATAGATGTGTATACACACATAAATAACTTCAAACTTATAACAATTTGTCGGTTTGTTGCAAATGAAAGTCTGACGAAAAATAATTATTTTAGAAACAAAAAACCTGAATGCTTAAAAGTGATGAACTGAAAAAAAGTAAAACAAGTATTACAATATTTATATCAAATTTAACTATCTAATGCATTGTTTTGTAAGCTAAATAAACACTGCTGAAGGTTGGGACAAATAATACTTTGTAACTTACGGGAAAAGGAAGAACTACCAAAATTGCGTTTGTCGGCGCTTGTAACACCATAAAGTGTTTAGTGAGTTTACAGGATAATGCATTATTCAGTCAAATTTTATTTATATTGTGTTTATAATTGTTTTATATCAGTTTATTGCTTTTAAGCGGTTGAGTTTTTTATGTTTCTATAATAATTATTTTATTAAAGCTACCAAAGCTAGCAAAGTCACCGTTATATGTTAAAAGATTCCCTTGCATAGATAGATAGAGGCACGGGTATCGTACCCCTCCATACTTAGATAATTAGCCTACTAAGTTGACTTAAATGACTTTTTGTGCAAATTAGAAAAACAAATAAAACTAAAACATCTATATAAACTATAACACAGTCTAAGTTAATAAACGCGTGTTAAAAAAAGAAAGATTTTCCTCCACTTACACAACTATTGTTATTTTAATAATTTAAATAGTAAACTTTAAGAACTGTGTATATCGTTTAATAGAAAAGAACGTCCCCATTAGACGAATGCTTATTACAGACTTTGTAAAATATATTAAAGTCACTTAACGAGTTCAGAAATAAACTGTTCTCGGCAGTTTCTACGTGACATGATTTCTAACGGGAAACTTTATAGAAATGAATAACTAGATACATGATTTATAAATCGAATTAGTCGTATAGGAGCTAGCAACGTTATCGAGAAAGAATTTCAGGTCAGCTGATTTTGTGATATGTCAACCTTGTGGGTGAGAGGAATCCCCAGCATTCTGCCAAATAGATCTCTCTGCATTCGCAACTCAACGACTTTATTCCCTAGCGTCATTTTCTTTTTCCTTTGCGCTTCAGCAAAATTAAAAACTTTTTTTATTAGTTTATCAAATCTAATCTCATCATCTGCACATTTATTGATAACTTGGTTCCTTAAATTCTCACCATTCTCTTGAATATTCAATAAAAAATAGAATCATACTGCAATACTTTTCATGAGATTTTCATTTAAATTCAAGGTTCTTTTATCTTTAATTCACATGATATTAAAATTACAGACATTATAAAATACTCTGATTTTTTTATAAAAAATAAATAAACATTCGCGTCTGGCACATACTTAGCATTGTCGAAAATGTTTGGCAATAAGAAAAGTATGTCAGCTAAACTTATTTAAATACAAAAAAAATAAAATGATTTTAAAATCCAGGATTATTACCTACACAGACAGGATGCGCACTAATGAACGCAACCACTCTCGCCAGCCAGACAGCCCGGAATCTAACCGAAAGAGCAAGATGGAAGACATATCACAAAAACAGCTGACCTAAAATTCTTTTTTCCAAACGTTGCTAGCTCCCGTACCATAGGGTTTATTCATAGGTTGCTATTCAATGTATGTATCATAACGTAGTATGGAGTGCCTTGATGGAGGACAACTTGGGCAAAATGGCTGGCAGGGCATGAATGTTAACTCACTGGGTCCAGCATGGTTGTTGCTTTTTTAGGCACACCTTCGTTCAGAAGTGAACTACAATATAATAGGCTGAATTTCTGTCAATCTTATATATAAAATTCTCGTGTCACAATGTTCGTTCCCATACTCTTCTTAAACGGCTGGACCGATTTGTATGAAATTTTGTGTGCATATCGGGTGGGTCTGAGAATCGGCCAACATCTATGCCAAGTGCGTGTGAGGCCACGCACAGGAAAGGGTCCTCAGTGACCAATAATGGTACGTGGATTTAAAATCGTATCCAATAGATAACTGTTATGTTTACGTATTAATACGTTAATTTTGTATGACGTTTTCCAAGTGAGCTCATTTACAAGTTATTTTTCTATAACTCCTGAACTAACAAAGTCATTATAGTTTTCCTTCAAAGTTTATTGGATGGACCTCCATCACGAATTTTCTCAGATTTTTTGAGCCAGCCGTTTAGCTTTTAGAGGGGGGGGGGGACGCCCTGTTTTTACAAAAAAGTGCCCTTTAAAGTGAAATATCTCGCAAACAGATTCCTAAATAAAAAAAATCGTCTTCGAAACCCTTTATTGTTTTTAAAAGACCTACCTAACGATACCCACACGATGGGGTAGCCACGAGAAAAAAAAACATCGCCACTTTACGTGTAGGGGAGGTACCCCAAATAAAATTATTTTTCATAATTTTATTGTAGCACTTTGTCGACGTATTTACAACACGTATTCATGCAAACTTTCATCTTTCTAGTACTTACCGTTTGGAGGTTAAGTCGAGGACGGACGGACGGACTGACGGATGGACAGACGGACATGACGAATCTAAAAGGGTTCCGAGCGATGTACTTTGGAACCCTAAAAAATTAAATGCCGAAAGAACTGAAAAGCAGAAAATAACCTTACTAAATAATTTCTTAGACTATGTTTGGCTCCGCCGTAGTGAGGCAAAAAATAAACAGAATTTTGACAAGAATCTCTCAATGTAACGGTCAATCATGTTTCCAAACCAGATGTTGTGAAATCAATTCTTACAGAGAATATATTATCTGATGAATACGATCATAATATGAACCATGTCTGGGTGTTTATATTAAAAAATATGTTTGTGTGTGCTAAGTAATATCTTTTAGTAGGTGTTTTTAATTTAAATAAAAAAGCGGCCAAGTGCAAGTCGGACTCGCCCATGAAGGGTAATGTACAACATATATTTTTTTTAGTTTTATCACTCTCTTATTTTAAATGTTAGAGGGGGGGGACACACATTTTTCCACTTTGTAAGTGTCTCTCGCGCAAACTATTCAGTTTAGAAAAAAATGATATTAGAAACCTCAAGATCATTTTTGAACACCTATCCATAGATATCCCGCACGTATAGATTTGATGAAAAAAAAATGATGTATGTAAGTACCCCAAGTATGGGGACCCCCAAAATGTTTTGTTTTTTTTTTCTATTTTTATGTAAAAATCCTAATGCGGTTCACAGAATACATCGACTGACCAAATTTTAACAGTATACTAGCTGATGCCCGCGGCTCCGCTCGCGTTTTAGAGTTATAAAAAATAGATGTTGGCCGATTTTCAGACCTACCCGATATGGACACAAAATTTCATACAAATCGGTCCAGCCGTTTCGGAGGAGTATGGCAACGAAAACTGTGACACGAGAATTTTATATATTAGAAGTATATAGCTCTTATAGTTTCGGAAATAATTGGCTGTGACATACGGACGGACAGACAGACTTGACGAATCTATAAGGGTTCCGTTTTTTGCTATTTGGCTACGGAACCCTAATAAGACGAAGACAGTATTTTCCCTTGGTCTTTCACCACTTTGCTTTATTTATTATAATAGTCATCGGTAGCCTCAAGTACATAGCAATTTTTGCCGTTAAAATTTTCATGTAAAATAAAATAAGTTTCATACAAAAAAAAAAACAACAGTTAACTTGAGAATAATTATCATAACTCTGACTACGCCTCGGTGGTAACTGTGTGTAGTTCATGCAGCAGGCTTTTCTGTTGCAGTGGTTGCAGAAGATGCCATTGACTGGTTTTCATCAGGTGAGATTTGACACGACAATGTTGGGAACTTCTTATACAAAGCAGCACGATACTTAGGGTGACTGATGCCGTAAACAATAGGGTTGTATACGGCATTAGCCTTTGCGAACAATGAGCCCCAGATAGTAGCAAGAGGACTTATTGGTGCACTCTCGAATATTCCAGTGTAGTTGATTACGAGGTAGGGGGTCCAGGCCATAAACCAGAGCGAAATGGTCATCAAAGCTACCTTTGCCAACTTGCATTCTGTGCTGGTGTTAGTTGACTCAGATGATCTCAGAGAAGCCACGTTCATCTTCTTAGCTTGATCCCTCATAGCTTTTTCGTGAGCTGCAACGGCCTGAATGATGAAGTAATAGGAATAGATGATGAGCAGAAGAGGCATAAAATACACGAATACAGAGTAGACTAGGATGTAGCTTCGACTAACCCATTCCTTTGTCAAGTAATCCGTACCACAGGCAGTCATATTTCCTTCAGGCACGTAACGGTTCCAACCGAAGAATGGCGCCAGAGTCCAGATCAATGAAAATAACCAGATACCAGCAATGCGGATAAGAGCTCCTTTATTAGTCATTGGTTTAGCGGCAATACCTTTTACAATTACGTTGTATCGATCGAATGCAATCATTGTCATGGTCCATATGGAGGCGCATCCGAACAGAGAGCCTGCACAACCGTACAGCTCGCAAGCAAATGGGCCGAACATCCAAGTTTCATAGTAACAATTTATTAGCATAGCTGGAGACATCGCACACATCATAAGAAAGTCAGAGAATGCTAAATTAACCACCAGTAAATTAGACGGTGTCTTTAAATTCTTAGTGTTCCTAAAAATGTAGATGACCATACCATTTCCGATAATGGAGATAAGCCCGAGAATGCCGATCATGAAGCCCAAAAGCCCGTGCCAAAGTGGATTCATAGGGGGAAACTGGTACCAATGAGGGTCGATCATGTGAAGCATATCTGCAGAAACTTTATCGACTACGGTTTGGTTGGCTCCATAGGACGCTACGTGCTGACTCCAAGAGTCAAAGGCTTCAGATGCTGGTCCGCGATAAAGAACTGCTGACATTTTTGCACTGTGCTGGTTTTTATTTTAAGGGATACTTGAATTGTTAGATGAGATGGATGCAGCAAAACAATTGAAAAATATAGTTAGACGAACTACTTCAGTCCTCAGTTTAAATTAAACTCTTGCAGACTACTCGATATTTGGTGTTCTTTAAACGTCTTATATACTAAAATATTGTGGATTATTTGTGACGTTACAACAAAAATCAATGTCCCTAATTAGATTCATTCCGAAGACTTGGGTCACGGGTCACATTACTTGTATGTAGTATATAAACCAGTTAGGAGGGTTTTAGTTACAGTTTAAATCATAAAATTCACGCAATAAGTAGTCGGTATATTATATTTTTTAAAGTTTTTTTTCTATAAATTACGATTCGAATACATTAAATTTATTCATTTCCATTAGTGGCTAATGGAACCATTAGCTACTTATTAATCATACACCCGTGTACCATTATAGCAACAGTGTTCGAAGCAGGGGCGTGCCGCGTGAAAATATGTGAATATGAGTAGCGATATTACTGAAAAGTTTGATGAGTTTTATTAATAAATCAGACCTCTTTTGTAGCAAAGTAGTAAACTGACAGTTCTAAAAGATGGTTTGTGCTTAGTGTTTTAATTTTTTTTCGGAAGACGATCCCACTTTTTATCTCATCCACATATTTTTAACTTAACTTTAAGTTAAGGGGTAACTCAGAATTAAAAAAAAAACTTTAATTGGTAAACTAAATCCTTCTAACTTATCAAGGCACAAAAGAAACTAGACATCAGAACTAGTCTGGCATCGTGATAAAGATAAGCCTTAATTGAGTGTCAAAATTCACTTTTTGTCGGAGCCAACTCAATTATTGATCATTACAAATATCATGACATAGCTTAACACCGTTTAAAAATAAAAATAATTAAAAGTGTAACAAAAAATAAATAGATGGCGTTCGAAAGAACTTCATGTTAGGCATTCTCTTGGCAGTGATGCTAGCTGCTTATTTTGTTCCTTTAGTCGCCTCCTACGACACCCATGGAATGAATAGGGGTGGTGACACTTGTATTCTTAAGATATCATACAGATATCATACAACACATCACAAGTGAATGTCCAACAAAAGCTTAAAAATGACTATACCCACATACAAAATCAAAATAATGCCCATTTTATCTACCAGAAATTAGCTGTTACACATAATTTGTTACCACCTAAAATAGTGTAATACTATCAACATTCTCCGTGACCGATAGAGCCATACTATCCTATAGAACCATTCACAATAACAGACCCGACAAAACTTTTATAAATAAATATAAAAAACACACATACTTAATAGACATAGCAGTTCGTAACACACATAATTTATAAAAAACAATAACCATACATAAGTATACAGAATTAAAAGAAGAAATAGAATTTGGAAAATGACTAAAGTATACATTGTACGTTGCTACTCTCTAGCACCGGAGTAATACCGAAACATCTTCATCACTTTCTATGAAATATTGAACTCCCCGCTAACACATATATAACTATGCAAACGCCGCCATATTAAACACTTGCCGCATTGTTCGAAAGTTTATACAGGAAGACACAACGTCAGAGATAACAACTTCAATCCAAAATTCCTCAAATGAACTCCCGTCTAGACCCGTGGTTTTCATTATACCGAAATTTCAATTTCGAATAAACAATTGCACAAATAATATAAAGTGTAATAAAAAAGTAAAATTGAACGAAAAAGTAAAAATAATTACAACTAAAGACGGATATCAATACTAAACGTTAGTTATTTTTATTTTACTCGATGTACCCATATTTTAATTATCTGTCAAGTCGAGCAAACAAGCAACACGGCCGTACCATCCTTCTCTCGAAACAATTCAGGCCATTCAGTAGCCAAACAAGCTGCATAATATAGAAACAATATGTTTTAAATATCATTCAATTCGAATTAGTAGTTTAAGTTTTATAACTATATTGTCAAAATTTCGTAATTTTGTCACTCACACACTGACAAATTCCTAAAAATGCTGGAGCACTTGCAGCAAACAGAACTTTCAAATTTAGAGTACCTTTTAGTTTTCTAGATTCATCAACCTCATAAATAACTTTGTAATCTCATACAAGTATTATTAGATTACAAAGTTACTTTTGCAGTTAATGAGTCAGTGTACCTATGTATAATATAGGAATAGAATAAAACTCGTATTTTTTTTTTAAAAAGCAAATACAACCCACAGAAGTTTCCTTAAGTAGGAATTGAATAAATTATAATTTTCATAATATTATCAAGATTTTACAAATTTTACGGTAGAAGAACTGGGTTGTACTCAACTTGTTTTTTTTACAAGTTGGTTGTGATGGCAAATAACATTCAATATAATTACATTATTTTGTAAATTTCATAATGTCAGCTTTTATTACACAGTGAGTTACCAAAGAATTAGAATAATTTCAGAATAAATAAACAATGTATTACTGTATCGAATAACTTTTTATCGAATCGACATCACGCAGAGAATTTGCTTCAAGGTTAATGATGTTATTATTACTTACATAATAAAAGTTAAATATTAAAATAACAGATTATACATAGATACCCATACTTGTATTTCACAAATAACTCTCTACAGCTTTCTTTATAGTTATTGCGTTACTTCTCTTGTAAAATTATATTTTATATATGAGTACATAGCTACTACTTGTATACATGTCAAAAATGTGAATTAATGTTAGCAAACCATCCTGACTCGTTGCATTATAAATGATTTAATTCTACACATAGCCATATAAATAGTTAATAAATTTTACGAATTTATTTAACTACTGTATATTTTTGTTAATTCCAATAATTGTTGTTGAAGTAATAAATCACTAATCACTAATCTAAATGTTACCGTGTCTGAGATTTATGAACTTTAAAAAAAAATCATATTGTTTTTAGTTCCTTAAGATTAGGAATAGTGTCGGGTTCTTCGGGAGTTCCACACACGTCCTTCGTCTTTCTACGGAGGGTATGGTGTGTAAAAAGTCTAGCCTGACATTATTTTAAGATATAGATTAAGTTATCATGTTCCAGAGTACAAGTGAAGAATAATTATACATATATTTTTTTACTCAAATAAGTAAATAAATACGCAAGTAAATAAATAATACATAAATATTGTAAGCAAATATGTTTTATTTTTATGGCAACATCTGTTTTAATAACATGGCTCATCATGGCATCTTCTTAGCCTTTATTCCCAAGTTTATTTGGGGTCGGCTACTAGTTCAACCGGTTTTACCTGAATTTCAGTTTTTCCACGAAGCGACTGGCATCGGACCTCCGCAACCCTAAGGGAGAACCGAAATTCGAAGATTGAACTAGTTGTCAGTGTATTTGAGGGCACTAACATTGCTACAGATGTAGAAGTAAAATCTATTTGCCTTCTTATTTCCATATCATTTATCACTTTAGATTGTGTCAATGAGCTCTGAAAAAGTATCTTTCCGTTAAACACTTCCAGCCCTTTTCACAAATTCGAAACAACGTGTTTTTTTAATCATTTTACATATCCTTCGTGATACTTTTTTGACGACTCGATCTGCCCTACTTTTTACTACCCCTACAACATATATGGCAAATTTCATCACGATCGCTTGAATAGTGCAGTTAAATCAAGAAGGAACGGAATTCGTGCTCGTCACGTTTAATCACAGTCAGTTATTTCCGCGCGTTCTCCAACCGTACCTCACCGAGCGTGAACTCATTGTTACTCTTCGTCATTGTCAAATGCAGCTCATTTCTGAGTTAAGCATGACATATTGACTTTTGTCTGCGGTGAAACTGAGGTCTTGCGTACATATATCACACTAAAACGACATTGTAGGTAAAGTATGGAACAGTATCATAAAAATATAGAGCACGAAAATTTTACATGCTATTATTGTAGACAAGTGAAACAATTATTTAGGATGAATACTTTTTGAGTGAGATTAGGACTTTTTGAGTAAGTTTTTATTTTACGATTACCGTATGGTGTAGTGTAGTTTAATCAGCAATCATACCGTTTTTTGTTGGTTGAATAAAATGAGTTGAAACCTTAAGCTTCTCTTAATAAGTTATGTAATTCTCTTATTGTTATCTTGAGTCTGTACGTTCATTGTGTCCATTTCATCGTATCTAATTAATACATGTATTCTTCTTCTTAATTTAGTCCATGCCGCTACCACAGAATACATAATAGTACCAGCACAGAAGACTCACTCCGAAAAGTAAATTAAAGTAATAGATACCCTCGGTGTCAAAATATTAAGTTCAATTCAGATCGCACAGCGCCGAATCACTACGATTATATTTACCTACAATTGCGTCTCTTTCTATCGTGTAACTCTTAACTGTTCTGACGATGTCTATACGACCGGCATGTTTGCCCCGGCAGGCAGCCGGCCGACTATACCTAAACTGCGGAGTGACACCCCCCGGCCGCTACGTAGATGTACGCTAAGCTTAGCCGATTACTGCGAAATATTTTGTATTAATAGTGTCAACCTATCGCCGTTTATTGCTGGACGAAGGTAATATAAGGTAATATTTATTCTATTCTATGATGATGATGATGATGATGATGATGATATTTATTTCTGTAAGTAAATCTTTTCAGACATTTTTACAAGTCGGACTTATAGCTAGAAGGCGCCGGCATTTCCTACGACTCACTCTGGGAAGAAACGCCGAAACAAACCACAGAGGTGTCTTTTTTTTTTTAAGTCCGTGTACAATATTAAAGAGAACTATGTGAGTGCAGTATAGGGTCTGGGTTGGCCTTTTGAAGAAAGAACCATAGTTTTGAGTCGACCTGTCCATACAGACGGCACACGGGCCCCAGCCATCGTGTAGCCTAACCGATGTAGTCAGGATCCACAACCCGGAACACGACACTGCCGCCAGCAGGACACTTGAGTAGGCCGTGGAAACACTCAAAACCACCAGAAAATTACTAAAATATAAACTAACATTACAAGCCTACACTATACTCACATTTACAAACTTACACAAAAAATAAAAAACAAAAAATAAATAAAAAATACTATACAATTCAATTTCAACGAAAAACTAAACAAATTAGAATAAATGAAATACAAATTAAAACAAAAATTAAATGTTCATCACTTGTGGGAGCGAGCAGCATCAGTCCCAAGCAAATTTATCATTTAAAAAATCAGTAACTGTGTAGTAAGCTTTATCACACAGTTTCTGTTTAACCAAGGACTTAAATTTGTTAATACTTAATTCATGAAATTTGCTTGGAATCTTATTGTAGAATCTCACACCCTGACATCGAAAAGACTTGCTTACTTTTTGTAGTCTAGTCGTTGGCAACACGAGTTTATCTTTATTTCTAGTGTTTATATTATGAATGTCGCTAAACTTTGTGAATGAATGTATATTTTTCTTAACATACACTAGATTTTCATATATTTCATAATACCAATTTCTTTAAACTTATCCCTCAGTGACTGCCTATAACTGAGATTATAAATTGCGCGAATAGCTCTCTTTTGCAACACAAAGATACTTTGAATGTCAGCAGCATTTCCCCACAACAAAATACCGTATGACATTACACTATGAAAATAGCTAAAATACACCAGTCTTGCGGTGTCTACATCAGTTAATTGGCGAATTTTATAAACCGCGTATGCTGCAGAACTGAGTCTATTCGACAAGCCATCAATGTGTGGGCCCCACTGCAATTTAGAATCTAGAGTTATACCCAAAAACTTAGTGGTGTCCACAAGATCCAACTCCTTTCCATTTATCAGAACATTAGTTTTTACCTGCTTAACATTAGGTGTAAAAAATCTAATACATTTAGTTTTTTTCTCGTTTAAGAGCAAGTTATTAACGTTGAACCAGTTCACGACCTTGGAGAGAGTGTTATTCACATCGTCAGTAACTAATTGCTGTCGTTTTAGTCTAAATAAAAGTGAGGTGTCATCCGCAAATAGCACTATCTCCTGATTATCTTTTATCAGATTAGGTAGGTCATTTATATAAACGAGAAACAAAAATGGGCCGAGAATTGAGCCCTGCGGAACCCCCATAGTGACCAGAGACCCGAGGGACCTCTGTCCATTAACTTCCACTCTTTGGGTCCTATTACCCAAATAAGAGATAAGAAGATCCAAAGCAGTATTCCTTATTCCATAGTGATGCAATTTCCTGATCAATGTTTCATGAGAAACGCAATCGAATGCCTTGGATAAGTCACAAAAAACACCCAGCGCATCCTGTTTATCCTCCCAGGCACTAAATATATTTTCCAATAGTTCAACACCAGCGTCACTTGTCGAGCGTCCTCTTCTGAAGCCAAACTGTTTCTTGTGTAGAATTTTGTTTGCGCTAAAGTGAGTTTGTAACTGATCCAGTATAATTTTTTCAAAAATTTTACTGAAAGTAGGTAACACCGAAATGGGTCTATAATTTGTAGGATCGGACGTGCTACCCGCCTTGAACAAAGGAATGATCTTACTGTGTTTCATTAAGTCAGGAAATACACCACACTCAATGCACTTATTGAAAATTAAGGCCAAATCTGATGCAACTACGTTAATAATTGATTTGGTTATTTGTACAGAATTACCCCAAAGGTCAGAGGTTCTCTTTACACTAAGAGCACTGAACGTTTTAACAATATCTCTATCGGTGATACAACTAAATCTAAACTCAGTATTACAAATGTTAATATTTTCTTTCAATAATGATTCTGCAATAGTGGGGGACGAATTCAATGACTCTGTGGTCGAAACTGGAATGTCTGTGAAAAATTTTTCAAAAGCTGTGGCAACGTCTAGATCGGAATTTATTTCTTTATTATCAATTAAAAGACTGTAATTATTACCTTTGTTTTTTACTTTTCCAGTTTCGGCATTAATTATTTCCCATGTCATTCTAATTTTATTTGAACTATTACTAATTTTAGATTTTAAGTAATTAACCTTTGCGAGATGACATATTTTTTTAAATAAATTGGAATATTGTTTAACATATTCTCGAAATTCTACACTAGTGTTATAATTTCGTTCTTCATAAAGCTCATAAAGCCGTGTTCTACTTTTAAATATTCCAACCGTGGCCCATTCACTGAAGGTTGTAGTACCCCTAACTGATAACTTCTTAGGAGTAAAAGTTGACTCAAATTCTGAACAATACATGTTAAAAAAAGCATTATATAATTGATTAGGATCATCATTATAACCCAAGCACGACAGTTTACTAAGCAGTTTATTTTTAAAAATTTCTATACGAGTTACAGTTTTAGGTACTACAGTAATATCTCGTGTTACCACTATTTTATTTTTTATATCAAACGCACACATCTGTCCACAGTGATCAGAATGTAGTTTATTTATTATTCCTTTAGTGTGTGGCAATAGGTCAGTAAATATATTATCTAAACACCTGGCTGTGGTGGCAGTGATCCTGGTAGGCTCCAGAAAGATGTTATCAAGGTTGTATGATCTAAATAGGTTTTTAAACCTTGAACTCAAGGATGTATCTTCCAATATGTTTACATTAAAATCACCACACACAACTACATTTTTGTTTGATTTACATACTTTCTGCAAAACTTCATTCAAAGTTTTTTCAAAACTAACATACGATGAGGATGGAGGCCTGTATACACTCAATACAATAAGTTGCTCTAACTCCACACATGCTATCTCTATTGTCCGTTCAACAGAGAAGCCCACAATATCAGTACGGTTCTTAAAACTAAAATCCTTTCTAAGCAAAATCAATGAACCGCCATGTACAGCATGCTCCCTGCAGAACGAACTACCTAATGTGTGATTACTGAAATTGAACATGAGCTGATGACTTTTTAGCCAGTGTTCTGTAACACAAAAAATATCAATTTTGTCACAGCTCATGAACAACTCATGAACAACTCATGAACAACTTTGTATTTTGTATATCTATAGAAAATTACACACCGATGTAAGTAAAGGAGAAACCCGAAATCCATACAAACTTGGGCCTGGCGTTACAGTGCTAGAATTTGGTCATAAATTACAATATCTATGACGATTTCACGAGCCTAATTTTCAGGTCTCCCAGCAATGGCCAAATTGGTAAAATCAGACAATGTTTACATTTTAGGTTATGTTTATTGTTTGAGTTATTTTAATGAAAAATTGGCCAAGTGTGTGTCAGGCCACGCATAAAATAGGGTTATGTACTCACCCATAATTAAATCGTGCCCAATAGATAATTAATAATATTAATAAATAATAAATATTTCGGACATTTTACACACAACGCCATCTAGTCCCCAAACTAGACAACTGATATAAATACATAAACATACTTTTTTTTTGTAAATACATACATATTATACATTGTTGTATTTGCTTATTATTTCTTTATTTTTGTACGAAGTTTTCTAAGTCAGCTTATTTATAACTTCTAAAATAAAAAAGTTATCAAAACCGAAAACTATATTCTATAACATGAAAAACACGATTTGATACATTTGTGTTTTTCTATGGCATAGTCACATTAATGTAAAAATGCAAAACTACCCTTTCATGCTATGTTTAATACTGCCAGTTGTAGATATTTTGAATTGCCGCCATTGTAAGTAGTTGTGTCACGATTCGCTGGCCAGACTCTATTTACATTGATTAAAATACCTATTAAAACAATCTTTTATACTAAAACAAAGAAGTATCATTTATTTATAACAGTATCGGTTTCCACTAAATCGATCCTATTTTAGGAATGCTACGTTTGTGGAGCTAGTTACGTATATTGAAATAAGTGTTGCAGAGGTTTACAAAGGTTGTTTAAAACAATAGAATTCTACTTATTTTCTACACTTGGCCATTGCAAATGAAGCTAAGATTTCGATAGGTTAATCAAGCAAAATAGACGAATTTTTTGGTACATCTTTTTATCTTTTATTAAAAAAGACAACTCCCGCATTAGGAATATAAATTCCTGTGTCGCGGGGGACTTTACAAACATACATGAAACGGACACAAAGAACACCCAGACTCAGAACAACAAATTGTGAATCACACAAAGTGTTGTCCTACGTGGGATTTGAACCCACGACACTTGGCGTAGTAGGAAGCGGCGTGGCGACCGTTTAAGCCACTAGGCCAACCGTAGTCATATCCCATTCGTGTAACGCTTAGGCCCAGAATCGGGTTTCTCCTTTAATGTAGAATAAAACATTAGAACTGCTCACTTAGGTGCAAGATTCAAGCGTTTTGCATGGAATTTCTAACATCTCTATTCAGGTTCATGCACTGTTTGCTAATAGTTTGTTGTATGTTAATAACACTATAAAAATATGATAGAGATAATTGAACTAAAAGTTGACCAAACAGAAAAACGGCCTCTGCATTGCATCTAACTCAAACCGGTTGATGACTTTCAAACCACATTTATTAATAACTTTGTTAAAGTTACAATGGTTTACTCTTCAAAGAATTGTTTTATAGTACTAGCTTAGTCCCGCAGTGTTACCCGTGGTCATTGTTGTAAATCGCAGTAACGCCGCGAAGTGGAGCTAGTCTTGAAATAAATTTGGAAAAGTGCGTGTCAGGTCGTACAAAGAATAGGGTTCCGTTGTTACTAATAATGGTAGGTTCGTTTTAAATCATGTCCAAGAAGTAATTTTATGTCTACTTTTTATTTCTTTATTTTTGTACGAAGTTTTCCAAGTGAGTGCGTTTAAAAAGTTAAGACCAAATAACTCCTTAAATAAAAAAGTTATCAAAACCACTATAGTTTTCTTTCATAGTTTAATATATGGACGAGAAAAAACCGCACTTTACGTGTAGGGGAGGTACCCCAAATAATAGTATATTTCATAATTTTAGCGTATAAATAATTGAAGCGCTTTGTCGACGTAACTATAACACATATTAATCAAATTTAAATTAGAGATAACATATAATCAGAGCAACGATTAATAGTCTACAATTTTCATAAATTTTTAATTGTTTTATACAAAACTTCACGGTATTATCTTACGTACTCTCAAAAAGCATAATTCAAAATGTATTTAGTAATAAGACTGAGCTTGATAAAACATTTTTGTAGACTCTCTAAGTCGCTTAAATAACCTAAGATAAATAGTAAATATGAGGAGAAATAATTTGTTTAAACTTTTGTACTAGTATAAACTAATAAAACAAAGTGAAAGCGTTCCAAGCTGAAAGTTTGAATAGAATAATGTATTAGTACTGTAAAATATCGTTTGTTGTTCGTTTTTACCATACCTACTATATGTGAGTACAAGAATGTCTGTGTAGAACACTACCAATGAATTGTCGCTAGGGTTCTATACAGACTAGCTTCACCCCGCGGCGTTGCCTAAGTTACTCCTTATATTATCAGCTATCAGACAGTAAAAGTGCCGTCGAATTCGGTCCAGCCGTTCCAGAGATTACCCGGAACAAACAGACACACAAAATTAAAAAATTATATATATAAGCATATGTACCGTGTATACCGGTATACATACATATGCATGTAGTGAAAAGAGGTTATTTTAATATTACAGACACTCCAATTTTATTTATTTGTATAGGTATATATACCCTATAGCCATATATATAATATACATAATAATTTATTTTCTGTTACATCACCTTCACTATCACTATATATATTTCATCACGTTAAGCTTCCGTTGCATGTGCTGCCTGAACGGTTAAGGGCCACAGCACATTAGCTACTTTTAGCATCGGCGATTTTGCGACTGCATCAATGCTGCATCGCGTTTTAGCGAATTCCTGCGTTCGATCGCGGTATCGGAAACGCGCGTTTTAGCGACTGCTCAGATGCCAAATCGATGCTAATGGCATCCGAATGTGTGCGGAGAGTAGCGTTCAGCTGCTGTGTCGTGCTTCTAAAAAGCGAGTCCGATCCCCACGTTTGGCGTTTTTAAGTGTGCGGTGTAGAGCGTTCGGTCGCCGTATTTAGGCTTCTACAAATCGACTAGTTGCCGACCGCCGATGCTAAAAGTAGCTAGTGTGCTGTGGCCCTAAGTTTCGCAAAAATCATGTATGACAGGATGTTCCTTTTCTTTAAAAGTTTTAAAAAAAAGTCCGCGATACCATATCTTGTAAGGTTAACTAACTACACTACTACTTGTAAAGGTACTTTAGTCTGTCTGATGGAAAACATGAGTATAATATAGGAGTAATTGTCAATATACACATCGTGAATGCAGACAATGTGTAAGATGAGCCGCACTATGACGATGCTTCTGCATCATTAAGTCTCCGGTATCGCACTCACTAATGAAACATGTCAGTACGAATGTTCTCATTTTAGGTTGATCTTCTGTGAGAAGGTAGTACCAAGCCGTGTAGCTTCTCTTTTTATAAGGAAACATCATGCTGTGACCGACAGTAGTAGAATAGTGATTTTAAAATCATGGTAAATTCGGATAATTTCATGTTTGTAGTCACCTATATTATATTACTGTAGTTACAAATTTACCATCAGCCTTTAGAAGTAATCTATTAATATATTTTTTTATACTTTATCCTACGGGAGTCTTTTAAAACTTTTAATATACAAATTTTTTTTAGTTCGTTTTATAAATAAAAACAAATGTAAAATGTTTGAAGTTCTCTAGTATTATTTTTTGTATTTTAAACTATACTCATCCATGCAGAACAGTGTTTCAAATAGACAAATAAATATTTAATATTTGTTTTCAGTTTTTAAATGGCATTTACATCTCTCATGTTCGGTAAGTAGGTTCTTATTACCTCCAAATGGGACTTGTAGGTAGGACTTATTACCGCTCTAGGGTAATAATGTAGCTAGAAAAGCCCTAGGGCGGTAAGTAATTAAAAAAAACACTTCTTTCTTTCAAAAAGTTCGCGTACATCTAACCATCATACTGGCAAACACATCATGCATTCAGCCCAATGACCAAAGAGGTCGCTTTGCTATTCAGCCTTGTCTTCGTGTGAGTTTATTAGACATCAATTTTAAATATCGAACGGCGGTGCTCAATATCATTCTCGAAAAAACAATTTAAAAATTTCTTTACTTGTTTCTTTTTAATGAAAAGAGGCGGGAATAGAAAACTTTTAATTTAAATATTGTTTGTTTTTGGCATTTTTTTCATAATTACGTGCTAATTAGGAAAAAACATGAGTTTTTCAAGTGATGAAGATATAAGCTGCACTCCCGATTCAATGAAAATGGAAGCTGAAGATAAAATGTTTTATTCTTATAATGCCGGTTTTTTTCTACTTACCTCACAATCGAGATGTAAAGCAGAATAGTTAGCTCGGGTGTAAGCACCAATTGCACCCTCGAACTATAGGCACCCTCGCTGCGCTCGTGCGCCTAAATATCTCGGGCTGCAATTGATGCCTTACAGCCCTCGGCTACGAATCTACTATTACTTCTCTTAACAAGGAAAATAAAGCTTTATATCAATTATTCAGTTTTTTATCATTCTTTTCGTGATACTAATGTTAGGCATTTTTGGGGTACAGTACCTCAAAAGGAGAAAACGTAACCCTTAAAAGATCACATTATTGCCTGTCTGTCTTTGAAGAACCTTTATTTCGAAAATCGTGAAGGTATGGAGTTGAAATGTGAACCATATGTTCAGATTTATGGGTGTTACGTTGATAATCTACATAGTTCGTTTTTTTAAAGTAAACAAACTTGTTTCCATCACGATACGGGCAACTGAAGACGAAGACGGGACTGCAAGTAGCATTATGAAATTTCACATTAAGTTTTAAGCATAAATCCGAGTAGGCAAGCCTTGACGAAGTTACTTTTCATTTCACAATTTTAGTATGAATGAATCACATGAATGTGTTTGCATCTGAAAAAGGACAAAATAACAAGAAATATACTTTTACCTAGAAAATATTTTTAGGATTAGATCAAATAAAATCGGATTTAGAAACACCATTTATAGAATATCGTTTTAGTGCATGTCTTGAAATGGTGAAGCAAAATAGTTCAGTTTTTCAAAAGAGTTTGTGTACCATATTCGAAGTTTCAAACATGTTGTACTGAGTGGTCAGAAAGTTCTAAACAGAACATTTATAACACATTCTAGTTTAAAATGAATTATAGTGTTAACGTAGCTCGAATTTCAGAAGCTGATTCTTATTTGTGTAACAAATTTTTCACCAAACCCTTAAATTTGTAAAACATTGATGATAATTAGATGAAATACCAATTCGTAAATATATTTAATATTTATATATTTTTTAAAGACAACTGCATTAGAAATATAAATCTTATGTCGCGAAGGACTTTGCAAACATACACGAAACTGAACACACAGACTTAGAACGAGAATTTGTGAATCAAACAAAGTGTTTTCCCACATGGGATTTGGACCCACGACACTTGGCGCAGTAGAAATCGGCGTGGCGACCGCTGAAACCACTAGACTAATGGTGCATTCAGAAAATAAGTAAGTATTTATGAAATCAAACACAAAAATGTAGCACCGAGACACTGGTGGGTGTTATGGGTAAGGTTGACAGCCGCTGTATCCAGCGCCAACAAGTCTGCCTCTCTAATAGTAGATGATAACGAATACAATTGATGTCTCTCATTTGTAGAAATGTCGATATCCGATATACATATAAATAATATACGGTATTTTCTTCAATATCTATAGCAGAAATTAGATTACAGTATACAGATAGGCCTATTGTGTATTACATCGACTTGTTAATGATTTGGGTGATGTTTATGAAGGTAAGGCTTTGTTTGGGTTCTTGTGTAGCTGTTTTGTGTTATGTTTTGTACGAGGAAAGTGAAGTGCGTGGAAATCCTGCTTTGTGTTATATCGATTGTGTATCATGTTCTTTACGTCGCTATGCAGTAATATAAGAATACTGTAGTACTATGCGCACGTTACGAATTTTTTGTTGGTAATTTGATAGGCAAAGCAGTTATTACATTTCGTAGATCAATTTTATGCTAGTAGTAAAAGTATTTTTTTACTTAACAATTATGAATGGCGATGGATTAAGAATACGAAATGCTACCACCCCTATTCATTTACGAAAATTGTAGAGTTTGAAATTTTACACAATAATAGTTTATATGGAGCCTGTGAGCGCTATCTTGAGGCTTTAATTCCTTGGGCTTAGAATGAAAAGTAATTGTTAAGTAGATAATTTAAAAAAATACTCATTCATAAATATGTGGTAAATAAGAGTATGGACTGTACGCCTACTTCTCCTATTTATCTCGTGGGTATTGTAGAGCCGACTAAGGGAGTGCATAAGTATAAGAGTACTCTACAGGGAACCAGCACTGTAACTAGAAGATTTTTTTGAAATAAACCCTGAACCGTCTAGCGCGGATTAACTGACTCAAACATCCTTTCCAGGAGGGGTCCATGTCCAAGAGTGAAATTATAATTAAAGTTTATAATATATCTATATATATATGAAAATACACATGCATACCAATAGGAAGCAGGCTTAATGCATTCGGGTAAATAAGGATTTACCCGAATGCATTCTTCGTGCAATGATAGAATTATATTAGGTAATACCTAATATAATTTTATATCATATTAGGTACAAAAATATTATTATTAAATACCCTTTAAATCATCATGATAAGCCTTTTAATTGTAGTCTTAAAATATCTTTGGTGTATAATTTTTAATTTAAACCATTGCGTCTGACCATCGTCATGTTGTTTTGTTTTACCCAAACAATTAGTTTACCCAGACGAATTTAATGATATATTAATTAAAAAAACTCTTGCACTGATTTAAATGATATTAGGCAATGCCTAATAAACTATAATTATTATGGAAATATTCGTGCAACGGTAACTGTGATGCTAACACTACTTGCAAGACGACAGAGGGGCGTCACGCGGGGGAGCGGCATCAGGTTTCGTTTTGTGCCAGGTGCCATCTTAGCTCGCACGAGTTACAGATAGAAAACGGTAGACTTATGAAATGTCAAGTAAAAAGAGCTATTAATTATTACTAACAATTAAAAATAAGCATCTGATCCAATTACTTTCCTTTTTGTTTTCAATTGATTACAAGTTAACCGGTATTTTTCTTTAAGTTTTACTTTACATGGTTTCTCAACTGTTTTGTAAGTTATTGTTATTCTTTTCAATAACTTTTATTTTTACTGAAACGTGTATATAAGCAGCTATTTAATTTTTAGAAAACGATTTTGAATTTATGAGTTATTTTAAATAAATTTCTTCATTTTAAGAGTGAAGGTCACTATCCTCAATTGTAAGTACAGACAATACAGAATGGTGACCCAGACATAAGGTGTTTCTACGTTATTGGGCTTCCAGTCTCACACTCACCAACGAAATACGAAAACAGGAATGCTGTCATTTTTAGGTTGGCCATCTGTGTGACCGCCCGGGTTGAGCCGGCCCTGTCATACTGAAATTTGAGTGGCTTTCCTACCTATGTATATAAATACACCATTGTATATTAACAATATGTATACACAATTTGTATTTTAACATACACTAACACAACTTTAATTTTACAGACGAAACAGATTAGTGTACTGCTTTAAATAAAAACAGTAATCCAATCAGTGTAAGAATTGAAATCAGAAGGTTTCCATTCTCTCACTCTCTTAATTTAATAGGTCTGTGTCCTTGGTTTTCTGGGCAGAAGTAAATAGTTATTTAAAATTCTTATCATTTATCTTTTCAAATTCCTCGTTTTATTTAAAATGTGTCCTGAATTAAGTCTGAAAGGACTTTGTGTCTATGTTAAGTGAAGCGTCATTGAAATATAGAAATTGTTTCATAACGAAAAAAATAACAGGTTATTTCATAGTCATGTATTTGACAGATGTCTATCTATATTAATAATACCGGTAACGATATTTTGTACACCTTTTTAAGAAAATTGCGTAGACGGAGGAGTATGGAATTTCGCATACTTATAGTTTATGTTAAGGAGGAATACAGAAAGATATAATTAGTTTAAAATATGAATAAAAATACATTAAGTGCCATACCATGTGTCAAAACATACATACGTATAGATATTCTATTGTCAAATTTACATTTTAGCATTATCTTGGCGAAATCCGTGATTGAAGAAGTAATAATCTTTGAAAATAGAAACTTTGTTGCCACTAATTATTATTAATATATAATTCAAATTAATTATGGTCGACTTTCGACCACTTGGCGACCACTTATCCTTGGTCCATTCGTTTAATGTCTTTTTGACAGGTCACGTCTATAAATTACCGGTTTTTTTTTTGTAATAATATACTAAAGTAATGTCATACTTTATAGACGGGTAGGGAAGTGGCTTCTGCCATAAATAATAGCTAAAAACCAAAACTATAAAACAGTTCTTGAAATACGATGAATCGATAAAACGATTAAAATAATCTATCATATTATTATGATCAAAATAATTTGAGTTCAAAAAAGTATTGTTTCTTTAAATTTAATAAAATAAAAATGAAATTGAAATAGTACCTATGACTTCAAGATTGATCATTTGCAAGGAAATATGTCGAAATTTTGTAATTTAAGTTCAAACTTAGAATAAAGATCGAATACTTTGTGAATTAATATATTAATTTTTGGACACTGACTTTAAATGTAACTATGCACACGTTAGTAAAATTTAACTTTGAAACGCGTGGTTAATAACGTTTAAATCCAGAGTCATGAGAAAATACATTTGAAAAATCACATAATACTTACTAAACCGACCCTTAAGTGACTGCGTTAGGAAGTCTTCTTTGTTCTGGGCCAATTATATATCATAATATTGCACATTTTATTTATTTACAATACTGACTTAAATAATAGTATATCGATTGATTTTGATTTCAAATCGAATCGGTGAGGTGTGAGGGCGTCACTAATTTTGAAATTTGTTTAACTGTCAAAAAGATAATAAAGAAATAGACAGAGTATAGCTTATATTAATATTTCAAAACCTCGAACTATTATACTATTGATATTTGGGCGCTCAAAAAATAATAGACGATACCTATATGGTCCTAAGAATATGAAGTGTCACTACTAATATTTATTCTACATGCAAGAAGAGATAAAAGGGGCAAACTAAGCAGAACAATGTCGCTGCAAAGAAAAGAAAATGTTGAAACAATCCGTATGTCAACCCTTCTGGTCAGAGTGATACAGTAGTAAAGAGAGCTCTATGTCCAGTGGTATATTAAAAGTTGTAGATGACTGTGATGATATCTTTGTAAAAAGACCAGTACCTGCCATGATAGGTTAGCCTTCATTATGAGACAACTTAATCAACAAGAGAATGTAGTTCTGTTTTCATACATAAATGGTCTCCGTAAAGCTCGGCACTAGAGAGAAACAAAAACGTTTTGGCATATTTGAATACTCAATAACTTTGCTGATTTCATTTACAATATTGATTGAAATTGAAACGAAATTTAGATTTGATTGGTAAGAATTGCTGGTGAGAGTCTATATTGTTTTTTTTTTTTACTTCGAACTAAAATAAAAGTCAAGAGAGCAAGAAACAATTGATGCTAAAACAAACTGAATCATTGATTGCTTGCTATAAAGATGGTTATAGGTCCAAAACTTCTTTCAATAAAAATAGTTTTAAAAAACTAAACAAACACGCTTTTAAACTAAAAAGAAGAAAATAATTTTAATGTAAAAAGCGTGGGGTGATGTTATTGAAATATTTTCAGAAAGCACCCCACGCTTTGTTAGATTAAAATTATTTTCTAGTTTTTAGTATAAAAGCGTGTTTGTTTAGTTTTTTAATTAATACTATTGTTTAGAAATAATACTAAAAAAGACTAATTTGTTTCAACATTTTTTTTTGTTCCTTTTCAAATTAGTGTATTGTCATCTGTCCTCGATAAATCTACAAAGTTAGAACGAAATCTGGTCGTTTAAAGTGGGTCAAAATCGCACCTAAAAGAGTCGGTTACAAACATACAAACATGCAGGTAATAAAAAGCGTGTAAAAAGAATGCTTGTGTCCAGTGGCGGATCATTGAAAGATAGAGATGATAGTGTTTCAATCAACTCTCCGGGAACGGGGTAGGTAGGTACCACAAGGGTTAAACGATCTCCGTCCTCCTTATGCGTAAGCGAGGCCACCTGTCACCGTAGCAGAAGCAGGTCAGGGTGGCAGCGCGAGTGCTACGAAGCGCCATTAGACGGTTCGAATCCGACATAACCATTAACTGGTGGTATCAGAGGGGATTATCGTACAGAAAAAAGGGGGAAATAAACTAGAATAAAATAAACCAACAAATATTTCGGACAGTAACTCACAACGCCATCTAGCATGACAGGCCACGTATAGAATAGGGTTCCTTAGTCACCCGTAATGGAAGGTATATTCAAAATCGTGTCTAATCCCTACTAATATTATAAATGTGAAAGTAACTCTGTCTGTCTGTCCGTTACGCTTTCACGCCTAAACCACTGAACCGATTTTGACGAAATTTGGTATGAAGATAGAACTGAACTTGGGAAAGGACATAGGCTACTTTTGGCTACCGCGATAACCGACATACACGCGGGCGGAGCCGCGGGCGAAAGCTAGTAGATAATAAAATTGTTGTTTACTTTTTTTTTTTATTGTACGAAGTTTTCCAAGTGAGTGCGTTTCACAAGTTAGGCTCTTATGACTTATGAAATTAAAAAAATTATCAAAACCCTAGTGGTTTATACGTTATATTTTAAACTTTCCCTAAAAATATAAACTACTATCATGGTTTTTTCAGATTTTTTGAGTCAGCTGGTTGGCGTTAGAGGGAAGGGGACGACCTGTTTTTCCAAAAAAAAGTTGAATAACTCGGAAACGGCTTTTTAAATCGATAAATGGTTTAGGAATCTCACAATGCTTTTAAAAGGTATCCCACACGATAGGGTAGACGTAAGAAAAAAATATTATCCCTACTTTACGTGTATCCCAAATAAAATTATTTTTCTTGATTACACTGTATGTACGATTATTGCAGCACTTTGTCGACGTAGTTACAACACATATTCTTGTAAAATTTCATCTTTCTAGCACCAACCATTTGGGCGGTAAGTCGGAGACGGACGGACGGACATGACGAATCTATAAGGTTTCCGAGTCATGAACTACGGAACCCTAAAAATGGTAATGAAATCTTGACACGGTCACAAAATAATGGTGAAAAGAGAAAATAGGTCACTTTAATACACATATATTATTCTAAATATCTTCATCACTGTATTTTGGTTTCCCTGTTCCATGGGCGTTTCACACAGTTGAAGGCACATAGATCACTAAGCGGCCAAGTGCACGTTGGCAGACTGCCCGCCCTTATTTTACAAATACTTACATACAATATTCAAATGGCGATCTATAGCCGGTTCCAAAAATAACGGGTCAGTCACATAAACCAATAACGGGTCAGTCACATAAACCCGAATATCTCCCGAACTACGTATGCCATCCTAATGAAACGAAGACTGTTCAATTGAGAATTTAATTATACAGATAAAAAATAAAATAAAACTTAGTTACACCCACAATATTAATCTTAAATTAAAAAAAAACTAAAGTAGTCATATTTTTCATAAGATTACATTTTTTTTTATGATTGTTTTTTTGCTGTTTTTCATCACTGGAGGCTTCATCACGTGGAGGCAATACAAAGTATTAAATGAAGAAAGTGACTTATTTTTGGAACCGAGTGTATATTACGAGATTTCTAGTTTATTCAGCCTTCCATGGTGACTAAGTATCTCTGCTATTATACTGACAGTTTACTGGCAGCTTTCTAGACAAAAAAATAGTTTCGGAAAAAAGTGACTGTGACATACGGACGGACAGACAGACAGACAGACATGACGAATCTATAAGGGTTCCGTTTTTTGCCATTTGGCAACAGAACCCTCAAAACCCTCCTTGTGATGTTTTACAATTAAATATTAAGCGATTTAGAAAATTATTTGTTCATGTAACGGCTGCATAAACTAAAATAAAATCACATTTTGTAACTTCAAAAAAAGCAACCAAGTGCTTGTCGGGTTAAGCATCGAATAGGGTTCCGTAGTCACCTTTAAGTTTAAAATCATATTCAATGTACAAAAAATAATTGTGATGTTTACTAAATATTCCGATATTTTTGTACGAAGTTTTACAAATAAACGTATACCTATTAAAAGTTACGCCTACATAAGTCTTGAACTAACAAAGTTATCTAAGCTGTTATAGTTTTCCTTTGAAATTCGTCACATGGAATACCTTTATTAATTATTTAAGTTTTTTCGAGCCCGCCGTTCAGTTTTAGTTTTAAGGGGAGGACCCCTGTTATAACAAAAACATGCGCTTTTAACTTGAATAATTCGCAAACGAATACGTACATCAGAAAATTTCAGTAACAACTTCTCAGTGTTTTTTATAAATCTATCTAATGACACCCATCACGATAGAAGACGCGAAAAAAAATCATTCAATTTCATTTCATTTCATTAGCTCTAACCGTTTAGGCGGTAAGTCAAGGAGAGATAGACGGACCTGACGCAAATATAAAGGTTTCAAGTCATGAATTACGGAACCTGAAAAACTATCTTAACATTTAAATAATTTTAACAACAACCAACCAGGAGAGGTATTTTTTATTATCATTCTGTTACACGAATTAAATGAAAATGGCTATAAGGTTCAAATTGCCACTACAAAAACTGAATATCTATAGGCTGTCTAGTGCCAGTACACGTGCAGGGTAATTTTGAAGGCGAGTCATCTGTGAAATTGCCCCGCTTCGCTTTTCGGGTAATCATTGAGAAATTAATCTAGATAGGGCTGCTTCAAAGTGATACGGGAAATTATGCAATTGAGATTTTTTATTACGTTCTTTTTTTATTGATTTATTTATACTTCCTACAATTGCATGAGGCCGACAATGCCATAGAAATTTTCTTCCACTAAACCTTTCTTTTCAGATGTAGAGAAGCATAGTCATAAATTATTGCTACGGCTACGACTAATAAAAGTAAAAGTATTCATGAAAACTTTGGTAAAATGAGATAAAATTATTCGGTCGTGAGACCAAAATGGGACAAGTGACAACAGTATTTCAGTCCCAGAAGACCCATTACCTAACATTTACATATATTTTCTGTATACGTATGGCAGTATCATAAAATTAATACTCGTATGTATTAAATATCTTTTACAATCAACGTGGAACGACATGGTTTAAGCTAAACGCTGTCTGCTTCCACTTTCGTTACGAACGCTTGACGGTTAAAGTTTAGTTAAGTTATAGTATGACAGAGTTCTTACCAAGTCGAAACTCTAAAAAGTATTTTGTTTCTAACCTATTTTTTTCTTATTTTTTTGGGCAGAAATCCCCTTTTGTTTCGAACTTAATCTTTTAAGATTGGTTCTCAATTACCTTTTTAGGGCTACTAAAACAATAATTAACAATATTAATCCTTATCCAAATAAATAACTATAATTGTAAAGTTACCTTTTTTGCTAATGAAAACATTATGTACTTAAAACAGCTGTTTATTGTTCTTTCATCTTCCACGGGAACAAAGTCGCAACTAAAAGTTTATTTTAGATGAAATGGAATACATTTTTTTCAATTTGGTAATTAGTAGTATAGTAATAAATTTTATGCTATTATTTATTTTTACAGTTCATCTCCTCCGTTCTCATTATACTTAATTCTTATACTTCATTTTCATTATTATTTTGTCTCTGCCGTTTTGCAAAAAAAAAAACAATTCTTTGGTACATAAAAGAAAAGATAAAAAGACCTCAGAATCAAGATGTTTCTTTTAACAGTATATGTATATATGAAAGTTTTATATCAGACTCATCTTAAACTAAAAATAAAATTATTTGCGCAGTTATTAATGCGATAGGAAAGGTATTTGGTATACGTATCACATACAGTACCTGTGAGGCCGAGCTTTCCTCGGTTATCCTATTTATTGCATAACAACATCATTTATTCTCTCAAGTAGCTGTAGTATTGTAGGGTTGGAGTACTAAACACTAAGTAACTGTTACTGAAATAATAGTATAGATATCGCAGGCAAGCAAGAGTCATAAAGAAAAATAGGCCAAGTGTGTGTCACGCCACGCACAGAATAGGGTTCCGTAGTAGCCACACAGTCACACAGTGTGGATTTAAAGTCACGTCCAATAGATGCCTGCTGTTTACTTATTATTTCGTTATTTTTATACAAAGTTTTACTAACAAGCGTATTTTACAAGTTAGACTCCTATAAGTCCTGAATTTGGCTAAGCCGTAATATTTTTCCTTTAAAGTTCCATTGTATGTACTACAGGCATATTTTGTTTTAGATTTTTCGAGCCCGCGCTTAGGTTTTAGAAGGGAGCGGGGAATGCTCTTCTTACAAAAATGCCTTTTAATGTTGAATAAGTCGCATATGGATACCTAAATACAAAAAAAAACGTTATTAAAAGACCTATCTAACGATAACCCACAACATGAGGTAGACTAGTAAAAAATTTTTTTCCACTACGTCTCGGGGAAGTATACTAAATACAAATAGTTTCCATGATTTTATTGTAGCACTTTGTCGACGTGATACAAACACATATCCATGCAATGTTTCATCCTTCTAGCAATGACCGTTTGGACAGCAAGTCAAGTACATGACGAAACTATAAGGGTACCGGGTCATGAACTACATGAACTCTAAAAATGCACGCAAAAACGTAAACTCGCGTTTACTCAAAACAAGAAACTAACCTAGATCGATTTTTCACCCCCAAAAACCCAAATGTAGATCAGAAGGATTGTTCGTTTCAAGACATTAGATAGATTAGATTAATATGTCTGATGTTTACACTAGATTGCGCTAGGCGCGGTCAGTCAGCCTGTAAACTAATAAGTTAACGCTTGAGTTCCCGTATATCTGTCGCCACCAACTAGCTTAATTAGACGTTCAATCCACAGCCTAGCCTCTTCTATTACTATTACTATTCAGACTAAAACTGTTTTTTAGATTAGGTTGGTTTTTTAGTATATAAATAATATACCTCTGTACTAAACAGTGCTATGCAATAAATTCCTACCGCTAAAGACTAAAATTTGGCTTTTAGGTTAGATTAAGTTAGTATTTTTAGGTATATGAATAGACCTCTCAGCAGAGGCTAGGCTGTTGATTAAACGACTAATTAAACTACACTCGGGTATAATCAAATCGCACGTGTGACTCTTTTTTGCAAAATATTAATTATTACTTTTTTAGTCAGGACATACTAATATTTTTAATATGAAATTATAGCTTGGTTTAATACCTATTCAATGACATCAAAATAAGCCGTTTTAAGTTTATCCTACCGCCAAAAAGTAATGACAAGCAATGAAAAATAATAGAATTTTCATATTAAAAAAATATTCTATTTATATTTTATTTATTTACATTTATAGTGCTTACATTTTTTCAAAGACATTTTATTCTCAAAAAAAAAATAAAGCAATGTTTGCATACAATGCTTATATTTACTTCTAATTACCACTTTTAAAACGCACCTTAACTTTACATTTATATCATTTACTCTTTCTCAATCTGTGTTATTTATTTAAATTTATCAAATAGTATTAGTTACAAGTTTGCTTACAACAAAATATTTCCAAACCGTAAACAATTCAAATCTTTAAAAAAACTCCCATTATTCGCTATACAAGCACAAGAGTTGGACAACTAATAAATATATGGGAACGTCTTTTAACACTTAGTGACGTCGACACTAAATAATAGTCAATCATACAAGAGAATAGACGCGGAACCCTAACAACTTGACCAAGGATCTTCACGGATCTTAAACAATTTAGAAAGTATCTAATTTCATTTAATTTCTTCATTGTTTTCTCTAAATAAAGTAAACCTATGAAATATAAGATGAAGGAAACTGCAGCAAGTAATACTGAAAAAGTAAATTTAAAAGAACTAAAAAATCTTAATTAGCATTAACAAAATGAAATAAAGTACGGCATACTGCGCCGTCGAGTTAACTATTTTGAAGAAGCTCCAGAACTTCAGGAATTTAACGTTATAGGAAGAAAAACTAATGTTGTTATTTATAAAGGGAAGAGAAACTTATCATAATTTCCCGTAGCAGAATAAAGATGATTCTTTGAATAAATTGTAATAGGGACAGATTAACCTTAAATTTACTATACTTTGTCCATTCGTTGTCTTTTTGACAGGTCACGCCTATAAATTACCGGTATTTTTTTTCGTAATGTACTACATTAATGTCGTACTTTATAGACGGGTAGGGAAGTGGGCAGTGTGCAACTAAAAACAACATGTAAAACAGTTCTTGAAATACGATAAATCGATTAAACCATTATAATAATCTATCATATTATTATGACAAAATAATTTGTAAGTATTGTTTCTGTAAATTTAATTAAATAAAAAGGAAATTAAAATAGCATGACTTCAAGATTGATTTTTTGCAAGGAATTAAGCCGAAATTTTGGAATTTCAGTTCAAACCTAGAATAAAGAACAATAACTCTGTGCATTAATTACTGTATTTTGGACCACTGACTTAAAATGTAACTATGCACGTGTTAGTAAAATTTAACTTTGAAACACGTGGTTAATAACGTTTAAATTCAGAGTTATGTGAAAATAAAAAAAAAAAACAAAAATCAAATCACAAAATACTTACTAAACCGACCTTCAAGTGGCTGTGTTAGGAAGTATTCTTTGTTCTTGGCCAATTGTATATCATAATAGTGCTAATTTATTTATTTACAATACTGACTTAAAGAATATTAGTGTGAGGGCGTCACTAAATTCGAAATTTCTTGAACTGTCAAAAAGATAATAAAGGAATGGACAGAGTATAACTAGGGTGTGTATGAAACTACGTTCGCGGAAATGTCAGTTGTCACGATAAAGAGTAGCCCATGTCTTTGTACCAATTCATTAATATTAGATCAGCGTAAGAGACAGACAGGTTCCCATGATTACATGGGAACTGTCCATACTAATACTACATCAATTTAAATCATAGTTCTATCCATTCCTGAACTATAAAATAGTGTAACTAGCCTATCTTTGCTTTATAAGTTTACCATGACTACCGAAATAATCCTACTCTTTGCACTAAATAAATAAAAGTAAACAATGTACACAACATATTCTGTTTTCTTTTTTGTGACTAACATTGGACGCAATAAAGTTTGCTGTTATATCTGTGGCCGATAAAGGGTGATAGGCTTGACCTCTGCGACATTGCGTAAGCTTGTCTGCTGAAGGTCTGAGAGGCAACGAACAACGACTTTAGGGATCGTCCAGGCAATTGAAGGTATTTTATGTCTATTATGTGATCTTGTTAATTTATTTATATAATACAAAAAGCATAACATATGAATTTTACTCAATGAAAACCAAGATAAAACTTAATATCCAAGGGTTGTATTACTTTTAAAATCGTCATATACTAGTTTTATTTTGTTCAGAGGTAATGCAAAAAGAACATATTAAGAATTTCAAAAGTTACATGCAAGTAATCCGCGCGCGAAACTTAAATTTCAGGTTTGCCCAGATAACACAATCCAGTGTAAATTGAGCTGTGTTTTTTTTCTAAGCGCCCCTATTGTGCCTCTTTTCCAATGAGTGTGGGGGTGGTCGGCAGTTCTTAAACTTTTGGTAGCTTACGCACGTGTTAACCTGCGCTCAACTTGCTGAATCAATCAACGCGGTTATTCTGCTGGGCTATCTTCAAAAATGGTTAGTGCGCAAGCGTGGGACGTAGTGATGTAAAATGATGTTTTTATATCGAATTTTTTGTTGGATAGAACATGAGGGTTAGGTTATGGTAGATGACAGTTAGTTTTTTTGTAATACAGTTTCAGAAAATTAGGAGTACATTGACTGTAAATACGTATTTTTTTAATTATATTAGTGCAACACTAGCATTAACTTTGTATTTAATGAATTATTTTACTAAGAGTAGAATTTTTACATTGTGTTCTAAAGTGTGGCCAGTATAAGTAAAAGCAGACCTGTCTGTGACCCTGGATGTTATAATTATGAATAATAACATCAATTAGAACATTGTTTAAAAGATAAGACCAAGAGAAGACGGGGATGTACTTATCGATGGTTCAACACGGTCAAGTTTATCGACTGTCACGACACTAACCCGAGCAGCAGAATCCCGCCGAATTCACTTGACAGTATTCGCGCGTAGCCGGTGTGCGACAGACGCACTCATGCCAGCGACTACGACTCGTCGTAACGAACAAGGTACGTCAATTAAAACTTATTTTTTAACTAAAAATTGGAAAAAATATTTTTGTTTGCTACTTGAAAGATTATTCCAATTTAGAATCGAATTGGGATTAAATAATTTTACAATGTTGAAATTCGGCAGCGTTCCTTACATTTTTGGCGGAAAACTGTCAATCGAATTGTTTACAATGAAATAATTATTTTCAGGATTTTTTAAATGAAATATGTGTTTTTATAATGTGGATTTGTGGACTCAGATGGCATATTCTTATACAATACTTGTTGCTGTCAATTTGGACGTTTATTTTTGGGTACAACAGACAAGACTTAAAGTGTTTTCAGTTGAATTTTTTAGTGTTCCACTTCCAATGTACCTACATAAAATTAGTATTTTTTTATTAAGTTGTTACTTCTTTGTATATATCGTAAGTTTTTCAATCAGTTTTGCTTTGCGTCAACCTCCTTATTAAGTTTATTTGACACGATCTGTGTCGATTATTATTTTAAATATTATTTTATATTTAACCATCAATTAATGATAAAAAAATGTATAAATTTAACAAGTATTGCTATTGTAAGAAGACATTTGTGAAAAAAATACTTAATAACATTCAAACATCTTCATTGACCAATGTTCTTTCAACATTATTATTTCTCTTTCTATTTAGTCAGAAAATAATATACCGAAAGCGTAAAACAACATTTGAAATCTACAGCCTAAAGCATAATTCATGTCTTCATTTAAAACAGCCGGGTTCTTGTTAGGCCTTTAATATCGCGTAGAAGCGAAGCTATGTCTTTTATGAAACATTTTATGTCTAAAGGTTATGTGTAAGTTCTATTTTTTAATATTGTACCAATACTTGCAACTATTAGATTCACTTTGATTTCTTTATTGAGTCAATTTAATTTAAATATTAAATAAAAAACAAATATTAAATCTATCTATATAAAACTCTCATGTCACAATGTTAGTTGTCTTACTCCTCCGAAACAGGTTGATTGATTCTTAAGATATTTGTGTGTTTTTTCATTAGGTCTCTGAATAGGATTTAAATATATTTTTTTAAATTTGGACGGACGCAATTTTCTACTAAAATTTAAAATGAAGTTTGATAATGGCTATCAGTTAGCATATTATACATTCTACCTGCTGTATATCCATTGACTGTACGCCACTTTAAAGTAAGTGATGGTTATGTAATAACGCAGTTGAAGACCCTTGCAGCCCCTGTGGCACCTTATGCCTAGCCACTAATGCATGATTAATATTATAAATCCAAAAGTGATTATGTCTGTCTGTCTCTTACGTTTTACACGGCTCAATTTGAATGTTAGCATAGATTTGTTCTGACTCTTGCGAAAGAAAGGCTATTTACCACGATTCCCGACATACACGTGATCGGAGCCGCGGGTGAGACTAGTGGTAAATATTTTATTCATATTAAAAATATTTTATTCATATTATAATTAAAAAGATGGTATTCAAACTAAATTTGAATAATAAACGTAATAAACACATCGAGCTTAACTAAACTATTCCGATTTGGTATAAATACTTTGAAAAAGGAAATCAGGAATGATTTAAAGTGAAAGCCGATATGCTCTTCAAAGCGGGATAAAAAACGGCAAAGTTTAAATCCTGGCAATACTTCTTACTTATACCCTAGAATTATAAATCATAAATGATTTATTTCGACGAAAGGAAGGCAATAAAGATATTCCTGTTTTGAATTTTCACTATATTCCACCTCTTTAGGTAACCTGTCGTGGTTAAGCCGAGCTTAGGCATGGGTGGGCTACCACCACGATATCTCAAGACCTCTGTTTATAATTAACTAGATGAGTGATTTGGTACCTTTAAACAATAACTGTGGGTACGACCGTGGGGCGAAGCAAGTAAAACAATAGCCTAGGTTATTCCTTAACTTATTAGCCATCTGAAAGTTAAAATCCGATAAATCTGTCCACTCGCTTTAGAGTTTAGCCACTTATATAAACTAAATAAATATACTTAAAAAAAAAAAATTTTTTTTTCATGTAAATACCGTATTTTTCACCGTAAATAAAATGTATAACTACTTTATTTTAAAAAAAGATTTTCAATCATACAAGCCAAGAGAAAACTCAATTTGCCTTCAGTCAAACGTGGCCCATCTAGCTTTCGACGCAACCAATTGAAGCAGGTACACGCTCAAACGTAGGGGGATATTTCAGCCAGTATTTTGCATCAAACTGAACCACCTACCTTAATTAAAACTGGAGGTATATATGTGTATTGAACTAACTTTAACTTAAACTTCAAATGCTTTTGTAAATTAATGCTCGTTTGATGTAAGCTTATTATTACTATATGTCCCAAAATAGACAAAATTTGTACTGTTGTTGTTGATAAACTTTCTTACATATTACCTCACCCATTACCTGCGTATATGTAGTGTATTGCCTCCTTGGGACAGACCTTCATGCTGTAGTAAACCAAATCACAACCAGACACAGAACAAATCCACTACCTCTACCTCAGCAGCCGGGAAGGGTTATTCAAGATCATCAAGATTAATATGTCCATCAAATAATAATCATATACATAAATGTATTTGATAACACTTATTACTCAATGCATGACTATTTAAATATGGAATTCGAGCACAGAATGCCAAAGAGGGTGACAGAGGTAGCCAAAATTGTGATAACTAAAGGACCAGCCCTTTATTTCATAATTCATTGCGGTTTGCGGTTGTCTGTTTGCAAATATCAGAACTGAAAATGTACCAACGCATGAACAATTGAAATTGATAATAAGTCTGTTGTTATGGGTCAAATTTTGTATTTTTTGTAATCAAAATTCAGCATGAGGATGATTCAAAGTTTCATGTTGCAAAAATATTCCTTCCAGCTATTCAGTCCGTTATTGTATATGTGTAGTTTGTAACATGAGAACTGGTTGATGGTTCTTTGTCACACCTCTGCAAGAACTTTGTTACAATTTCCATGTTCAACGCTATTCAGAGAATCCTAACATAGCGCAATTGTAAAATAGTATCTGAAAGCTTTTGTGGTTCTGTGTGTTTGTTTTAACATTGAGAACTTATGAAGGGATTCGAAAACGGTGTTTGTCTTTCTATTCTGTACACTACTTCTAAAAATGTTTGTTTAAAGTTAGCTCGAAAATTATACATTGATTATGTCGGGTTACTTTAGTTAGGTCAGGTTAGGTAACTTTGTTCTAAGTAAAATGATAAATCGTTACTAGTAAAATAAATCACTCACATTTTTTTCTCAAGAGAACTTAGAGAGAAGATACTTATAAGTTTATACTTTGTAAAGAACACCATTTTGTATTTTATCATAATATGCTTTTAGAGGATTTTTTTGGCCTCGAACAACTAATCGGCTTAACAAATTGTTGCCTGCCGTATTTTCGAATCGACATAACGTTCAAAATATAAAGATAGGAGCGTATTCGTGCCTCTATTCACTTTGTATCAGGTGAGGCATCTGCTCATTAATTTATTTATTTTCATGAGCAGAGCTTGTACTATGAGTACTAGACAGTTGATATAAATATTTAAATACCACTATTTGCAAGCTGTCAAACAGCGACTGCCTAAGAACTTTCAATATGAATTTCATATTGAAAGTTGTACAAATTTCATAATAAATTATTTCGATATTTATTTATTAAACAGTCGCTGTTCGACAGCTTGCAAATAGTGTAACATAAATATTTGTATCAACTGTCTAGTACTCATAGTACAAGCTCTTCTCAGTTTGGGACGTTGGGTTATGTGTCAGAAAAAAAAACTCCGTTTGTCAGCTTGCAAAATTGAATTGAAATAGTGATTCACGTATCATAAAAGTAGAAAACAGTGTGTTGTAAGGTTAACATTTTAAAACCACTCAAACTCAATTGAATTAGGAATATATCTCTGTATGGTGTTGGACTTTTATCTTTTTCATATATATGAAACGGCCACTAAGAATATCCAGAATAAGAATAACTTTTTTTTGGATCATACAAAGGGTTGTCCCGTGTGGGGTTTGAACCCACAACACATGGCGCAGTAGAAAAGTCCTAAGCGGTCCACCACCACTTATGAAACAGAATTTTTTAATCAATTATAACCACTAGACGATCTCTATATTTATATTTAGTGTCCGAAATTATATTATAACTATGAAATTCGGCTGTCAATAAACGAACTCTTGGAAAATCACAAAATATAAAAAACATTGGAATATTGATATCAATTTATATATATATATATATATGTACTTATAGAAATAGGTTTATGGCTTACAGTGCGATATATATCGTACTGTAAGCTATAAACCTATTTCTAAAACAGATCGTGATTCTGGGTAACTACGGCCCTAAATATAATTGAATCGAAAATTGCAGTCTTTTATAGACAGACCAAGGTTTCGTTTCATGGGTAGTTATATATCTTCATCTTAGTCTTAGGTCTTTTTCTTAGTTCAGCCCAGATTAAAACTCCATACTCCAAAAACCATCCTATTGTTTTAAGTATATTAATGCAAAAAATACACTGTAAAATATGAGGAAACCCCATAAACTTGCGAAAGATTCAACCAAAGATCCGTAAAAGAAAGTCTCTGTATTTTGTTAAGAAAATACAAGGCCGGGCAGGTCTGAAATATAACTGAATTTAACATGTTATTTTAAACGGTGAGTCTAACCTAACCATGAGCGTACTATAGACTATTTTAATCAAGGATTCATTTTCATCCCAGGGTAGTCACAACAAATACTAACAATAGATGTTTTATTTTCGCAATCCACATTCTGCTAATACTGAATTCGTAAATAAAGCCTAGTATAACATTGTATTTCACTGAAAACACTAATATATGGTTATATAAATGAAATGATCAAGATTAGATTTTTTATGAAGTATCAAAATCCTTTAACAACATTAGATTTGCTACGAGAAATAAACGTTTATAAGAGATAGCAAGTTTAGCTTTTTAGCATTGTATTATATATTATGTTATATTCAAAAAACTTAGTACACGAAGTATCTATTAATTAATACAAGGGCTTATTAAGAAGCGAGGTTACTTTGTATATTTTTACTCTCTCTACCAAACAA
This sequence comes from Phragmatobia fuliginosa, assembly GCA_932526445.1. Classification (NCBI taxonomy): domain Eukaryota; kingdom Metazoa; phylum Arthropoda; class Insecta; order Lepidoptera; family Erebidae; genus Phragmatobia; species Phragmatobia fuliginosa. Next base: position 40,811,025 of record OW052057.1, on the reverse strand, counting down.
TCAATATAAATAAACTATTGTGTGAACCCATCCAAAAATATTAAAGCTAACAAACTGATACTATTTTAGATGAAATACTTTATCAGGAATTTTGCTTGTTACACAAACAACATAATAAAACAAGAATTCATCGATGAAACGATAACAAAGAGTGAAATTCCTTATACATTTTAGTCTACGACATTTGATCTCATTTACGTCTTCGACATAATTTATGAATGGAGTAACTTATTACAATAATTTATCTTTATTTATTTATTAACAAGCTTTTCCATACTGCAATTGCACGATTGTGGTAGATAAAAATACTTATTTATAAAATATGACCTTAAAAACCTTAAATATAGCGAACTCCTATCCTACTACGAGCGAACTACTAAAAATGAACAGCGCGGCGCGATATATGAAATAGTATTGTTTTTCTAAAGTTTCAGTTGAAGACAGAAATGTACAGTAACAAGTGTTAGAACAGTGCTTACAAAGCGATTGAATTTGAAATAAGGGAGTCCTGAGTATTGAACTAAATTATCTAATATTTGTTCGAAATTGGACATGAAGTTGAAATGCATAGAGTAACATACATTATCAGAGATAACAGTCATTGTTAACTAAGTATAAGATGACAGTTGGAGAAAATTTAAAGATACATAGGATATCATTTTATCAATCATCCGTCATGTTTTACATATCTATTTTTAACGTATCATATCATATGTTCACAAGCTAATTTAAGACCATACTCGAGAGTCAAAAAGGCTTAAATTGTAAACAAGAGAAGTGATCAGAGTTGGGGATCATTAGGACTCCAAACTGTAATGCCGAAATTATAACTCATGCGTACATTTACCTTAAGTACTTTAAATATTTTAACTTTACTTTGCAAGATACATGGAAATGGAATTATTGTAGTGTAGTTTCCGCTTTAGACTTGTGTTTTGATTGGAATAGATTGGAGGTTTTCCAATCAAAGAGGTATCAAGTCAACGTTTCAGTATGAAGTGTTCGCTTTAAAATAGTGTGTTTCGTTTTATACGGAAGATGATAATTATAGTTGCACCGCCCTGATCCGAAAAAGTAAAGCAGACTATAAAGCTGTAAAAATGATTAGTTGTGCATTATTATAGTTTAACCTGTCGTGTTACAAAAGTATACAATGTTAGTTCAAATAACACTGGCAAACAAAATGAAAAATGCATTCAGAGCAGCCAAAATTCAACTACTACGTGAACTCTGGCCTAATAGAAAGTATCAGAACTTTGAATTCGATAATTGAAATTGTTTAATTAATCTGCACTAGAGCGGGCCAGAGAGAGAAAGAGGAAAGAGTATTATATCGTAGGCTGTTTTAATATTAAAGGTTTATCATAATTGTCTGTCAGCGACAAAACAGATGCCTGAGGCATTACGTTTTCCTTTGTACAAAGAGTACTATTCGAAAAATGAACTTGTTGAGTTCATTACGTAGTCCGATGTTTTTTAGTTAAAAAAAAAGCGGCCAAGAGCGAGACGGACTCGCCCATGAAGGGTTCCGTATCAGCAAGTAATATCATATACAAGTTCTTGTAGTTCGTTGTAACTTTGATTGATGTTTTTATAATAGTGTACTGATTGAATGAAAGGCAAATTGTGGTTTACGATTTATGACGTATAACAAAAAAACTACAACCTAGATCTTGTTCAAACCAATTTTCGTTGGTAGTTTGCATAGTAATGTACAACACATATATTTTTTTAGTCTTATCACTCTCTAATTTTAGAAGTTACAGGGGGGACACACACACATTTTTCCACTTTGGAAGTGTCTCTCGCGCAAACTATTCAGTTTAGAAAAAAAATATATTAGAAACCTCAACATCATTTTTGAACACCTATCCATTACATACCCCATACGTATGGGTTTGACGAAAAAATTTTTTTCAAGTTTGAGTTCCATATTTACTTACCAAGTTTCAAAAGGTTCTTATGGTTTCGAAAAAAAGTGGCTGTGACATACGGACGAACAGACAGACAGACATGACGAATCTATAAGGGTTCATTTATTTGCCATTTGGCTACGGAACCCTAATTACAACCAAAATGTATTCTAATTATACTTCGTGCCCCATACTGTATATAACTCCTTTTACATAGTTAATTATTATTTCAGAGGATCTGTTCTCATTTTCCCACACAGAATATTAGTCCCAGGGGTAGTCCACATACACTTACATCAGTTATTCCGTATACGTGTTGTATTTTCTCGTAAAGCTCTTGTCATTAATAAGGTTTTATTATTTACTAGCTATTATTTGCAGGGTGAAGGCTTTTAGTCTATCTCTTTCATTCATTAAGGTTTATATAAATGTTGTTTAAGATGTAGGTTGACTGACAATAAGAATTTGACTTTTTTAAGTCACCCCTTAAAATCAGTGCAACGATCGATATAAATATTTCAAAATGATTTATAATTAGATAAATAATTAAGGATAGGTACTAAGCTCAGTCGAAGGCACGTAAAACTTTATTTTATTTGGAAAACATTACAATAAAATATAAATGCTTTATAGTCTTAAAATTTTTTATAAGGTTTGGTTATAAAAGACAGATTGAACAAAGAGTTCGGACTCGGTTTGAGTTAAAGGTCGACTATGACCTTTTGAGGATTCTTTACACTCCCAAGTCGACCCGTATTAGTAATTTCCTTTTCCTCATTGTTCTTGCTTTTTGCCTAAGTTGTCCTTTCAATATACTGTACATTTTTAAATCCTATAGGACTCAGTTACTTACAATATAGCTGTACGCTTTGACGGAATTAATAAGGGTTAAGGCCATACGTCCCCTGGCTGAGTGCTGATATTTGATTAAGATACAGATGAAAAACATTTAACTGCTTAGTAATCATAACCATCAACGATCTCTAACTTTTAGCAAAAATATTGATTTGACTAATGACTGGCTAATTACTTTACTAAGCTGGCGATATGGATTTTTGGAGGGGTTTCCTTCAGTTTGTGGTGCTTCTGGTGGTGTTGATTGAGATGAACCACTCTGTATTTGAATACGTTACCGTCACATGGTAATAAGACTCTATCTAATGCGTTGGATACTTATTTTAAATATCAACAGATCTAGTTGCATAGATAAAACTTACAAATATAAAAAATAGAAACACGCTGTAATATTTCTTCAATTGTCAATAGTTTTTCTAATATTATCCGCAGCCCTAAACTGGTTGTTTAGAATCCTACACGAGTCATTTGCAATAAAGGTAAACGCGGCGTTGAGTTCTATAAAACTAATTTCATAAACTTTAATTTTAACCAAAAAACTTTACCATAATTGTGTTTAAATAGGACGGGCTAAGATAGTAGACCCACGCTGATTTCAACACAAATGAGCCAGCTCGGCATAGTAATACCCTCGCACAGAAAATGTCTGCCTTAATAATGACAGCATTTTTAACTCGGTACATTTCTGTGGTGATGTTTTGTTGGTGAGTGCAAGACCGGGGACCTAACGATGTAGAAATACCTCACTAGGCCAGCATGGTGTGGGTCACCATTCCACTACTTTATAAAATAAAGCATGCCAGAGCCATTGTATTATGGTGAAAAATGTATGTAAGTTCAACTTGTGAAATTATTTTAGGATTTAAATAGGTACATATACATTTTCACAAACTATAAATAAACATCAAATGCTTCTTGTGAAATAAAATATTGTTTGATAATCTCGAATTTGGTCTTCACCGCAAAATTTACCCTATTGATCGCGGGCCAATAGCCAATAGCCTGCCAGGCAAAAGGTCACGGGTTTGAATCCGACCTACTGAACTATGGCACAGCCTGGTGCTTATCTATAAGAGTCAATGGGAATATTAGTAATTTGGAACGCATTCAAGGAGATAGCTTATTGGGTGATGTGTTAATTTGTAGCCATGGGTTGGAATATTTCTGTTAAGAGTCAGGAATTTTGTGAGGCATATTTTTATTTAAAGTTTCAGATGATAAGTTATAAATATAAGAACTAAATTGCGTATAGAACGGATAGTCTGTGTGGGTAATGTGTATAATGGTGTTCGGTACTCCTCGCTTATATATTTTAGAGATTCTCAAGCTGTTTTGAACCCTAGATGACTTTTTATCAAAGCGTAGAAGACCATTTCGCTTAGAATACTGGCGACTGCTATGAATATATAAAAAGCGGCCAAGTTCGAGTCGGACTCGCCCATGAAGGGTTCCGTAGCATCAAGTAACATCGATGTTTTAATAATAGTGTTTTGATTGAAAGAAATGTAAATTGCGGTTTATGATTTACGACGTATTAGAAAAAAACTACTTACTAGATCTCGTTAAAACCAATTTTCGTTGGAAGTTTGCATGTTAATGTACATCATATATTTTTTTTAGTTTTATCTTTCTCATAATTTAGAAGTTACAGGGGTCTTATTTTAGAAGTTACGAACACACATTTTACCACTTTGGAAGTGTCTCTCGCGCAAAATATTTAGTTAAGAAAAAAAATGATATCAGAAACCTCAATATCATTTTTGAAGACCTATCCATAGATCCATCCTATCACGTATGGCTTTGATGAAAAAAAAATGTTTGAGTTTCAGTTCAAAGTATGGGGACCACCAAAATTTTTGCCTTTTTTGCTATTTTAGTGTAAAAATATTAATGCGGTTCACAGAATGCATCTACTTACCAAGTTTCAACAGTATAGCTCTTATAGTTTCGGAAAAAAGTGGATGTGACAGACGGACAGACAGACAGACAGATAGACATGACGAATCTATAAGGGTTCCGTTTTTTGCCATTTGGCAACGGAACCCTAAAAATGCAAGTACACATAGTACGTTAAACAGTTGTACATTTTTAGCTTTAGATGAAAGACAGATGAATATATTTAAATGAGAAAGCCTATCGTAATTAATAATGGACATAAACTAATACCTTTAGTAATATTATAACGCGAATTTCATAAATGAGTTCCCGGAATCACTGGCAGTGGAGTCTCCCATTAAATATATTACTTTGTTTTTGAAATTGGAATTGGACTAATGGATGGAATGGATTAAATGAATGTGTTTTAATTATATATATATTAATTTAAATAATTATATATATAATTATATAAATAATTATATATAATGACGATATATATGAATTTTATTTAGGCATGTATGTAAATAATAATAACGGTATAATAGAAACATTATATTAAATAGATAGGTACATTTCAAATTAATCATAAATAATTTTCAGTGTTCCACCCAGTGAATACTAGTAATGTGTTTAGTACTTCACCAAACAATCTTGTCTTTTGTTTCACCTAAAGGTTGTCTGAAAGACATCGCTTTTATCGATAAAACCGCCCATTGTAATAGTATTGTGTAAAATGGTTTTATATTTTTATAATGACGTACAAAGATGTTCTTTATTCAATCAAGGTAGGACTTGCTGTTAAATTGTTGTCAGTTCACAAATGTGTAAAATACTTACGAATACAGTGGTAAACACAAAAAATAATTTTAAACTTTGTCCATTGGTGTATTGTCTTTTTGACAGGTCACGCCTATAAATTACCGGTGTTTTTTTCCTAATAAAGTACTACAGTGATGTCGTACTTTATAGACGGGTAGGGAAGTGGGCAGTGTGCATAACTAAAAACAACATGTAAAACAGTTCTTGAAATACGATAAATCGATTAAGCGATGAAAATAATCTATCATATTATTATGATCAAAATAATTTGACTTCATGTAAGTATTGTTTCTGTAAATTTAATAAAAGAAAAAGGAAATTAAAATAGTATGACTTCAAGATTGATTTTTTGCAAGGAATTAAACCGAAATTTTGGAATTTAAGTTCAAGCTTAGAATAAAAAACAATAACTCTGTGCATTAATTAATTTATTTTTGAACCACTGACTTAAAATGTATCTATGCACGTGTTAGTAAAATTTAATTTTGAAACGCGTGGTGAATAACGTTTAAATCCAGAGTTATGTGAAAATACATTTGAAAAATCACTTATTACTCACTAAGCCGACCTTCAAGTGACTGTGTTAGGAAGTTTTCTTTGTTCTGGGCCAATTATATATCATAATATCATTATTGTACTGTCCTATAAAGCATGTGACGTGGAATAATAATATCTTTATTACTGGTACGCAAAGCTCAAGCGTTTATTTATCTCTACTAACTTGTCGCTTGTTACTTTTTTTCCAGATAACTGTAGTGTTTGAAGCCATTCTTCATCATCATCATCTTTTAACAGTAAACATTCTAGACATGTACCTCTCCCTAGTAAATAGTTTTAAGGTAACAATACTAGTAATACATAAATTTATTTTATTAAGTAGCCATCATGTAGGTAGTAGAGCCACGCTGATTTCAGCACGAATGGGCCGGCTCGACCCGGCCAGTACTACCCTCACACAGAAGACCATCCTAATAATGACAGCATTCTTGCTGTCGTATTTCGTTGGTGAGTGTGAGACCGGAGGCCCAATCATTCTGCATCATTCTCCCGCCCTTCGAAGGCCGGGAGAATGATGCAGAATAATCTAACCAAGCTGCCATGGTAGGGGTCACCATGCTACATTGCCTACCCTCACAATAAGCATGGTGACCCCTACTCCTGGATTCTACTCATGCTTTCCATCAGGCAGAGTAGAGTCACTTTGGCAGGCTTAAATATATAAAAAAAAAAAAAAATAAAAAAAAAAAAAAAAAATCATGTAAAACTGTATTAATTTTATTTTAAGTATACGGATACAAGATGGAATTATAGTTAGTGCAAGGTGGAAATACTTTCTTGTACAAGAAAGTATTTACTAAAGTAGGGTAAGATTTGACTGTACTCTGATGATTGGGTACATAGGTATTCATCACTGTCAAATGCGAAGCGGCTGCTACTGTGGAAAACCTGAAATGAAAAATAAAAACTGGTCTCATTAAGCTCATTATGGTATATATAGAGGGTGGGCTGAAAGTTTAAATTCAAACCTAATTTAAGGTGTTACTTACTAATTCTAAAATGAAACCATACAATTTCTATTCCCGGGGTAAGCTTGAGATAATGAAACAGCAATAAATCTCGCAGGAGTTCTAACTTAAAGTAATATTTTAATACTTTTATAAGAGATCCAATTATAAATTAAATCAAGTGAAACCTGTACAAGACTAGGCTTAAAGTTTAAGGATTATTAGGTGTGCAATTAATTCTACTAAACACGTAAACACAAAATGTAAGAATTAATTTACAGAAACTTAGACAGTTGAAAAACTTTCTGTACACTATATTACAGGGTATAAGGGAATATTTACAATTTCAGAATTACGAGTATAATATACAAAGGTATGGCTTATTTTTTATAAGAAATTTGTTGAAGTGACTCTGAATGATGGAAGGCATAAACTGAATCTAAGAGTACCTATCGTTTAATATAATCATTGTAAATGCTAATAATGCAGCATGGTGAACCATGATGACAGCCTCGTGAGATGCTTCTAAATCATTAGCTGCATTGTAGGTCTAGTGGTTAGCGTATGCGGCTGCTGATTTTTTTTCGATTTTTAGTTCTATGTATGGGGAACCCCAAAAGTTAGTGTTTTTTTTCTATTTTTGTGTGAAAATATTAATGCGGTTCACAGAATACCTACCAAGTTTCAAAAGTATAATTCTTATAGTTTCGGAAAAAAGTGGTTGTGATATATGGACGGACAGACAGATAGACGGTCCGACATAACGAATCTATAAGGGTTCCGTTTTTGCCATTTGGCTACAGAACCCTAAAAACGACGACTTAATATAAAATTATACAAAGTTTTCGAAGTAGACACAAAGTATCCAGACTTGAGTTAAGAAGTTATTTTAAACTACGAAACCGACAAGGTAACCGAGGACTTCATTAAGACAACTGTGCCAGACTTAAACCGATTTAAACCATATCGTTACTGTACATGATAGAAAATCCTCTTAGAACTGGTAATGACTAACAAATTTATGCAAGACTTTAAAAGGAATCCAGAATTCATATTGAAACTTCCTCTGAGCCTTTTTCCCCAACTAGGTTGGGGTCGGCTTTAACTTTATTACAATACGGCTAAACTTCAAGCATCTGCCTTCAGACTTCCACAACCCAATTACTAGACTATATCGAAGTTCTATAAAAAGAGTATTGACATTCTTTTCTGAACTACCTTTGACAATTGTTAAAGAGGATCCAATGGCAATTGGAACCAACGCAAAACAGTTTAACGTGCTCTCCCAGGTACGGAGGTATTCATCCATAACTGTGCTGGTTATGATTGGTTAATTTTACAGGTTGTGTTACCTTCTCAACTACTACTAAGCCATCGAGAACTCATATTGCCAATGTATGAAACAATGTGACACCGATGTCATAAAAGAGAAACAATTTATCGTTTGTATACATTTGCTTTACAAATGACACAAACGTTACCAGAGATAACCTAGTAATCTTTATAAGTTTGTTTGGTAAATATTTTGTAGATAATTTTTGGCTCACAGCCAATTGGGCTTAGTTGATTGGAAATAATCACTGAGAGTAAGCAACGACGGTGCGGTCAGTACCTTAAAGGGTGACTGTTTGTTGTGTAATACGTTATGAGAGTTTGGAGATCACGTTAAGCAGTCGTTCCGGGTTGTTATCATAAGATAATAGTCGTGGACTTTAGTTGGCGGCATTTGGGCGGCTTCAAACGTAGCCACAACATGTCTTGCCATTCTCCATTATGCACTCAGCTAGTGTGAGGACGTATGGCCTTAACCCTGAGAGGAGACCCTGAGAGGAGAGAGAGTTGTTGAAGATAATGATGTTATGATAAAATCGTGTCCAAGAGATCACTGTGATATTAACTTATTATTTAGGTATTTTCGTAAGAAATTTTTCAAGTAAGGGTACCTATTTTACAAGTTAGACCTCTATAATTCCTAAAGTAACAAAGCTATCTTAGCCGTTATAGGTTTCATCACATGGACTGCCATGGTTTTTAGATGATTAGTTTAGTTTTTATTCAGGTTTCCATTTTCGAGTTAAATAACTAACAAATGGTTACCTGATTTAAAAAAGTCGTTTATACCACCACCAAATATTTCTAAAAGACTTAACAAAGGGGTAGACGCGAGAAAAAAAATCATCTCCACTTTACGTGTAGAAGAAGTACCCCAAATAAAAATAGTTTTCATGATTTTATTATAGCACTTTATCGACGAGATACTAACACACATCCATGCAAAGTTTCAACTTTCCAGCACTAACCGTTTGAAAAGTAAGTCGTGGATGAATGGACGAACCGACATGACGAATCTATGAGGGTTCCAAGTCATGCACTACGGAACCACAATTATTTTTTTTTAAATAATAATTAAAAAACAATCAACTTCACAAAGCCATTTCTTCTGATTTTTGTCGGAGTAAAAAACGTCTGACACTACAAAGATAAGATAATGTTCGAAAGAAAACCTTATAATAATACTAACATAATCTAGTATTTTATCTGTAACATATTAAAGAAGGTTGTATTTACCGTATCTGAGATATCTTTCTTTTTAATTATTAAAGTAGGTAATCACCGGCTTTAGTGATACTTATTCAAACCTTTTGATAATGAAATAACCATCTTTAACGATTGTTTTCTATTTTTTACAGGTAATTGAAAATTTTTATATTGAACATCAGTCTACAAGTCATCTGTCAGTAAGTCCATTGGTTTCAGTTCAGGGTTCTACAGTTTTACCAAACAGCCAAAGTACTTCGTATGAAACCCACAAAGGAAGTTGAAGATTAAAGGACATCTGACAAAGAAAGTATGCTTGACCGTACACTCGATGAAGCTACTTTATATATATTGCACTTATGTAGACTTTATGAGCTTTTTAAACCGTTATAGCCACTTTAGTCCGATACTACCAGTGCAACGAGATAGAACCACTTTTCAAACATATACCGAGAAATGAGCACAGTCATCAAACTTTAGAGGCATAATGGTTTAACATTAAGAACCTCACTTTGCCTGTTCTTTGATCAAGATCTTATCTAGATCTTCTCCGTGGGAATCTCAAAGCTAACCATTTTATGTAAGACTGATTGCCATGGTGCTATAGGTTTTGTTTTATACTACTTTAATTATTTGCCATTGGTTTTGATCTATTCGCATTATCAGCACGTATCACAATAATTGAATCTTCATTTACTATCTGTATTGGCCTGTTCATCCAGTAAGTTAGTGATCCTGACTTGTCGTTGGTTCGGTTCCGACCCAAGACAATTTGTGGGACGAGTACATTTACCTATTTACTGTATCTGTTTGTAGTTTCTAAATAATGATAAATGTCTATTGGCAATGAGGTTACCACGGTACAGACTGTCCTTGCTTAAGGACTATGAGCTGGATACGAGTAGCCGAGTATTGAAATAGGTGGAATTTAATTGGCAAGACCTATGTGCCGCAGTGGACTGCGATAGGTTAATGATGATCATAATAATGTGACAAATAATTGTTTTATCAGGTCCTTGTCAAAACACTCGGGAATACCTAGCTTAAATTAAATTGTTTACATTTCAATAAGGTCGGGCTATTTTAAGACTGCAAGTTATGTGTTTCATCAGTTAGTGTGACAATAAACGTAAAACTTTATGTAATACACGAGTCGACTAATATAAAGCATTCCTCGATTTTTGAGGTGCAGTACTCTGACCCACGTTTTGCGCCTCCTTGCGCTACTGGTTAAGAACAGCAAAGGCTCTCGCCTCAAGGTCTCATGGTGGAGTTCCAGCAAGGAGACTCGCCACCTCGACAGAAATTGAGCGATATCCCCTTATGACGCTAATGGACACAACACTCTGCAGTCATGGTAGTAGTACGACATTGTTGGTCTTCAGGGTCTCCGCTCAAACTGGAGCCATATAAAAGTCCATAGACCGCGCCACCCCCGCGGAAGATAGATTCGAAGTCCCATCGGCCGAAATGACAATTACCTATTGATCAAGAAACAGAGAATAGTGGAATCCACTTTCAAGCTACTTAAACCAATGGCGGTCTATTCAAATAACCTGTAAAATTATTACTAGTATTGAACAATTAAAACTATTAACAATATGCAATTGCATTAATAATATTAAACTTTAGTAAAGGATAGATGATGAACAATTTAACACCCAGGAGTTAGAATCACTACAACAACTATTCTTCAACTAATACTACTCGTATAAAGCTAAAACTTCCGCAACACTAAGTGTTCTGAAAAAGTTAACAGAGGTATGCCTGAACGCGCTAACGAGTTAAACCGCAAACGCGCAGTTCGCTCCACCCCACTACCTAGCTTTATCTAGATGTTTTCATACAATATGCAGCTTGCTAGTTTTTTTATATACAATTTATTGTGCAATATTTTTGAAAGTACTTAGTTGTACCAAAATATTCGCTCTAAAAAATGCTTAGCTTTGTTTAGTCATAATAAATGTTTGGTTTTTTCGTAAAAAATCTTCTAATGTATATAATTCTAGTGTCGCGGTGTTTCTACCAAACTCCTCAGAAACGGCTAGACCAATTTATATAGAATTTTTTATGCATATCGCGTAGATCTGAGAATTGGATAACATCTATATTTCATATCCCTATTACGCGAGCGGAGCCACGCACATCAGCTAAAATTTTTTTTTTTTAAATATGTATACTTAGCAGCATAAAAATATTTATCTCTAAAAAATTGTTCTCGGAAACAGTTGAGGAAACAAGGAAAAGGAAATATTATAAAGACAGAAATTGAAAGAGAATGTGGTAAATATGTTGAATTCTGCGAAATTCTGAACTTGAATGGAAAGGAGGAGAAAAAATCTCGAGCGGATCAGGGCGCATTACTTGAACCGTCTATACATTTTTTGTGTATTATTAAATTACTTTCATAACAGCTTAGGTCTTTTGCAAACTCAATTACATCTTAAATAGTCGTTGAAAACAGACGAAATGTTATTTTTAATTGCTCCCCATAGATTTTAATGGATGAGAGTGTTAACGGGGATACTATACTACGACCAGCTTGATAAAAGGAGCCGTGACATTAATGAAATGTCACATCTCGTACCAGTACCGGTAAACCTAGGTTTATGAAGTGAGATGAGATCTACGTTGGCTTAATGAGATTTAAAGAAGACTTTTATGATAACTTTTATGGAATTGTGAAGTTAATATTATGAAAGATACGTTTGATAATAATTGATAGATAGATGTAAAATAGAGTACGCCTTTTTAAGTCCGACTATCTATGTAATATTGAGTAGATGTACAGTTGTACATCCACTCAATATTATCTTAATTTTGTTATTCATACTTAGTTAAGTGTGAACAACAAAATTCCTTCTTAATCGATTAATTAATTACCCGTAGTTAAACCAAACGCTTCTGCTGAGAAAGAAAGAAATCTTATTTATAATCAACATATATATAAAACAGTCCCATTACTGAATGACTGACAGACACGCACAGCTGAAACTACTGAGCGCAGGAAGCTAATATTTAGCATGCGTATTCCATGAGGAGTGTAGACGAGCACTAAAAGAGGATTTTGGATAATTCCACCCCTAAGGGGTGAAAAAGTCATTCAAAGTTCTACATGATAATAATAGTATGAAAAGATTTGAGATAAAAAAGAGACAAATATCGTAGATCACTACATATGAATGTATTGAATATATTTGAAACTCTAATACCAACATTAGATCAAATAACGATTTGTCTCAAAATATAATAAATATCATCTGAATCTGAAATAACTCTAATGATACTTTCAACTTTGTACTCGTACTATTTTATTTAGTTTTTCTCAATATTTTGTTGGTTTTAACCAGTGTTTAGGATCGCCATGGATACAAATCTTTTCGCGAATCCGTTTTGCGTGGCGAAAATCTATTTTGTTCAGCTGAATGTGACGTTGTGTATTCTAAGTTAAACATTTATTCTAGGCTGGCGTTAATTTCAAATGGAAATATTTTGATTTTCTAGAAATATTCTAACATTTATTGCCTCTAATATTTTGTGTATTATTACTTTAACTTTAAAAACATTAATATAACTGATTAAAACATATTATCCCTAATATGGCTGGATTGGTTAAGGAAAACTTTATATTTCAATAATAGAATTTTCTTTAGCATCAACACAAGGGGAAAGGAATTTTTAAACACTACTAGCTGATCATCGCCGTCCTGTCTCTTCCTTTATTGCCTGCAGCGAAATATTATACCGCGTAAACGAATTCGGTTCTCTTAAAAACTGCCTTGTTGACTACCTTGTTGGTTTAGTGGTTAGCGATGCTAGTTAGCGATGATCAAGAGGTTCGATTCCCGGGTCGGACCGTCGGATGTTTCGGAGTCTGGGTGTTTTCTATGTATATAATATGTATAAATAAATAAATAAATAAATAAATATTTAGACAACTTACACACAACATCATCTAGTCCCAAAGTAAGCAGAGCTTGTGTTATGGGTACTAAACAACTGATATAAATACATAAACATACTTTTTTTTGTAAATACATACATATTATACATAGAAAAATATCTGTAAAATATTAGAGGCAATAAATGTTAGAATATTTCTAGAAAGTCAAAATATTTCCATTTGAAATTAACGCCAGCCTAGAATAAATGTTTAACTTAGAATACACAACGTCACATTCAGCTGAACAAAATAGAATATTATATATATGTTTTCTATGTATATGATATATATATATATGTATAATATGTATCATCATCATCATCATCATCAGCCTATCTCAGTCCACTGCTGGACATAGGCTATAATATATATGTATTTACAAAATAAAAGTATGTTTAAGTATTTATATCAGTTGTCTAGTACCCATAATACAAGCTCTGCTTAGTTGATGACTATGGCGTTGTGTGTGAAAATGTCGAAAAAATAAATCAATCGAATCTTTGGCCGATAAAGGAAAAACAATATTTTCCCCCGTTTTATACAATATTTGTCATTGTTACTCCGTTCCTATCTGTCGTAGCGTGATGATATATTGCCTAAATAGACTCTCTCACCGTGTAACTGTATGTAAATAATTTTTCATATCGGATCAGAAGTTGTTGAGATTAAAGCGTTCAAGCAAACAGAGTTTTAGATAAAATATTAGTAAAGTATGTAGTAAAAGTCAATAGTCATTAATTTTATATTATATATGAAAACGTTATCTACCACCTATTCTTAAGAACTTCTTAAAGAGGGATAATAATCTATTTGAGAATATTAGACTGTGTAGATTATTTCCAACAGTTTCAAATCAGTTCTTATAAGGATTTCTTTAAAATAAACAAATACTTATATTTAAAATACAGTAAAATATTAAATCTGAAACAGCAAGCGTTCATTAGAGTATTATATTCAAAACCATAAATCAAACTATAAAATAAAATAAAATAAATACAAATTGCAGCAAAAATTCTTGGTTAAGAAATAAAATATTTGTCTGATCTATAGTTAGTAGAAAGCCAAAGATCAGAACAATACAAAGAAGTCGTTTAATTTTGTTCGCAAATTTTTAGTGTACTCGTATTACATTTCATTCCAGAACTCTAATGAACTGATGTTCATGTAGGTTCATGTACATGTAATGACTATACGTTCGTTTGAAAATGTTGAATTAATTTTACATATTTAATTTTATTTCAAAATAAAGTGTAAGTAAGAAAAGACTTCTTATAGAACAAGTTGTTACTCAAATGTACGAAACTACCATACTATATCAAAGTACTCATCTAGACAAATGAAACGAGCTCAAATTCGATGGCATTGTGCCGTTTTATTGCTGAACTCCTATGGTCACTTTACAGCTCCAGCATCAGATAAGCTCCATGTTATCGTAATGTTGTATTGTCACGCAAAGGTTTAACTCAATCGAATACCAGGAAGTTCTTGAAATTTAACTTGCAAGATTTCATTACAGACAACGGGACAATTGAAACTATTTACACAAGGTCAGGCTCGACCGGGGCGGTATTACTCTTGCATAGAAGACCGACGTAAAAATCACAGCTTTCACGTTGGTGTATTTCTTTGGTGAGTGTGAGACAGGAGGCTCAATGATAGAGAAACATCTCACAATGATATGGTGACCAATACTCTTTAATACTGCTCATGTTTTCAACTTACGTCACTTAAAGAAAAGAAAATCTAAATGAAACTTGTAAAATAGTATATCTATGGCATCATTTAGTGCTGACGTGGCGATATCCTTTCATATGATCTGCATGTATTATAATTACATACCGTAACAAAAGGCCTTCGGGTCTTTGTTCATGTAAACAATTGAGTCATCGAAAACAGGGTCCCTATTTACAGTAATTATAATCTTGTATAATGCCACAATGAAATGCATTAATAATAATTTTCACTAAATGAACTTAAAGTATTATTCTGAAAAAACTGAGATTTTCTATTAACTGTTGACATTTTATTTACAAATAGAGAGACAATAACAAATAATTGAAAAGAAGTTAAAAAGAATTTTAACATAGACTAAACATTGAAGTTGATTATAATGTAAACTAAAACTGACAACATCTATAAAAGATGTAGTCACTTCCATTGTTTGTTTGCTTAATATTTTAATCCCAATTTTAAAGTAGTTTTTAGGTGATCCGTACTATGGCCGCGTCTTGACATGTTAATCCATAAAATAAATTATTTTTATCAATAAAGGTAAAAAATAAGGTCTAATTTAACTAGCTACACATCCCGTCGGACTGGAGGTGGACAAAACGTCTTTTCCCTATACAGTCAGTCATTTTTTTACCTCGATGTCATTTCTGTTCCTTACTATCTAAACCACCACGACGAAAAATCTCAATTTTAGTTTAAGCCTAGCCCAGCTGAACGTATGTAAGGTTTTTTTATTTATAAATTTATATTTTAATTAATTATTATTAATTATTTATAAATTAATTTATAAATGCTGTAAAGTTATGTAGTTAAGACATATTCTATTTTTCCCTTTCACCTGGCGTAAAAGTTCGATATTGTCGATTTGAACGACAATAATCGCAATATGTGTATGTAAAGGACTATTGTTCAACGGAACAATAGCCATCCGTCATTTGTAAACATATCTATATGTTTGTACATTTGACTACAAGGAAGGAATTTCTTGTAAGAAAACATTTATGTGATTGTATCTGATTTACGAAATTCTCGATATCCACACACCGATATGTAAAAAATGTCGCTAAGTGAGGCATAGAAATGTAAGTTACTTGTTGTTATCGAAATGTATTATTGTAACAGTGAAACTTCAGATCGTTAGTCGTTACAACTTCTTATGGTGATCGCACACTTATCCGCGCCGAACGCGCCGAACGAACCGAAGTAAAGGAGGCCTCGCACACGTATCCGCAGCGGAAGAATCGACCGCGCCGAAAGCATCGACGCATCGAAGCATCGACGAAATCATTTCAAGAAATAGTACTCGTGCGTTGCTCTGTCATACGCAACTGATAGAATGCGGGCGCATCGATCTAGGCGACAGCATCATCGATTTTATGACGTCATCCGAATTCGTCTAGGATTTCTGGCTTTCTTCCAGATACTGACGATTCGACGCGGGTAAGTATACGAGGTTTCATTAGATTTCATATAAAGAATTCTAAAATTCGTTTCGTTCGGCTCGTTCGACGCGTTCACCTCTGATAAGTGTGCGATTACCTTAAGTGTTTATTTTCGTAATATACATGATATATATACAATGTTTACGTATCGAAACAATTTCTATGTTAAGAAGAGTACAAAAGTACTATGTTATCTGTACTTAAATATGGAATATATATGTATAAATGGTATTATGTTCTAAAAGACAATAGATAAAAAGCTTATCACATGTGAACCAGTACTTTTACTTAGGTTAAGAAATCTTCGAGTCATTAAAGATAGTCTTAGATTATTGAACTCTGCTCAAGTGAAGTCTACTACAAACCAGCTAAGAACCTATTCACGAAAGCTGAAGATGTTTCGCTAGTTTACCTAAGTGAGCCCGTTTCATATTACCAACTTACCTATCGAAATCGTTTGATCTCTGTATTTAGTGTGTTTAGTATCTTAAGATTGAGCGAACTATCTTAAAATTCTAATGTTCCTAGAGAATCTTAAGATCTAAATCCATATGATATTATATAAATAATTAAATCTATCGCTGGCTTGACTTGAATTTATATACTCTGCCAATTTATCTTATCTTTAATTATAAAAATACCCTTAATCTTATTTCATAAGCTAACTTTCAACCAACAAATATTTTCATAACTGAAATATTGCTGCAGACTCTTCAAATATTTATATAATATTTTATGATTTAAACAAACAATTTTGCAAACTAAAGATTTCTGAAGCAAGCACTGGAGTGGAATTACATTATAGCCATCTCGCAATCTCTTTTGAGTTACCTGAGGAAAGTTTTACTTAAGTAAACATCGTTCAAACTTATATGAGATACTCGGAGACTGCGTCCTTTTGGGAAAGGATAAATCTCCCACATGTAATGTAACTAACACGATAAATATGGGTCACATTTCTTTAACCTTATTATGAACAACAGAAGAGAAGTACATTTTCTAGAATTTTAAAATTTTATTCTTATTTTTTTTAACTGCTGTACACTGTGGTCACAAGGTGATCCGACATCCGTGTGGAAGGTTGCAGTAAGACATTGGATGTGGGCAGCACAGGATCAGTCCTGTGCTGCCTACATCCAATTTTTTTTACAACAATCAATTGTTGTAAAAAAATTGGGGAGGCCTATGTCCAGCTGTGGACGTCATAAGCTGAGCCAACGGCGATAATACACTATAGAGCCACAAAACACGTACACTACTTTGTAAGCAAAAGCTATATATTTTCTAAGAAGATGAATTAATTAATTAAGTATTGACTATAGTATATTTTGGTCTCACTTTTTTTAGGTTACCATTCATACTTTTTTAGACCTGCTTAGAGAAATCGCCATCCCTCACAATTTTCTGCGATCCGTTTGACCTCTTGATAGGGCCACTGTGCTTACTTTCTCCTTTACTAGCTATATATTTGTTAATCTATACCTTCCTCGTTTCCTTTTGTCTTCAATCTTTTTTTCATTTATATTCATAAAAATGAAAACTAAAAATATAAACCGAATATAGAACGACCCTCTGATCTGTGACGTTGTAGGTGATTCTATCATAGTTGCACTTTGAACTTCATGTAATTAAAAAGTAAACAAACTGTTATCGTCCGTTGACTTCTAACTGCGTTTATTTGCCACTATCTTAAATTGTCTATACACAATGAGCGCATTAAACCATTCAATAACCAGCTTTTTTATGCTTATGTCCACTGAAGTATATTGTTAGCAAATATTGCTATTAGAACATAAACAAGCATTACATCTTTGTCACTTCACAGACACTCATCAAAATTATCAAATATCTAAAAATCTGTATTGCATTGGATTTTAATTTTTTACTTAAGTTTGGGTAATGTACACGGTATTGAGTGCTGGCTCATGTACATCACTAGAAATAGAAGTGATTTTCTAAAGAGCCCTTGGGCTTTAATCGATTTTCACACGACCAACGTTCAATTAATGAAATCCGGCTCAAAATTACAGCCACAAGTGAAAACCCATTAGTTCATTACCGTTATCAATGTCTACGATGATATTTGACACTTGAAAGCAACCGTTCCACATAAATTAAAAATATATGATTTGGTATTGATGATAGAAAGATTATTCTGGAAAAAAATCGAACAATACAGTATAACAATATAGTTTAAATATTGAAAATGTTTTTTTATTTTGATAATGTGCGCTTAATTATTCTTTACACGAACATATACATGATAATACCAATGTGAATGTTAGTAAAATATTAGGAGCTGCGCAACGTTCAAACCAGTTACAATTTGAATAAGTTTTATTAAATAAAAATAATGTATATAATATTCGCTCAATATAAAACATCTAGAAAGCCTCTTACTCTGTGTAAATTTGATCTAATTACTTAGATTTAATAAACACTTACATCAATATTTAACCAGCAACTCACTCTGAAATAGTAATTAATGTAGGTTGTAACTAGATATATAAAATCTTAATTATTATAATAAACACCTCGATAGATATGATATCTGTTAGAGTATAGTCACTAAGCCAGGCTCATATTTAGAATAAAAATCGCTGGCTGATTTTATATCTACGTGTCAGGCCGCAACGCACAGGAAAGGGTTCCTTAGTCACCCATAATAGTAAGTGGATTTAAAATCGTATCCAATAGATAATTGTTATGTTTACGTATTAATGCGTTAATTTTGTATGACGTTTTCCAAGTGAGCGCATTTTACAAATTAAGTCTCTATAACTCCTGAACTAACAAAGTCATCTAATCCTTTATAGTTTTCCTTCAAAGTTAATAAATGGACTACCATCACGCATTTTATCAGATTTTTGAGCCAGCCGTTTAGCTTTTAGAGGGGGGGGGGGCACCCTGTTTTTACAAAAAAGTGCCCTTTAAAGTGGAATATCTCGCAAACGGAAACCTTAATTAAAAAATCGTCTTAAAAACCCTTTAATGTTTTTGAAAGACCTATCTAATAATATCCCACACGATGCCTATCACGATACACGATCTAATAATAGCCGCAAGTAAAAAAATCATTCCCTCTTTTCGCGTAGGGGAGGCCGCAAATAAAAATATATTTCATAATTTTATTTTACCACTTTGTCGACGTAATCACAACACGTATTCATGCAAAGTTTTATCTTTCTAACACTTACCATTTGGACGGTAAGTCGAGGACGGATGAACTGACGGACATGACGAATCTATAAGGGTTCCGAGTCATAAACTTCGGAACCCTAAAACCACAGTCATAATTACGACGTGCTTTTATTGAATATTGAATATTTACGGATTTGTTTTTACTTTATTTTTATATATTTAAGCCTACCAAAGTGATTACTACTGGGGTACTCATTTTTGCTTTACTTTTAATATGTTATGATTAAATATATATACGATCATTATGTATTTTTTTATATTTTGTTTATGATTTAATTTCTCAATTTGATTTTATTAATAACTTGATATAATACTATTTTTTGTTAATTTATTTTTTCAAATTGTTATATTTAACATAGTCATGGTGTAATAATTCACTGTTTAACCTTCTATCTTTAATTTTCAATCAAATGGGAAGAACTTTAATTAGGTATTCAAAAACCGTTTGCTCGGACACCTGCCAGATTCATTGTAATTTAAAGAGCTTGGTGGTTTCTGAGACAGAGTTCTGATTAAACGAGGTAACTCACTCATTTCTTATTTATAGTAGTAAGAAGTCAGTGTAATTACGTAAGTTCTACGAGACGAGTGCGACAAAATTTTTATGATTTTATGAATTGTATTTATCGTTATATCAAATTAATAATCTTCTTAAATTTTAAGTTTAAGCCTAAAGAGTATGGATATATGGCTGTTTATTATTTGATTCATTAAGTTTAATATCAAATGTCATTTATTTCGTTCACCGTAATGATTTCTTCCGAAGCATCATATTTTTTCTTTGTTTATTGGGTATATATAATAAGGGAATATATAAGGAATCTATAAGGGTTCCGAGTCATGAACTACCGAACCCTAAAAACGTATTTGCAAATATTATTATGCCAGTTACAAAATATTTCAAGTTTGATGTCAACTTTTCGTGATAATCTAAATATTTATCGGCTTTAACAAATGAAGCATTTTACAAATTTACAGTTTTTAATTTTTTTTCATTTTCCGTAGTATTTTTACTAAACCTAGTACTCAACAAAAGAGTTGAATTATAGTAAGGATTATAGGATGCTGTACAGTAGTCCTCGTATTTTACAAGCCCTTTTAGAAGTAGCTTAAGTGCGAGCATAACATTGTTTCAAACGCAAAACCTTTATTTTAAAACTGAATTTTGTAAACGACATGAATATTTCATGAGTTTGAGGAGCTACTGCTCTTGCGGTATTTATAATTTTTGGTAGTCGAAACAAAAGGTAATTTAAATGTAAACTGTTTTTGCATAAGACGCCACTTTCTTTTTATATAGAAAGTTTGAAATATATGAAGGTTCAATAAAGCTTTTGCCTGCCTTTCTACGTATAAAGTATAAATTACTTTTAAATTAAATATACATAAGTTCAGCTATTCACTAAAATTCCATTTTATTTTTATGTATGGTGTCACTGCTCTGTTCCCAAAGGTCTTACCGTTAATAACAAAATACATTATACAATTATTAATGTCCAAAATATTTGTTTATTTATTGAAAGTTAGTAAAGACAAGTAAAGGTTATTTTTAATAATAATAAAAGTACTACACAGCATACAGCAAATAGACATAAAGCAATTTTCGACACACAGAGTACAAAGAAATAACAGATAAAAAATTTAAATTGATTTGTTTGGGTTGATAAGGTTTTGTAATTTGAATGAGCTAGAGATATTGTTTAGTACTGATGGGGATACATCTAGACCACAATATGACAGCGATAAAATAATTGCCATTGTTATGTATGTTATATAGTTATAGATATTTTGAAATAACAATAATTGAATTGGAGCCTATATACACAAATAGTGATATATTACGCAGATACCTGCCTACCTACATATGTACGTCGCTCGCGGAGCTATCACACATATTTTTATTGATGACAGCTTCACATTTAGAAAGCGAAATAATAATGTTTTGTTCAACAAAGACATTCAACATCTAAGTTTCCTCGTAAAACACAGTTTGTTTATAAACCCAGGAGTTAGAGTTTGATCACTTGTTGGACTTTTGAATGTTTTTACCTAGACACCTTAAGTTGAGGCTTGTTGGCATGAATTTTTGATGTAAACTCAAGGTTATTAAAATAAAACCTTTTCATAATATTCTAAATGGGAATTTAAATTGGTTTCCAATAACAAGTTCACTTTACAAAAACAATAAATCAAACATAAGTGAAGCAGTAAACAAAAACTAATGGTTTAATTGACTTAAAAAATGAAAAGATTTTTTTTTCAGTTTGATTGTATTTAGTAAAATATATAGGTAATCATCATCAATTTTAAGATTATTTTTGATTTCGCACACTTATGCACTTGCATGAGATGTGCTATTTACCAAAGAATTTAAATAAAAATTGTTCATCTATTTTGGGATCTATTCTCAGAAGTTATTAAAACTAATTCTTAGATAATCCTATCTTTCCATAGCAGTGTTAACTTGATTTAACTTTAAGTGCCCCTATAAAGAATTCCCTACAGACGTAAAAAAAAACTAATTTACAACGGCATCTCGTTTCTTTTGAGGTACGGAACCCTAAGATACTTCAGTGGTTTTCAATATCATCATCTTATTAACAAAAAGACTAGAGCACATCATAGATAAGGTGTTTACTATACACCTAACAAGGCTTTTCGTCTCGTTTACAAGATATTGGTTTTCCTCAATGGTTATCGATTTATGTAAATGTACCTGACATTATGCTCGGATGCTGGATAAGGTTCAATCGCTTTTAGCGAAATTGTAATTACTAGCAGGGGCTACTATTATTTTAAAATTTATCTGCATAGACCTTCTGAGACGCAAATACTTTGAACATATTTAATATAAATAGGTGCAAAAATTTATGAGTATTTCATACATATTATATATTAATAAGCCTACAGATTTAGTATAGGGTACATTTTCACTTATGGTATAAGGAAACTTGTGGGCACAAAGGGGAAAATAACTATCTTTGTGCCTGGATATGAGTAAATCAAGAGTCGTAGAAGAGTTCTGGAGTAGAAACCCCGTCTCGGTAAACGTAGTGTAGGGCACCCACAGGCGAGGTGGAGTGACGACCTGCGTGGGATGGCAGGCAGGAGCTGGATGCGCGAAGCCCAAAATCGATCAGAGTGATGTTCAATGGGAGAGGCCTACGTCCAGAAGTGGACTGCGATAGGCTGATGATGATGATGAAGAGTCGTATTTTTTCACAAACAGATACGTAAAAAAAATCGTAACCTCTCAATGATTTCAAAAGATCTATGTAATGATAGCCCACAAGGCTAGGTAGACGCCAGAAAAAAAAATATCCCCAAAATTATTTTAATGTAAGTATTATATTACCTAGAATAATTAACTGCCTCGTTGGTCTAGTGGATTTACATAATAACGCGGTAATTCACGCCCGTGTCTCGGAGACCACGTAAGGCCGGCCGTCCCGGTTATCATGAACATCCATGACAATCGTTATTGGGAAGTCAGTGCCCTCAAATTTCCTGCAACTAGTTCAACATTTGAATTTTAGTTTTCCCTTAGGATTGCGGAGGTCCGTTGCTAGTCACTCCGTGGAAAAACTGATATTCAGGTAAAACCGGTTGAACTAGTAACCGACCCCAAATAATATTAGGTAGCCAAGATGTCCGAACAAAGTTAGTGAGAAAGATCTAGGTAACGTGAAAAGTTTGATGGGTTGCTGAAAACAAGTATGTAACTCACGAGAGTAAGCAGAAACCTTATGTTAGTCAACTTTGTCACTAATACTGAGAGCTCCGTTATCAAAGTAAACCTTATGGTGTAACCCTTTAGGGATATAAGTTACTTATAAAGTGACGTCTTTAGAAAGATAATTCATCCATATCAGCTTTAATAAAAATATCTTATGGCCTTTTATCATAAAATTACATAAATTTACACACAAAAGGGCAAGCAGACAATTGATATCCACTTACTACGGTCCTGAGTCTTGACACACCTCTTTTGCTTCGCCTACTTTCATCAATCGTTGTACGTATGCTCGTCGGTGTCTGCTGCTTTTCACTTAGCTCTTCTTCAGAACACCACCAATTAGGTCGGTAATTGGGACTCATTACAAAAATATATGCCCGTTCACTCACACTCACACTCTGTGTATCCAAAATCCAAAGGAGTAGGCAATGACGTTTAGTATCTTCTATTAAATGAACTCTAATTTTATAACCACTGACGTAAGAGGGGACTAGATTATTGTCGCCTTTATATAAAGATCTAAGAAATAGTATCATTTTACTCGTCGACGTGCTCCTACATATTCTAAATTACTTCCTACTATGGCCTGACTATGAATAACCCTCTTTATAATTTGCTGGTTGTATGATAGGAATTTTATTTAAAAAGGCCTAGAGCTTCTTCTAAAAAATTTTTAATGCTTACGATAACGTATTTTAGTATGAGTTATTTGTGTTTTAAATGCTAGTGCTACCAGTTTTCTCAAATATAAGTTTCTTCTACTGATTGACTGAAGTAAATAAGATAACTGTTCTAAATCTAACGTACTTGTCCTTATTTACTACTGTTTACTAATACCAATCTAGAAATTAAATAATCAAATATTTCGGACATCTTACACACAACGCCATCTAGTCCCAAACTTAGTACCTACACAACTGGGTACTAAACAAGTGATATAAGCACATAAACATACTTTTTTTTCTGTAAATACATACATATTACAAATAGAAAACATCAAACTCCGAAACAAATATTTGCGGATCACACAAACCTTTGGTCTGACCCAGGAATCGAACCCGAGACCTCAAGCACAACAGTCGCATACGCTACCACTGTGTCATCGAGGCAGTGATATTAAAAAAATATATAATGCACACTAAACTAGTTTTTTTTACCTTTTTCTAAATAATTGATTTCATTATACAGGTAATATAAATCATTTTACAACAAGAACATTTAAATATAAATTATTATTTATTTAGGTCATAATGATAATGTAATGAAACCGTTCAATTTCTTAACAGGTGACGAAACAGTGATGCTAGAATTTTGATATTAAATAAATTATTTATTTATATATATAGCACATTTACAATGAACATATATTAGGTTACAACGTTGATCTTCGGTTATTAGCTCATCCGGCTCAAGACGTCGTGTAGTTTCAGTTCATTATAACAATCCTACCGAATGTCCCGTGGAAAATTGCCTATGAGGACTGTCTTTTCTTTTGCAATCAAATTAACCTGGACTACGTTGCACCTGAAAAACCTATACCAAAAAAATAGATTCATTAACACTGGCATTATGTGTTACAATTTGGCTGCCTGAGAGAACTGTTTAATTCTAAATGAATGCGATTTAATATCACTAACAATGAGGTACCTGAATAACTTTAAATTAGTCATTACATTTAACTCTCTAACTTTGTAATGATACGTATAGAAAAGTTTTCAAAGTATTTTGTATTACGCCAAACGTAATTAGGGGAAGTTTATTATTACATCGTTAGATTTATTATTATTTCACAAAATGAGTTTAAATATAAAATTTGAAATCTTATTAACATAGAAATGTGCGCAAGGCGTAAATTTCAAATGTGATTGTTTAATGTGTGTATAATTTAATGAAATATTATCATGTATGCTTTGCCTAACTTAATCAATATATTATTAATAAACAGTGTTTACCTTAAAGATATTAAATCCTTTTCATATATAAAATTTTATGATAAATAGGTAGTGTTAAGTATTGAAAGTATTAATTTCGTGCTAAGGGTAGTAACAAAAAGAAATACTATACCTTGCAAACATAAAGATCGGCTTAACTATTTCAACATTTATAAAACATCTTTAAAACCTTTGATTATATACATGTCTTTATAATCAAAGTTTAAAACAATGACTAAATTAAATTTTAATGTTTCACACACTATTGATCAATAATAATACCGTACAATTATACCTCATTTCATGGGTGGCTTTCAAATTCATGAAATTATAGCATATGCATGTAAATACCAAGACTAGAAAGTAATAAACATAAAAACAATATCACGAACGAATATAATACTAAATCATTTACGACCAATATAGTACGTGCGAAATGTTGAAATGAAATTTTATTTATAGTACCAAATCATCAGAAAGAGAATGTGTGAAAAAATAATAATATGTTGTTTGATTTTTGTGACAACAAGTATCAACAGTCGACAATTAGTATCCCAACCGAGAAGTGGAGTCCTTAGAATCATAGATGGTGAAGAACTCATAGGCAAGGAGTACAACTACATTGTTCTTTTAACACATATAGACGATACTGAGGTACGAAGGCAATGTACAGCTTCCCTCCTAAGTAGCAAATGGAGTTTGACTGCCGCCCATTGCCTAGAATCCTATCAAAATCCTGATGATTTAAAATTCTTATACGTTTGGTTCCGCAACTTTACTTTATCACCGCTGGACACAAAATTTTATTCAAAAGTCTTAGAATTTTTCGTTCACCCACACTATATATTTTCTCACATCAGTCATAGAATTGAATTAAACGATATCGCTTTGGTACGAGTGAAGGACGTAATAATTGAGAATTATGGTAAACTATTAGCAACTGACTATCAGTCTATGGAAGGACTTGAAGTTATATCCGTTGCTGGTGGCCAAGGGAAGAAAATTGAAAACCTTGCTGTTCAAGACAAGATGACACCTCTTCTGTACTTCAAAGGTATGCTCATGGAATGTGACAGAGGTTATTCAATTAGAATAGCATATCCCCTCTTTTGTGTAGCGCCAAAATGTACAAAGAAGACACAGATAGGACATTTCAGTGACTCGGGAGGGCCGGCAATATATGACAATAAAATAATAGGAATAATGGTGACTGTTATTCCGTCGCATATAACGTCGTATGTGCCTGTGAGTCCCTACTTGCATTGGATTCGGAGAGTTATGGATGCTGAACATCGTGCTGGATCTCATAATAATAGTGATTCCACGTTATGATATCAGATTATTATTTTTTATACGTGTATGTAAAATATTAAAGTTCTATAAATTTTAGTTCACTTGACTAATTTATTTTCTTCTAAGGGAACACCATAGTTCGTATTTAAGTGTTGTACCTCGAGTTTGACCACACTGCTAAGAATGTAAGATTCAGTAAGAATCTGTTCAGAGTATACAATCCAAACATATAATGGAAACAAAATGCTTGAAGAAATTTTAATTTTAATTCTTTAACTATTCTGGGACTTAGACCGTTTTCCAACTGTGTGTGCGCATAGATACGTGTATATTCAACCATCCAAAGTAAATTAATCTAGAAGATCTATTCTTCTTTAGAATTGCAGACATTGCAGTAACTATATCATCTAGTGGCAGATCAACGAACATCGTATAATTAGGAGAATGTATATTCCTTTTCTTTGTGACCCAACTCGTGTACAGGAAAAAATGTACACACTAACAAAACATATTGCCTTAATTCACTATAATGTGGATGTACATAATGTATGTAGAAAGGAAATAATAATTTGTTCTTGTCAATAGTTCATTTTGGGTTTCGATTTTGTGTGTATTAAAATATCGTTCTACGAATGTACTGTTTGGTAATAAGAGGAATATAAGAATGTAGGGAGCAAAATGCAAACGAAATTTAGCCTAGTAAATAGTAGTGTAGTCAGGGCGTCGTTGTTTGGCTGCCGTGCAATATTGTTCCAAGCACATTGAGTTTTGAAAACTTCACAGTTCAGTGACCAGAATGAACAAATATAGTAATCTGAATCCTTAAAGATAATAAGTTATAATGTTTAAATTCCACATTACTAATGTAAATAGATGTATTATATTAATTCAGTTTGTTACATAGAAGTACTTAATTCACGGTGGATTTAATAATTTATTTGTGTCAATAGAAAAACAATCTCGAATCAAATAACAAATTGTTATTTCAGGACTCCTCAACGATACTGCCTTTGTGGCTTTTTTGACATAAGCACAAATACTATATAAACAGTTAATTTTACGTACTTCCACACGTTAATAATTAATATAAAAATAAAACAGAAATCTAGAACTCAGACATTGGTTATTACAATATAACTGTAATGCTCTCCCTGTCTTTTTTTATTGTCTCACTGTCTGTCACAGTGAGAAAATAATAAAAAAAGATAAATAGATCATCATCATTTGAACCAAATGCTGATGAAGATATTGGTGAGGATGTTCTGGATGCAAACAATATCTCAGAAACCAAATCATCGTGATGTATGTGAGAAGCACTTTATTTGGTTCTCGGCGGGGAAGAATAAGGCCAACCATATCTACCCAGGGAGGTATAAGTACTCAAAATACAAGCTCTGCTGAATCCAGAAATCCAGTTGTGTATAATGTATGAAATATTTATTATTATCATAGTTCTGAAAGTTAGAAACTCGATAAGTTATTATATTCGAGATATTTATCTTATGTTCTAAACGACAATATTCCCAAGGAGGGTTGGCGTCAGGCAGGCGGCCGGCCATAAAAATTAGCCAAAACTTATTTTTTGCAGTATGGAAAGAATGCAAATTGAGTGTGACAGAGCTAGGGCGTACCCCATAAGGGACGCGCGGCAGCAGCAGCCGGCAATGCGAAAAAGTGGACAAGGGTTGTTGTATCACCCGAGGCGGGTGCAACGTAAGAAGCAAGCCCGAGAGTACAAGTTAAGGTATGCAAGTTGGAATATTGGTACTATGACTGGGAGAGCGAGAGAGCTAGCAGATGTTTTGAAAAGAAGAAGAATAAATGTGGCATGCTTACAAGAAACAAAATGGAAAGGCACAAAAGCAAGAGAAATAGGAGAAGGCTATAAGTTTTATTTTTGTGTAAGTGATGGAAGAAGAAATGGAGTAGGTATAGTATTGGATAGTGTTTTGAAAGAGTGTGTGACGGATGTAAAGAGAGTGAACGATAGAATAATAGTCGTAAAAGTAGTATGGGAGGGTATGGTCTTGAATATTGTTAGTGTATATGTGCCTCAAACTGGATGCAAGGATGAAGTGAAAGAAAAGTTTTGGGAGGACTTTGATATGGTTATAATCAACATTCCTGATAGCGAAGAACTTTTAATAGGTGGAGATTTTAATGGACATGTGGGAACAACGAATGATGACTATGAAAGAGTGCACGAACGTAGGGGGTTCGGTAGTAGAAACACCGAAGGTGAAGCCTTACTTGAATTTTCCTTATCTTTTGATCTAGCAATAGTCAATACATGGTTCCAAAAACGTGACGAACACTTAATCACTTATAAAAGTGGTAGCCACACGACACAGATTGACTACTTCCTCACAAGAAGAGGTAAGTTGGTTTGTGTCAAAGACTGCAAAGTGGTGCCAGGAGAACCCTTAGTATCGCAACATAGACTATTGCTGATGGAGGTCAAATGGAAAGTTTTGAGTAAGACAAAAAATAACCGAACTTTGCCAAGAATTAGGTGGCGAATGCTAGAGAAAGAAGAGTATGCAAGTAACTTCAAAGTAAAAATGGTAGAAAAAATGATTGAAATGAATGTAAGGTCAGGCCAGTTGGTGAATGAATGTTGGAATGAAATGGCAAATTATATACGTAAGACAGCGAGAGAAATATTTGGGGAGACAAAAGGTAAAGGCATCATTGAAAGAGATTCCTGGTGGTGGAATGATGAGGTCCAGCAAGTTTTAAACGAAAAAAAGGTTGCCTTTAAATCATGGAATAATGAAAAGGGAAGTGAGAGAGTTAAGGATGATAGAATGAAAGATTATAAAGACAAGAAACCAAAAAAAGCTCAAGCTCAATATAGCATGTATGAACACCTACATGAGCCTAGAGGTCAAAAAGAACTCTACCGTATTACGAAAAGAAGGGAAGAAAGAGCGAAAGACTTAAATCATGTGAGGTGTATAAAAGATAAAGATGGAAAAGTTCTGGCTAAGGATGAAGATATAAAAGGCCGATGAAACAATACTTTGAAGAACTTATGAATGAAGAGAATGAATGGAGTGGAGTGCTGAAAGATGTGGATGTAAATGTCGGACTAGTGAATGTGATTAGTATAAATGAAGTCAGACTGGCAGTACGAAGTATGAAAAATGGAAAAGCAGTCGGTCCCGATGGTATACCAGTAGAAGTTTGGAAGTTACTGAAAGAAGATGGATATAAATGGCTGGCGTTATTCTTCAATAAGTTGTTGCATGAAGAGCTGATCCCAAAGGAATGGTGTAAAAGTCAGTTGGTACCCATTTTTAAAAATAAAGGGGATATTCAGGAATGCAACAACTATCGAGGAGTAAAGCTTATGTCACATACTATGAAAGTCTGGGAGAAAGTGATTGAAAGGAGAATACGAGATGAGAGTGAGATAACACAGAGCCAATTCGGGTTTATGCCTGGGCGTGGGACAACAGATGCCATATTTGCAATGCGTCAACTATGTGAGAAATACAGGAGTGCGCACAAAAACTTGCATACGGTGTTTGTGGACCTCGAGAAAGCTTATGATAGGGTACCCCGAGAGGTTCTGTAGAGGGCTTTGAAAGAACAAAGAGTGCCTGTTAAGTATATAGAACTGATTCGTGCTATGTACAGAGCGTCGACAACGCATGTTAGGTCAATCGCGGGTAACACTGATCAGTTCGATGTCTCTGTAGGCTTGCACCAGGGATCGGCTCTAAGTCCATACCTCTTCCTGTTAGTATTAAATGCCTTAACATCGGACATACAGGAGGATGCACCTTGGTGCATGCTTTATGCAGATGACATTGTACTGGTTAGTGAAGATGGGGGTGAGGTCCAGAACAGATTGGAAAAATGGCAACAAAAGCTGGAGAATGTTGGCTTGAAAATCAGCAGAACCAAACCGAGTACATGTTCTGCGATTTCGGCGGTCTCTCCAGCCCTGGAACCATTACGCTGGATGTCTGTATTTTTATGCAGAACGCTATCAAGAAGATGAGCGATGAAGGGAAGCACCCCTGTTATACGGCTGCGTATACCGTTATATTCTCCGAGTTAACTACGTTGGGTATCACAGTATTGGTCGTATAAAACTCTTATGATGTTTATGATCTAGTCGGAACCACCAATCATACGTAGACGGGACTAAAATACTAGCCCATCTCACCGTATCGAAAGCTTTTTCAAAATCTTCAAAGGTACACACTCCTGTTGCCATTCTGATCCAGTATTTCTGTTCTTGTTCTGTTATATATGGAGAGTGTTAATCTGGTCTGTACATCTGGTCTAAAAGCTTTTGTGTACATAGTCGAAAGAAATGTATATTGGAATGGAATGACCTTTTAATTTATGTGTTAACCTCTGACACACCTTTCACAAGGAAACCTTGTAGTTATATTTGATGAATACTAGTATAAATTGCTTCAGATGTGTAGATGTAGGTATCTTATGAAAATAAAATGAAATTCAAGTTGAAAAACACTTGATCAAAGTGATACATGAATTAAGTAATGAATGTTTTACCTGACACAAAATGCATGACATTTATCAATTTCAATAAAAAAAAAAACAAGAAAATTAAAAACGAAAACGATTTGCTTCCCAGCCTTCTCAATACCGGTCGGTACTCATAACCAGCAAAACTGTCTAAAGGTATACGAGTACAAATTACACACCTGGGACGCAATATTGTAAGAGCCATAATTATGCCAGGACTAGCAAGGGAAGAATATATATATTAATTTCCGACCGGTTGGCTGCTACAGGTTACAAGGGTACACTTTTCCTCGAAAGCATCATTTGCTATAATAATAAATGAAGACCAAGTGCTCTAACCTAGACATTTTTGTGTGCAATGCATTTGAAAAAAAAAACTTGACGGAACTTATAGTGGCATATGATATTTTGGGTTGAAGAAAAGAATGGGTAGACTTGACTATCTAATTTTATATCACAAATAAGACTTAGCAATACATTGTGTTGTCATGCGTTGGCTAATGTCATTCTATTTATGTATAAAATAATGATTGGTCACTATGAGATTTTGTTAGGTTAGCTAATTATGTAGTAAGCTAAGGCAGAAGCTTCCTTAAGTAAGGACTACATAAATTATCCGACTTGATATAACATGAATCTCACGACTTTTTAAGATGGAAGAATTGAGTTGCGGAAAGTTGTTACTTACAAGTAATTTTTTGACGGCATAAGCTTCTTTAGAGCATCAAACAAAATGTAAAGATAATAGTAACAAATTTCAGGCCCCTCTAAAAAACTCGAGAAAAATAAAATAAACAAAGTTAAATAAAATAAGCGATCACTTACCCGTCATTGCATTACAGCTATGTTGGAAGTTAATTACAATTAGATAATTTTATTTAGAATAATAAAAACAAATGTCTTTTCTTTTCTAACGATTAATTTATTTCGTAAACCGAAGATATAAAGTCAAATATCTGTACCCAGAACATAAGAACACAATAATCTTTTACAGACCTCTCAGGTACGTATATATTCTACAAAGATACATATTGTCAGTATGAAAAGATAAACGATGCTAAACGCGTTCATCGATTTAAAATCTTTGCTCTGTGAAATCACATTTTTGTGGGCCTAGTATACGTATGTGAGTATTGGTATTGTTAGAGGGCCCTTATAATTTACAGTTGCTAACCAGAATGGCTTTCGAAATTTGCTCAACTATAACTACACAATTATATTGCATTTCATGTTTTCATGTTGTCATAGTATTAAAAAAAACTGATGTAGTGTTTTAGACAAACCTGTTTCGATGCATCGTAAAAAGCCACTGTTTTTTTCCTGTCGATTCGAACAAGTGGAATTTATTTGATCACGTAGGATTATTTAAAACTCTCACGAGTACGTTTTATGTATTTAGTCTTGTGTTGTTTCAGCATTGAATGAGTCAAATTTTGAAACTTTACTAGCAAACTTACTCATCAAAAAAACAATATTTTATGTGATTGTCTTTGAAAATGTTGGAAAGATATTGACGCTTGAATTTTTTTTTTGTTAAAGCTTCATTTTTAAGTTTAAACTTTCACTTAACAAAAAACAGGACAAAGAGAACTTGACACTAACATTTGGCTGTAAATCATCCAGAAGAAATAAGTTTTTTTGGTTTGTCAAACTTTTAATATGTTACTTTACATTAGAAGCGAGTTTTGTTATTAGTGTATAGAGAGTTTTTGTGTGTCTCAATAACATTATTAATCCAATGTAAGTAAGGACTGATGGGAACGTATGCAGTTATAACAGTTGGAGTGATCGTGACTAATACGGCCATTATTTTATTATCATGTATCAATGGTGCACCAGCGTCGCCGTACCAGGCTGTCTGTTTACTCTTTACACATTTTGGAGCTACACAAATTAACGGATAAGACATTTTTTGCATAAATCTCTTGTCACATGACATAACTACTCCCTTGCCTTCTCGCAGAGGTTGCATATCATCAATATCTGTAAAACCTCTCTTTTCTGTTTGTCCACCTCCGATATACGTAACTTCATGTCCTAGAAGCGCATTATAATCAGTAGCTAAGAGTTTTCCGAACTTGTCCATGAGCACACTTCTGACACGTACTAAAGCTATATCATTGAAATCTATTAGATCGTTATTGTACGAATATACATAATGTGGATGGATAAAAATTTCTAAAACTTTGGAATAAAATTTGGTTTCCAGTGGTGAAACAGTGAAATTCTTGTACCAAATATACATTCGCTCTAATTGTATAGGGTCTTGATAAGCTTCAACACAATGGGCAGCTGTCAAGACCCATCTGCTGTCTAAGATTGAAGCTGTGCACTTTCTGTGTACCTCTTGGTCTATTATTGAAGCTAGAACAATGACATAATTGTAGTCTGGGCCTATGACATTATCACCCTCAATGATCCTAAGACTACGAGTACTCTGTCGGAGATAAGCACGCCCCTTATTTGGAACTGACGATATGCTTATTATTAAACTGAACAAAGTAACTAGTTTAAAAATATTTTCTGTCATGATTTGGTTCTTCAAGAAACAAAATAACACTTCATTTCAACATCTCGTACGCACTATGTTGATCGTAAATGATTTAGTTTTAAATTCGTTCGTGATATTGTTTTTTAATGTTTATTACTTTTTAGTCTTGGCATTTATTGCCTCAAACTTGCTAAAGAAATGTGTGTTGCATTCTTTTGTTGCAAGGTATTCTTACTAACAAGTATTTTCAATAATAAGTACTAGTGTCAAATAATAATATGTTATTTAATGGATAATAGACATTTAATTGTACTACAATCAGATTTCCTGAAACCACAAGGATTCTAGACATTGAAACGGAATTATTTATGTAAATCAAAATTAATCCAATTAGTTTCGAGTGCATTTGTGTGTCTTATAGAAGAATTCCACCTTAGATATGAGGGAGTAAAATTTTTGGGAACTATAAAAAATCTAATGCTGGTATTATTAAAATCTCCAAAGCTTTCGTGAGGTAAATATTTTTTAGAAGCCTAGTTTCTGTCAATTTTACATATAAACCAAAACAACTGATCATATTTGAACCATTGGATTAACGCCATCATACGTTTAGACCGCGTAAGGGTAAACATAGTGTAGGATGTCAACAAGCCAGGTGTAGTGATGATTCGCAAGATAACTGGCAGAAGATAAATGCGAGTATCATATAATTAATTAACCTAAATCATATTCTGCAGTAGACTGCGATAGACTGATGATGAAGACATAAACTATCTAAATCGTTTATTTATGTGTTCTAAAAGTATTGTTAGAAATTATCGCTTCTACCAGCTCACCTAAATTTAGTCAAGTTCTTATTTATATGTAGTTGGGCAAATATAGCAAATGTGTGTATTGCTTTAGATTAGTTAAAATGGAATAACAATTAATGAGATATAAATGGTCTCCGTATTTCAGACTAAAGATATGCTAGTTTAGGTTGAAACTTGGGATTTTCATATTTTATTAATTAAGGGTTAGCAACGATTTCCGCCGATGACATTACATTTACTGTTTTTACGTAACTACTACGTACAGGCTGTATTTCCAACTTGCAGAACTTTCACTGAAATGGAAAATTCAAATATCGCCTCCATAGTCAACGCACACATATTTTCAGGCAATTACTCGAGGTTCCCAAGCTTATATCATTAATTCTCTTGTCACCTTTCAGTTTCTCTAACGCTGCAAAATCAACTTCACGCCTCGCAAAATAAAGTTCACTTTGAAAAAGAGCTATCCTAGATACATTTCACCACATTTAACCAAACGAAAATCAACCTTCTATTTTAAGCATTTTTGACATAAACCTCAGGTCTTTAGCAGTTTGACTTTGATCTCAATTAGCTGCAATTCTATATCGTAATCTTTTCATGACTTATCGTCCAACATGAAATGACACAAAATGGAATTGTGGAGATTTCTTTCAATTAATTGCAGATGTTCATATCTGACTGTGACTTAAAATATACTGATTGAATACGTGAAATAATTCTATATGATTTCAAATTTATTGTTAACACTTTTTATTTTATGTATATACTCGTAAAGTACAACTTTATGGTATTTTTCTTATGACAGTTTATAAAATATATACGTGTATAACACTAACACGGTGCTTATGATAAATCATCTTTACTTATAGGTTATCATTTTATGTTTGGTTGGCTAATCTTTGGTAAAACTTTTTGATTTAGGTATCCGTTTGCGAGAAATTCGACTTTAAAGGGCACTTTTTTTGTAAAAACAGGGGGTCCCCCCCTCTAAAAGCTAAACGGATGGTTCAAAAATCTGGAAAAATTCTTGATGATGGTCCTTATAATGAACTTTAAAGGAAAACTATTACGGACTATATGACTTTGTTAGTTCAGGAGGCTTAACTTGTACAATGCGCTTACTTGGAAAACGTTATACAAAATTAACGCATTAATACGTAAACATAACAATTATATATTGGATACGATTTTAAATCCACGTACCATTATGGGTGACTGAGGAACCCTTTCCTGTGCATGGCCTGACACGCACTTGGCCGATTTTTATTAATTTTATATCGTTAATTTTAAATTGTAAACACTAGACATCTAGAACTTCACATTTATGTTATTTCTTAGAATGCAAAGTTAACAAATAAACATTGTTCTAATTTTATATTGTTGTGTGTAAGATACTTTTCAAATATCAAGTTATTATTTTTATTTATTTACTTTATTAGCTTATAAACAACTATTTAGACTGAATAGGTACATATTAAAAACAGTTTTAAAGAAATCTTAGTCTAGTGTAACAATTACTTACAGATAGCTCCACATGCCACTAATACAGTGAACAATAGATAGTAAGTAAGTAAGTAACAGTAACTAAATACAATTCCTCGAAACCTACCAAACGAATCAGAATGTATATTCACCAAATTACTGCAGCCATTAACCAGTCTACCCAGCCGTGGAATAGTTAGATTTCTTGTAAATGCTTAGCTTAGATAGTTCTTCCGATATCCGAATATGTAGTTGAGCTGCTATAACAATACTTGAAGCTTAGATCTAGTGAGAAGAAGACCCCACGCTTTTATTATTCATAGACCTGGTATAACACAAGCTTATTGTAATATTCACAATGCAATATAGACGTATTCTTTGAATATAGAAATGCAAAAGTAAAAGATTATCAAATATAATAATATTGGAGGCTTCTGTTTTGGGTGAATTTTTCGTTTGATAGAGGATATTTCACGTTAGATAATCTATACTCGAGCTTTTCAATTGATCCCGTTTCTCAGGTACCGATTTCAAAGCATAAAATGAAATAATACCGTCGTAAGTTCTCAGACGAACCTTTGTTATCGGAACTGAAGTCGATAGAAGAAACAATATACCTTTATAAACTCCACTTTGTAGAAAACATTCGAAACATGTCTCATATTTTTTAGATATCTCATATATTGGATTGGTAAAATGTTTTACAGTATAATATTGAATTCAGCAAATATGTCCACAATAATCATCTTTATAAAGAGTCAAAATAATTTCTCTTTCACAGATTTTGCGACATTGATACAGAAAATCGTTTGCACGACGGTTTTTTCGATAGAGAAAATAAATGTTCAAGATTACCGCAAAGCTACTGCGATGCCCGAAAAAGAGTCCCACGGGTAGGACTTACTTGCCAATAAAACCCACTTCTTGTTTATTATGATTAATGATAGCCTAAAAGTCTGCACCAAAAAATGTTTTCTAATATTGTAAAGCTGAAAAATATGTTATCTGTTTATTGTCAGTTTTAACACGCTAATATCAAGAGCTAGAAGTCTAATTTAAAGAAATATTAATGTTAGCCTTGTTATCGAGATAAACTAAAGGTACCATACGTCACAACCAAAAGGAACAGTGTCAATGGATGGAAATGTTGCAGAAATTATTCTTCATGAGATCGTCCATTGTCATGCGTACGAGTAGGTAAATGACATGATTAAAATTATATTTAAATAAATGTTTGCTTTTAAAGGTTTTAGAAATACTCTGATACGGCACATGTTTTACTGTAAACGTTGGCTCAATTTAGATTTTTTATTTGGTAAATATATTTGTCCTTGCTATATCACATCACCCTATGTTGAAAATGTAGACGAGATTGATCGGTTCAACTGGTAGGTACAAATACAGTCCTATTTATTTCTCAATTTTAAGATTGTGATCAATAAAAAAATTATATATAAGTTATTGAGACACAAAATTCCACATACTGTGTCCGAGTAAGTTTCTAAAGCCATTCGAAATTACTCTTTATAAACTGATTTCTTAGTACATTATGCTTTCGTGTTTCCTTACCATATTTATTTTTAAGATTTAAAATTTTGGATAAGACATAAAAATAATACTTCTCTGTTAAATATAAATCGTCCAACCTAGACTTGATTAAATCCGTAAGCCGTTTACTGTTGATAGAAGAGGGGTATATGGGTCAATGCATTTGATAGACGTTCAACTAACCTCCGAGTTTCTAACTGTAAGCGGATTTCTAGCAAACAATTCCAATTGACCGTGCCTATAACTGTCAGTTAATTAAGCGCTCACTCTGATACCTTGAAAGCCTTCAACAGTAAAAAGTTTTTTTAATATTTTTAGACTTTAACATTTGTATTAAATTATGAAAAATTGGCTTATTCAATATGACATTTACGTGGATAATGTAAACGAATGACTGTTTTGTATTTAAATAAAATATGTATTTTCTGTCTGTCTGTTGAAATTTTCCTTAGACGTAGTCCCCTGACGGTTTAAATTGAATTATATTTGAAAAGATTTTGTCGTATTGAAGGCCCGTGAATAACGTATTATTCAATTAGAATCAATTAGACTTTTATCTGAGATATGAGGTCATATCTGATATAGCTATCAGTAAAATACTCGTCAAAATCGGTGCAGTCGATAGATAGTCCGTTTCCAATAGACAAAAAAATCTAGATTTTACTGTTTAAGTACCTATATATACTATATATTTAATATTCCACATACTCCACTTTCATTTATTTGAACACATTACAAGTCTGTATCATTTATACTTTGATTTAAGGATGTTTATTTTATGGTGTTCTGTATTT
The DNA here is from genome assembly GCA_932526445.1 of Phragmatobia fuliginosa. Lineage (NCBI taxonomy): Eukaryota > Metazoa > Arthropoda > Insecta > Lepidoptera > Erebidae > Phragmatobia > Phragmatobia fuliginosa. Next base: position 40,772,604 of record OW052057.1, on the reverse strand, counting down.
ATATCAGTCGGTATATTATAACTTTCACTATTATAAGTATAGATAGATAGTATAAGATTATAGAAATCTAAGTCCGCACAGTTTCATAAGCACGTTGTTTGTCGTTTTGTAACCTTAAAAAGGTTGTACGTCCTCCTAACATCATGCAATACACCCGCGACTCTTAAGTTACAAGCGCCCACTAGTGCCGGTCGCCACTTACCATCAAGCGCTACATCTGCGCATTTTCTTAGTGTTTAATAAGGAAAATGTTCGACGCAGTGAGTTTTGCGCATCTTGCTTTTATACGAGTGCCATTAACTGTTTTTGTGAGGCGTAATTAAGAACGAACAATGTCTGGGACATTAGACCTAAGTATTGCTGGTAACGATAGAATACATGCAAGGCATTAACTTAACCACTATTCTAGGTTATGGATGTCATTTAAGGTTAATTTCTACCATGTGAACTAAAACGTGGGGAGTTTTCATTTGCTGAGTAAATATAGAACACAATAAATATATACTCAGAAAATTTAAACTCCTTTAAATAGTAGAACACCATAAACGCGCTTTTGTAAGACATTTAGTTAGACTCCACTTGAATTCACTGCACGGTTGGCCTAGTGGTTTAAATGGTTTGCACGCCGCTTTCTACTACGACAAGTGTCATGGGTTAAAATCCTAAGTGGGAAAACACTTTGTGTGATACTGCAGCTACCACAAAAATATATGTTCTATAAGGCTCTGTTGATGCATAAGTACAAGCGGATTATCTATTATTATTCGTCCATTTAATTCTGATAAATAAATGTATTGTTTTAAGAAGCCAACATTCTCAGCAGCATGGTCATAATTTACGAAATAAACATAACATGGATTAATTTCCGGCGCGACTTGAAGCGACGACGTGATGTAGTTTGTGGTTGCTATTTGTATCTTATTATGTCCCAGCCATATTGTTGAAGTAAATTTCATATCCTTGAAATAATTTTGATAAGACATAGTTTAAAATAAAGATCCATTTTCAACAATAGACTAGAAGCGGCTTTGTTAGAGCAAGCTAATGAAAAAATACTAAAATAAATCTAAAACAGTAATACATTTATACTTAATTTGTTAAGGTTGGGATAAATTTAATAAATGCGTAGGCTCACTCATATCGACCACCACCATCGGGTGGCAATTATTTTATGAATATATCTTTTATGACCCCAATTTTTATGAGTAACATTGTTTCAAAAGACAATAACTTTTATTTATGGTTCCAACATACTACAAAAGAGATTATTATAAGGTAGAGCTTAGAATCGCATGCCCAGTTCCAAAAGCTTCACAAACTAGCACATTTGTCGTTAATAAGTCAAGCACATAATTTTACGTATAGTGATTTTAACGGATAAAAGTGATTTAACTACTGACAAAGCTACATATTATGAAAGATATTTATATTACAAAACAGAAAGAGAGTGAGACTTAGAGGAAGAAACTGTGCGACAGGAGCCAGTTCAAATTTCGCTGCGCTGACTTTCTCTTACTGTTACTGACATTATCCAATTATTTAAGTGGTACTCGACTATACTTAAAAAAACTTCTTAAACAACCTTTGGTACTTGTAAATTTCTCCGATTCCGTATGAGAAGGTTGTTAAACACTTGTGGAGACCCGCGAGCTGTATTCGACCATCAAAAACATAAAATCAGCAACTTATAGCACATTCTTTCTCACTGACGCGACATTACCGCGTTACAACGAGGATGGTGACCCCTTCTCCTGGATTCTACGCATACTCTTCATCAAGCAGAGTAGAGTCACTTTGGTAGGCTTAAATATAAAAAAAATATTATACCAAAGACAATTTACAAGCACAAATGAAACGGACACAAAGACACAAAGTTAAAATCGTTCCAATGATAATGCGTTACGATAAATTTATTGTTTACCGCATTTCTCGAAATAAAATTATTTACAAATAGGAGTAAATTCAGTAGATGTTTTCCATTACAAGAAGGTCACGCTAAGTGTGTCAGTATAAACAACAGTGAATATTGACTGAAATAACAATTCTCAATTTTTTTAATGATCACTTTTGTTTTTATTGTAAAAACAGACTGCACTTTCATCATGGTTTTTACTAGTTATGAATATATATTTTTTTTCTGCATTTTTCTACCTTTTCAAAGTCATTTATGTGTATTTGTATCTATCTACTTCTATTTTCATAAGTATGTAAGGCATTGTAAACCATTAAAACCTCCACTATATATGAATCCCCTTAGATTATAAAATCGCCTCAAGTCATGAAACGAAAGGATGACTTTTATGTTTCGTGACGTGAAGAAAAAAAATATTTACTGAAGAATCCAACTCTCGTATACCGGTGACAACCAATGTTTTCGTCGCGTTTTTGGCCATGTATGGTATTTAATCATATATGACCAAAAAATAAAAAGTTTTTCAAGCTAAGCATTTATAAAAAAATCTAAAAGTTCAACATTTTCTGACGCTATACGTCGCTACCATGACGTCAATATTTTTTGTTTAAAATATAATCCACTAAAATTCAGCTTCGACTTTTAGAAATATATTTCACGAAGACACTGTATGTTATAGGGTTGCGGCGGTCCGATGCCAGTCGCTTTGAGAAAAAACTCATATTGAGGTAAAAACGGTTGAACTATTAACCCCAAATAAACTTGGGAATAAAGGCTAGGAAGATGATGATGACTGCATGTTAAACGATTTTCTATAAAATGATCACTATTTTTATGTATTTTTATGGTACTTTATTCTAATAGTAAATATGTAGTAAGAAAAAATCAAAACATAATTTGACTGATGTGAAATCATTTTCCTACAGTCAGCGATTCGGAACGTTTACTAAAATCACAATATCTGGGTAACCTACCGTATTTGAATAACGAAGAGTCAATATTAAGTGAAACGTGATCTTTTCTCAGTGTCGTGAATATCATGCCTATTGTTATTTTACCATCGTCTTGTTTTATTCGATTGTGTGCCTTTATTTCTTGAACCCTCCAAAGGTCGATAGAAAAAGCAATCTTACATAAAGTTCAATTTACATCAAAACATTCGTGATCGGTTTTATTTTATGCTGCTACTTCGAAATATTTAACAAACTCAAATTACTTTTATCGTATGTATATAGATATAGTCATATAGATATAGTAGCGTGTGAAGGTGCCACCGTACGAGCACTAATTTTAAATTTACTAATTTATATATAAACCTAAGCATACACACATATACATATAACAGATTAAAATATATATTTTTCAATGAACTATATTTATTTAATAAAACGAATTTCACACAACCGTTTCTATAACGACTACTCCTATTTTCAGCAGAATATGACTAAAATATAAAATAGATCCCGCATGTGGAGATAAATGGAAAATCTATTTAAATCTAACAAGATTCTCTGGCTGTTGGCTGTTGGACGAATATTGAATTATTTCGTCTAGACACTCATAATTGTTTAATATTTAGCACACTATACGACAGACAGGTCACAAAAATAGTACGGACGTTCATGCATTGAAAAGAGTTTTTATAAATCAAATTTTGAAATAGACTGAGCGGGGCAGTACTACCCTCACACAGAAGATAAACCTGCAAATGACAGCATTCATTAGTAAGTGTGAGACCAGCTATGCGGCGACCCAATGATGCAGTTGCGTCTCGCTAGGCCGCCATGGTGAGGCTCACCATGCTGCATTGTCTGCATTCACAATGAGAATTGTGACCCCTACTCCTGAATTCTATTCATGCTTTCTCATGTCACTTGGGTTGTTTAGTCACTAAATTGACCTAAACATAAACATTTTTTTTTTCTCTAAAACATGAGGTAAGAATAAATTTGTCAAAATAGCTACTTATATTATGGAGAAAGAACTACTTAGTGTTGCAATAATAGACCCAAGTGTTTGGTTGCCCAAAGTGGAGGGCGCTGGCAGCTATAGCACAGTTTTATACTATTACTAGTTGATGCCCCCGGCTCCCCTTGCGTCCTAGTGGTATAAAAAATAGGTGTTGGCCGATTCTCAGACTTACTCAATATGTATAAAAAATTTATAAGAATCGGAAACGAACATTGTGACACGTAGAAATGTAAGAAAATATAACAAATTTTACCATTTTTGTAATAGTTTTAAGGAGTGCAATAAAGATGTTATTATTATAATACAAATAAATATGGAGCATTAAAACCTAGTCCAACTCACCTTCCTTTAATAGTCGTTTCAAAGAACTTTTCACTACCGTGTTTAAGAATTTCAGGTGCAGTCGAAGAACTTCAAACAAAGCAAAAAAGCTCTTGATAGTCACAGAAACTTCACAACAAGTGAAGTGAAGGCTAATTGCAGAGAAAAAAATGAGATTGAGAATGTACATAGAATTTAGTACAACTAGAAAAGACAATATCAGTTTTGAATATAGCTTAGTAGATGTTGAATACGCAGCAACTTATTTTTAAGTTTTAATAAAAAAAATACAACGCCGCAAAAAGTGTCAGACTGAGCTCTGTGTTGTACCTTGGGAGAGGGCTGTGTCATGCAGTGGACTGCAATGGGCTCATGATGATAAAAAAAATAGCAGCTTTCAAGAATCCACTGCCTGGACAAAAGTATCCGTCATCACTATCAATAATATAGTAGTCCTATGACGTTATTTCTGCAGTTAGTACGTAATAAAAAATGTATATAGTTGTAATATTACTTATACTTACATAACATATACATATACATATACTAATATAACTTATACCTTTTGTTACAGGTACGTATTGATTTCACTCGTGAGGGACAGCAAAATTCTATATTTCCTCTGGATTTTATAGAGGTAAGTATTTTTTTACTATCTTACTAGCCGAGTTCCGTGGTTATTGTTGTAAATGGCGAGCCGGAGAATGAAGTCAGAATAAAAAAAAATATGGTAAGTTACTCCTTATGTCACCAGCTTGCCAGTGAAAATCCCGTCAAAATCGTTGCAGCCATTCCAGCGATTACCAGGAACAAACAGACAGATAGACAAAAAAAAAATAATAGAATTTTAGGTGTAAGTAACGTATATACTTTCGCATGCATTTCATAAAAAAAAACTGTTAAATTGATATTACACGGGTTTTATTTATTTGTATATATTTGGTATTTTATATTTTTATACGCACAACGTACATATATACCTTCTTATTAGCTGACCCACGCAACTTTATTGCGAGTTTTCAATCCTGAAAATCCAAATGAAAATCGGTTAAATAGTTTCGTAGTTCATCGAGAGCAACTTCAAAATAACTCGAGAATAGTATTTATATTATACTCGTATTACTCATTCAATTGATATTAAAAATCAGATTACACTATTTTTATATTAGTCGGTAAATTTCCAGTTCCTGTTTGGTTAGTGGGAACACTCATACAAAATGTTAGAACGTTCTAGTTTTCAACATAACAAGTGCAACAGGTTGCACTATCATTAAATATACATTCTCAAAATGTTTTATGTTTAAAAAGCACAGCACAAAAACACCTTTACTTATTTTCCTAATCAGGATATAGTTTCGCAAATATGAGAGAGCATACAAAATAATACATATATTTGTTTCTATTTTTGTAAAAAAGGTAAGTGAGAAATTTCAGTAACGTATTAATTAACTTTATGTATGTTAGTTTTTATCGTTATTTAACATTAACTATATCAGAACGAAGTCAGATATAACGTAGCTATGTTCTGATTGACGTATGAATAGCTAATAAATTATTAATTTAATTAGAGTACTGTTACTGATTTTATCGAAACAGCCAAACAGTCATTTTACAAAAACTCTGAGATAAATTAAAACTTAAACATTCAAAATTTACATCTAAAGGCAAAAGTAAAAGATAAAGTTATTTATGAAAAAAGTTCCAACTCTCCGAGATTATTTTGTATCATAAATGAAGTGTCCGAAATATATTTTGTCTGGACATTTAATCTGTAATAATTTTGCACATTTAAGTCTCTCCGGGCTAGACATAATGATTTGACGCAAGAGTCTTGTAATAAGGCGCTTAAATTTGTAGAGAGAGTATCCACGGCAACGCGAAAATAGGTTTTTGATGTTGATGGTAGGATTTTAATTAGATACTTGTGTTGTTATAATTCCGTTAAAATGCTTGTTTTCACTGGGGACTGTAGGAGGTTATTATTGGATTATAAGGATCAAAAGTTATTTCCTGGATGTTTTTGTTTTGTAAATCGTCAAAATCAAATTATTTGGTGTTTTTTAGGGTTCCATAGCCAAATGGCAAAAAACGGAACCCTTATAGATTCGTCATGTCTGTCTGTCCGTCCGTATGTCACAGCCATTTTATTCCGAAACTATAAGAACTGTACTGTTGAAACTTGGTAAGTAGATGTCCATACTTGGAACTGAAACTCAAAAAAATTTTTTTCATCAAACCCATTGGGTGGGTTTGGGTCTATGGATAGGTCTTCAAAAATTATATTGAGGTTTCTCATATTATTTTTTTCTAAACTGAATAGTTTGAGCGAGAGGCACTTCCAAAGTGGTAAAATGTGTCCCCCCCCCTGTAACATCTAAAATAAGAGAGTGATAAAACTAAAAAAAATACATGATGTACATTACCATGAAAACCACCAGCGAAAATTGGTTTGAACGAGATCTAGTAAGTAGTTTTTTTTAATACGTCATAAATCGTAAACCGAAATTTACCTTTCATTCAATCAATACACATAATAAGACATCGACCAAAGTTACAACGAACTACAAGAACTTTTATATGATGTTACTTGCTTCTACGAAACTCTTCATGGGCGAGTCCGACTCGCACTTGGCCCCTTTTTATATTTAATTGTAGTGATAGTTTTTGAAAAATGTTAGTATTTGCATTTTTTCAAGGCTTAGACTGTTACTACAGTAGTTGCCAATTGGATATGGGAACTACTGTAGTAACAGTAAATCTTCAGTAAACTTAAACGTATATCTTACCACGGCATCTATCTTTATGTGTACTTAATAGTATGGCGAGGAAAGAAGAAGAGATTAGATAAGAACGAGATGAAGAATGATATGAGGTATGAGGAGAAGAGTAGAGAAAGATGGATGATGGCAAAAGATGGGCTAGTCCAGTTATGAAAGGCCAAACTTATCTACTCAAAAAAAAGTTTAGTTTGCAAAAGTGTTCATGTAACCGAATTGCAGAATAAATGATTTGATTTGATTTGATGAACTGTGTGAGAGAAGATATGGCTAGGAAAGACTGAATTAAAGAAAAAAGTTACTGCGCTGGCCCCTAAAAGAAATTGGCAGGTAGGCATGCATAGATGAATTGATAGATTCTTCCAAATACGAGAGCGATTCTTAAATTTGGTCAAAGGTTTTCAGCTAAGGATGTGGATTAAGAACCATGTAAAATGAAATGCTCAGTTTCTCAGCTACAATAAGAACTAAAGGTCGAATAGACATAATTTTTCCTTTCCAATATAATAATTACTAAAATATTTGATCTCGCGAGTCGAAGCCCTCTCAATATTTTTGTACTAGTAACTGCTGCTACAGTGTTAGACAAGGTTTATTCAATTAAAAAGCGCAGGTAATATTGTTTTAATAAACTTTTAATAAATTTGATAATCTCTCTGTGACCAATGGGTCACAGAGAGTCTATCGTAAAGGTTGCCTAAGTTACTCCTTATAATATCATTATTTATACACGTGAAAGTCAAAATCAGTCCAGCCAGTCTAAAAATTAGTCTGACGAAACAATAAATAGACAAAAAATTATTGCATAATCAGATGCTTCAATTATACTTACTTTTTATTGACTTACTTTTTTGGTAAAAACTATTAAAATGTATAAGTTTGATAAATTAATAAGTATTTAAATCAAATTGTTTTAGTGAAGACAGCGATTTCATTCTTAACATTACTATAACAAGTTGCTTAAGATAGATTGTCCGTATTATCTCTTTCCTCAAGATTTTATTAACTATTTTACTTTAAATCTAGGCATAGTTCACTGCTCTTATTTGCCTAAATACGTGCTAAACACGCCGCCAACCTACATTTGTACATTGTATTTCATTTCAACGTCGCTCGTCGTCAAAATTTGTGGGGAAACCACAACGCCATCCCGTATTGTTATCCTTGAAGATTTACATAAATAAATTTACCGTGTATAAACAAATTTTATTATAATTAACACAAAAACCAAATTAAGAACAATAATAAGGAATGGAATCGATTTTTGAATTGAGCGATTCAAATAATGCTAGATTATCTTTGTATGGCCATATTAGCCGCAGAACTGATGACAGATGGGGTAGAAGAGTTCTGGAGTGGGGACAGCGTCTCGGCAAACGTAGTGTAGGACGCCCACAGGCCAGGTGGAGTGATGATTTGCGTAAGACGGCTGGCAGGAGCTGGATGCGAGAAGCCCAAAATCGATCAAAGTGGTGTGCAATGGGAGAGGCCTATGTCCAGCAGTGGACTGAGATAGGCTAATGATGATGATGATCTTTGCTTGAGATTATTTCTACAGACCGGTCGAGTTTACAGGTCTATGAAGTTTCTGTATGTTTTTCTGTGTATGTCAATGCTTATATATCAAAAGTAGATAAGTTTCAATGCTCGCTGAAACTCTTAATGAGATTTAAATACTTATTTTCACTTACAATAGAGTTATTGAAATAGGGAAAGTAATATTGTACTTAGCTCATTAGGAGTGGACCATGAAGACAAGGTAAACCTGCATAAACTATTTATTACATATTTGCAAACAAAAATATTATTAAGTAAGATAATATATGGAATATTCCAGAACCTTAATAGATGTTAGTCTTAGTTTGAATTTATTGAATCTTTCATGATATATTTGCTTTTATTACTATCAAATTTAATATACTTGGTTGGCAATGATATTTGAAACTGATTTCAATTCTGTTCAATTTATTAACCAAACACAAACAATGCTCGTATTTATCTCACAATTACTTGTTATGATGAGAATTGGACCCATGGTAACCGAAGATCCATAGTCTGTCTTTATACGTAATGTATATGACGAAACGGTGTCCCCGGTAAGGTTTTTAAAAACAGTGACGTCTTTACTATTATTATTATTGGAGTATTTCGTTTTCAGAAATAACTTAAAATAAACTTCACTTCAACCAGAATTCACTTTTAATTAGTATTGATTACACAGCTTCGAATATTTTACAATAAATTAGGTGTTTGCTGTCCGAGCGCAGACAAACGAATCCTCGCTCCGCTGCAGCGGGCGGCTTTTTATAGGCATTGTAGTGGGGCGGTCGATCGTTGTGTGTTGTTTACGTCAGTTAGAACACATGCAGCGATGACGTAGTTCGTTGAATGTTGTGTTGCGCCGATATATATAATTAACTAAATCAATATGTGATCCAGAACGGTACATAACCCAGTGCCAATAAATTTCATTAAGTCTCATGTTAGTAAGACTCCTATATCAACAATAAATCACATGGCTTAATGGAAGTAGTACGACTTAAAGTTTGTTTCTCGCTGCAACTTGCTCTATCTGAACATGTTGACTGTTTCTGTCAATAGTACCTATTTTGTTTTCAGAATCCCATGTTTTAAAAACGGAAAAAAAACTGTCGTCTTCCAATATCAGGATCATGAATTTTACCGAACTTTTTTAGATGGAAATGAAATTTGACTGGGAGATATTAATAATTATGTAGAGTACAATAAGATGACAGCTACGGAGATTTTTTTCTAAAGAGTAAAATTTTAAGTAATTACAGACGTACTAAATCCATCTCTGCTCTCGCCAGATTATATTATATTGTATTATATTTCTTAGCCTTTCTGTCATCGATTGACATTATAAGACGTAATGAAACCCAAAATTATTTTAAACCATGTTTTATACTGAACATTATTAACTTTAATAAGCATTCAACACGGGTTTGTTACAATTATATATTTTAAAATTTAATATAATTGGAGGAAACTAGAAAAGCACGCAATATTAAAATTTAAAAATATACATTAGATTTACGTGTTTAATATTTACCTTACCCCAAGTATAAAAAAAATATATATAAATATAGCACTTAATAAATACATTACTTTTGCCCATCAAAGTTAAGTCGAACTCCGTAACTTGAGATTATCTGATCTGATCTGACTGATTCGCATAATAATACCATTGTTCCGTATAAATCTCAAGCTTATTGTAACAATAGATATCTAAGATAAGAGGAGTAATATTACACCTGATCCCTCTTGATCGACCGCGCTGTCCTTACGAAGATAAACAAAAATACTTTACACTCTTTATTACCTAAATTTTCTTTATAACTTCGCTATTAGTTACTAGAGCTTAATTAAAGTAGTTCTTATGAACATCTAATTAAACTAATTCTATCAAGTTTATCCCGAGAGTAGGCTTTAAATTTATGGTTGGCTAGTAATAGTCTGCAGTAATACAGGTCGTTTATTGTGGTGGAATTAGGCAAAGTTTATCAGATGCCATGAGTTGCCAATTAATTTTAGATGATGAAATTTCTTTATAATTTGTTTTTTGCAAACTAGTGGTAGTAATTGAGTAGTAATAGAAGCAGTGAGTAATTCTGTCTATTACCAACTTAGGAAAAATAACTGTAAGACGAACACGAGAAGAAAGAACCGAGTGTTTCGTATCAAACTAGCCGTATTATTATTATTTATCTGGTGACACCCAATTTTCAGATTCTACCCATGCTTTAAATCAAACAGAATAGAGTCATACTTGAAGACTATAAAATTTAAAAAAAAACTACCTACTAACTATTATTATTTTCGATTATTCCATAATAAATAAAAAAAATCACTTTAGTCTTCTTCTTGTTGACATTTTATCTGGGTGAATTTAAATTAATATTTAATGTTGAAATATTTCCAAAATTTTATTAGTGTAATGGACTGTGAGTTTGCCTACACAATCGTTACCTACAAAAAAACGTTATTTCTTTATTTTTAACTTCGGCCCTCGAGAATCGATTTAAGTTCCTAAGAATTAATAACATAAATTGCTAAATTGTATGGAAGAACGATAAACGCCAGTGTGCCGCGTTGAATCTTGATGGTTTTTACTACAGCACCTATTTTTGCGATATTAATTACATTTTGATACAAAATACGAAATTAGTTCGACAAAGTAAAAAGAGCCGTTCGCCACACACATTTATGTGTGCTGAAAATGATTTTAAAGTTTTGGTTCCTTTTCTCTTCATAGAGATATGAAATATTTTCTAGTTTTCCTCTGGTATATAACTTCAAGATTGAACCAAAGCAGATTCCGACTACCTAGTTGAGTTATTTATGAAGTTCTCTAACTATTACGAGTATTAGCATATCGCAAGCCGGTAACATTGATTAATCCAGCACTTCATCAACATAAATATGAAATCTGAATATGTATAGCTTTCAAATGTTGATTTTTAGGATCTAAGCTTAACTAACTACTGACTTTTTAACTCACACGTTTTATATAGTCATATCAACGCTTATTTTATTTAAGTGTGTCTCTTGGTACGGGAATCACCGTGTAATTTTATACCATCTCTCTTAGCAGTCTATTTGTGAGAAGCAGGAGACCTTTTTTTCGATTGAATAGTTATATTCATTGACTGTTTCATACCGCGCAAACAAATCGACCCAGATATTGAATCTCGGAGCGAATGTCCGGCTGGTCACCCTGTGAGGTAATATCCGGCCCGTGATAGCTTCCCGATAGTACAAGAAATTACCTAAAGTTGCCCAACCCAAATTGAAAATTTTGACCTTATCTTGACGTTGGGACTTAACAGTGATGTGTTATTGTTGGTAACTTAGATATACATCATGACACTAGTTGTGTTAGTTTTTTTATTGCATAAAACTGGATGTTTTTTTTTTTGGTTGGTGGATGGTATTTATTACTATGATACACTCATGGCTTTTAATTACACGAACCTGTCAATATTATAAATTGTCAGAGAATATGTGGCTATAACAGTGTGCTAATGACCGACATGCCAATAGTAGGACCTAAACCATACTGAACCTGCCTTTTTTCACAATTTCTTTGTGAAAGCGCTTGAAACAACTTTCTCAAAGGTAAACATTATTGAGATGTTAAGACAGGTGTTCTATAGCTAGATCCTTACTTTCGAAGTAAGACCGCATCAATCCGGGTAAAGTTTTGGTATGTCTATGCTATTCTATTTGTTAAACCTACGATAAACTTGAAGAAAGTACGAAGCAGTAGATAAAGAGTCACGGTGATTTCGGCACGAAACACCGGCTCGATCGGGTCCGTACTCTCTCCGGTCTCCTGTGAGAGGTAGGTAATACCGGGGGTCTAATAAGCCGCTCTAATGTGGGTTACCATACTAAATTGTCTGATGTCAGAATGTCACAATGAGTATGAATTGGATCCTGCTCATACCTTACCTCAAGCAGTCACTTTGGCAGGTTCATATATAAACAAGAAGTGGAAAGGATAAAGACTTACGAGTAAATAACTGTTCAAATTTTTATTCACGTAGCGTTTTTATTTATCTTTCATTAAACTCGATGCGATAGAGGTACAATTCGTTCTCCATTTGGCTTACTTAAAGCAGACAGTGGTCCCTCAAGTCCTATTCGTTTTTCCTTAGCTATCCATGTTATATGTCGCTCTCCAGAGATGTTTGGTTCCTAAATGAGCCATTACATACAAGATAAACATCTTGTTTTTGAAATGATAATAACATAATATAAAATAAAAACCTATGAGAAAACGTTAATTTGAATTAGTTTCATCTACCTAAATCTTTATTTTTAGAAATTAAAAATGCAATGCTTCATCATCTTTGAAACTATTTTCAGGTCGTTTTGTTCTATTATTTTAATAAAAACATGTTATACACATATCACAAAACCTGTTAGTTATTTCCAATTTAATTTACAACTAGGAACTAATAGAGCTTACAATTTAGTTTCCAAACTTTTCAAATCAACACTAGGAACTAGTGTTCTAACAACAACATAAATCAAACGAACGAAATTAAGCGAAATCGCTTCTTACACTTTGTGTTAGGGATGAAAAGTGAGGTAGTTTCCAACATTTAAGTCATTGGCTGAGAAATATATTGCATTTCCAATTAGTATTCTAGAATTGGTTTCCTGGAATACTGATCTTTTCTTAATGCTTTATAGCTTAAAAAGTATCGAAAGGTAAATGGCATAGCTATAGAAGATTAGTGTGGTGAAGAAGATTGCAATTTATTAGAATTATCATTATTTATGATTCTACTTCTTCTTCCTAGCCTTTGTTACCAAGATTTTTTAGGTTCGTCTATTAGTTCAACCCGTTTTTCAACATGATTATCAGTTTTTTCACGGAGCGACTGGCATCAGACCTCCGCAACCCTGAGGGGATACTGAAATAGAAGGTTGAAATAGTTTTCAGTATTTTAGAGGGCACTGACCTATACTTTCCAATAGCAATTGCCATAGGTGTTCGTGACAACCGGGATCGACGGCTTAACTTGCTCTCCGAAGCACGGGCGTGAATGACCGCTAAACTTCCAAAATAGGTATAATTATATTTCAATTTAATTTGTTTTAGTTTGTAAAGCTAAGGCTTTTCACCATGATAATCAATAAATTCACGGCTGAAGGCGCGGTCGCAAACTAATAACTTATATTTTCTAGAGTTAACATAGATATACAAAGTTATCGATTTCTTTTATTACATTATATTTAATTAAATAAGTAATTTATTTAAATTAGTTGGAATATTTTCAAATACAGCAATGTGCTTTAAAACAGAGGGAAATGAAAATTCTAAAATTTATAAATACATGTCAACTCATTTACTACTAGAACTGTCCTAATTATGTCAAAGAAAACCAAAATTCATATAATCACAAACAATCGAAATGACAGAATAACCTGCATCTGCCGACGCTGCCATGTACAGCGAGAAACGTGTATGAAAACCGTATGAATAAGTGAATTACAGGTACGCAGTTCTGTATGTGGGGTCGAGCCTTTTGATGCATTGTACGTATTCATACAATGCATTAAAAGGCAAAAACATTTAGACATTCGTTACTGCATAGCTACCAGGGTTTTATAGTGTAAATGTAGTTTTGAGATAGCTGTATTAAAAAAATGGAAATAATTCGGTCTGGTTTAAACTATGTTGTTCCTATTTAAGTACGCTAGGGTAAAATTTGAAGAATTCATAGTCATGGTTCTATTAATACACTAACTACACAGTGTTTTCTCACTGTTTTTATTCATCTACGTAAATAAGAGATGTTTCATAAACACCATAAAGTATCCTTGTCAGAGTTCCGAACATTATTTATCTCTTAGCAAATAAATTATACATTGATTTCAGCATAACATCGCATACTTAGACTGTGACCGTAGATTTTGAAAGTAATTAAATTACTAAATCGTGGTTTCTTAGTTCAGATCTTTAGTTTGATACACACGGCATTGTACTACTAATTATTTTCTTCATCTCTTCTATATCTTTTCAATATCTGATGAGCTATAAAATTACTTATTTATCTTTAATACTAATCGACGAGAAAGAAAGAGAGAAAGAGAATCAACGAATGAACTACTTTAAAGTCTAGATATAATATATTACCTCTGGAAGGACTATCTAACTTCATTCAACGGTCATCCATTCAAATTGGACGGTCCGTTAGTGAGTTGGTCAATTTTGCTTTAAGTAGAAATTCCAACATCGTACGCTGGAATTTTCATTTTACTTACATATACTTATAAAATCTAATATTTTCTGATCGTAAGAGCTATTATATAGTTGGCCTCGTTTTATGGATTGAAATTCATGTAACTTTCTATTATAGACTATTTTGTTGTTTTACCCCTTGTAACAGAATGATTAGTGACAACTAACCGTATAACTGACAGATATGATTAATTTTCACTTGTAAAACGGGGTAGGTACCTACCCTAGGTCTTTATCAAAATAAAAAAATATGATAAAACAAATCCTGCCCGTTAAGTTCTGAACAAAAGGCTCTCAAATAGGCAGTTCATTGTATACAGAGATAACTTGATATTCACTATCCTTTATTAATGATAAACAATGATTCAATGTGTTTAATCCATAATGCCAATGCCTAATGCCAAAATGTGCCAATCATTCAAAACAAAGCCCATTTTGACGTGACTATTTCATTAATATTTGCAGCATATTATATTATTATATGCGATGACGAACTTTATTTATAATCACATATTTAACATTAAAATTGGTTTTGTTTACCAACAGGATAAATAAAACGCATTAAATAGCGATTATCAAGAGATTAGAGACTACACATTCAATCGATATTACACCTGATTGCATCTTCGGGTCAGTATTTGCATAAATGCCATAGACTGTTCGTGACTGGAATATTAGGTATATATTAGGTATAGAATCGGTAGCAAGTGGTATATTTATTTAAATATTTAATCATTTGCACGCAGTTACCGAAACTATCCATGATGCAGCTTTGATTATGATACTACAAAGCATTTTATTGAGATTTTGTAAATTTAGGATTTAGTTTCCATATCGTTGCATTTACTGCTCATAGTAACTAATAACTTCGCTTTATTTTGTCCGATAGTTTAGCACAAAAGAACAAAGTAAAATATTGTCCTTGTGGTGACGGATTAAGAATACAGTGTCGTAGAGGAGCGACAAAGGGACCAACTGCGCAGAACCACATCACTGTAAAGAGTCGGAAAACTTGTAACAAACCCTATGCCAACCCGTTTGAGCTGCGTGGTATAGCCAAAACTTCCTTTATAAGGAGAGGCATATGTTCAGCAGTGGACTTTTAAAGGCTGTTGATGATGAGTGATGATACTATATAACATATAAGTAGCTACGAATCGTAACAACAGAAGTGATGTTGAATTTAGTAGACATTTTCACTGATCCATGTGCAAGACTTACATACAATTTTATTTGAGCATAACATCGAATACGTTAGGAGCTTAGACGGCGTGGTTCGGTAATCTTATTGAAGTGACACACAGTGATTTCCATCTTTTACTGCCACTTTGACCCATGATAAATAAAATAAAATGCCGTGTTTGGCAGGTGTAAAATGTTTTATTTTACAGCTTTTTATTCGGTACTAACTGAATCCCGCAGTGCTACCCGCGGTTGTTGTTGTAAATGTCGGGTACACAGCAAATTAGCCTAAGTTACTCATTATTTCATCAGCTCACCAGTGAAAGTCCCGTCAAAATCGGTGTAGTCGTGTAACAGATTAAGCGGAACACACAGACGGACAGATAGACAGACAAAATTTTTTAAATTACCCATTGGTGTAAGCTCTGTTTTACTTTCATATGCATTCAGTGATAAATTGTTCATTTGCAAACATTAAATCCAATTTCAAACTTCAACGTTTCATTAAATTTTAGTAAAGGATTATAGTAAAATCCATACAATTTAAGTTAACATCAAACTATAAGATTGTTTTAACATGGTGGACATTCGGCTTGTCACTGGATTGTAAATGGCTATTGTCAACGTAGGCAGCTAAAACTCAAGAGTCACGTGCGCTTTGCCTTAATAAAACTGTCCAAAAAGACAACGAATAAACTCTCAATTCAAATAGTTTACCTTAAAACTAGACTACAAACTAGAAAATAATATTTATTTATCAAAACATTCTAGCACATATTGAAAGACAAGTAAATATTTTGTCACTATATAAACGCCACGTCGGAAGACGAAGAAAATCGTGGCTCAGAAACATCAGAGAATGGACTGGGATCGCCAGCGTAGAAGAACTGTTTCGTCTGGCTAAGAACAGAAAGGAATATGCAGAGCTGACGGCCAACCTCCATTAATGAAGAGGCACTGTAAGGAAGGATATATATACTACACTGTAGCAGCCAAATGCACTCAATTTGACAACTCCGTCGGGTGTCACGAGATCAAATTCTGTTCAGTGCACAAATTTGTATGCATGAGTGAATGGCTCTATTTACGTTGAGCAGAGTGTTTTATGCATATTAAGCAAACTTCTAAAACGAATATCTTACACTTTTGCTTATAGGAGGCAAGGGGTGCATTAAAAGCGACATGATATTTATTTTTACACAATGTTAGTCGTAGAATAAAGCTAAAGATTATCATATAATGCTTGTTTGGTGTAGTAGTAAAACGATATCATAAGGGAAAGTTGTTAGTAGAATAGTTATAGGGTGTAGTAATGCTCGTTACTGACGACTATCAAAACATGCCGGATTTGCTGTCGAGGTGCTTTAATCTTATGTTTACTTTCAATGTTTTGGACAAACGAGCAATTCCGTGTATCTGTAGATAACATTGGAATATTAATATTCAAAGGTTTACTTTCGCGATTCGACCGTCAGCCATATGACTTTGAGATAATCACAGCGAAGCATTTTGGAGATGGGTTTCTATGTAGACTTTTGTTCAGTTCCTTATAGTCCTTTGCTCATTTAAACTTCTTATTTAATGTAATGGGACATTTAGAATAGAAGGTTTGATTATACTACTTAATTATTATTTACAGATGATTAAATGAAAGAGTATTAATATACATGTAGGATTGGCGGTCTAAAAATAATAAACTATGTTTTTTTTTAGCACACGATAAAGGTCTTAGTAATATAATATAATCATGGTTAAACTTACATAAATGAAAATATAATAATAAATATTTTTGACATCTTACACACAACGCCATCTAGTCCCAAACTATGGGTACTAGACAACTGATATAAATGCATAAAAAAAAATTTTGTAAATACATACATATGACACATAGAAAACAGGCAGACTCCGAAACAAATATTTGCGGATCACACAGACATTTGGTTCGACCCGATAATCGAACCCGAGCCCTCAATCACAGCAGTCTCATACACTACTACTGTGCTACCGAGACAGTCTTACATAAATACCAAGATGCTTCTGTTGTACTGGTGTTCTCATTCTTTAACGGCGGCTCCACATTAGGGCCGCGAAGCTCCGTGAATAGGCGTGAACGTGAATTTGGATGGTTTTAGCGTGGTTCACGCGCGTTCACGCTTGCTGCCCGATCAGAGTCGGTATTTTGTCCCGCGACAAAGGATTCGCGCCCTCTTCGCGCGTTGTTCACACATATATCCAAATTCACAGCCATTCGAGGCCCAAAGAATCAAAGAAAAAAAAACTTTGCCGTCCAGATATCGTTTATATCGTAAAAGCGTTTGTTATTTTATATATACATAGTGATATGTTGCCACAGCAAAGTTATTGCAGCAGCAGCTTCTACGTCCATTTCGCGGCGGGTTTCACGAACGTCTGTGAATTTGGAATGAATTTCCCGTGAATTTGGAGGTCACAACTTGCGCCGCGAATTCATGGCGAGAATTCGCTCGTGAATTCTTGGCACTATTGAGGAGCCGCCATAGGTATATTCGCTGTACATTGCAGAAGTGGAGACGTATGTCGATAAGGTATGTAATGATTATGGTCTAAATACAATTTTAATCATAATAACCAATAAATCTACTTTAAGTTTGAATTATTTTACTGTATATTCTGTTTTTTTATTTTACATTTACCTAAATAAAAATTGAAAGCATGTACTCGTTAAATACCTTCAATGAACATTTTAAAGTATTTAATTATTTTAGATTACAATATACCTACTTATTTATAAACTGATTACTTGACATACATACCTTTTTTTTATGTGTTTGCATTGGTTTTCTATGCGGCGGGGCGGTGTGTCGGAATCAAACCGACTAAAACCACACGATGTGCCCTCTGTGCGCCTGAATTTTAGGAAGAGTCTAGGGAACTTATTTCTCCCTAATGACCCCTCCCAGCGCCTGCCCGCAACTGATGCGAGCTTTGACATACATATCTGACACGACCGTTTATTCCAATAACAATATGACAATAAGTAATTAAACAACATCATTTGTATTTTGTATCCTCCTTGCGTCGTTTTCCTCAATTCTGAGGGTCGTGACCCCTACATAATAGAGTTTTCTGAATGGCGGTTCGCCATTTGTGTCAGTTTTGGGCAGCATGCAGAGCAGCATGGATCGTACTTCCGAGAAAGGAGCTAACTTGGTCTGTCCAGCGCAACGGGCAGCGGCCTTTTCCCCTCGATTTTGCTAGTCACCATTAACTTTTTGAGGCTATCATCGGCCCTCCTCGCAATATGGCCGAAGTATCCGATTATCCTACGGAGACACAGGGATGACAGGCGCTCACAAATCTCAAGCTCCTTGAGGATAGAGGTGTTGGTGCAGTGAGGTGTCCAGGGTATCCGCTGTAGTCTCTTCCAGCACCACATCTCGAAGGCATCAATGCGCCTACGGTCGGCCGCTTTCATCGTCCAAGCCTCGACACCATAAAGGAATATTGGAAAGACGAGGGTTTGTGCCAATTTTATTTTTGTTATTTTGGAGATGTTATGGTCTTTCCATATCCCATCCAAGTCGGATATTGCACTTTTAGCCATGCCAATGCGTCTCCTTATTTGTTTTTCGCATGATCCGGTATTTCTGATGTTGGAACCAAGGTAGACAAAGTCCTCCACCAACTCAAGTTTAAGCAACCCCGTGATTTCTGGTTTTTCAGTCCTGTCAATCACCGTGACTTTAGTTTTTGCTTTGTTAATTTCAAGCCCTAGATCCTGACTGGCTACCTTAATTCTGCTCAGTAGAGCAAGCATCTCAGACTCATCCGCTGCCAGGAGAGTGGTATCGTCTGCGTATCGATATGCCGCCGTCCCAGCCCTCGAGTTCTCGTCTAAGGATATATTCGCCATATATATTAAAAATATTTGGAGACAATATGCAGCCCTGGCGTACTCCTTTTCCGAACGAGAACGATTTAGAGTGATTTTTGTCCTCCCTGACACCATTGCTGTTGTTGTAGAGCGATCGAAGCAGAGCTCTCAAGTGTTGCGACACGCCCATTTCGCCCAGTATCCCCAACAAACAGTCCCATCTGACGCAATCAAAGGCCTTGCTGTATTTTGTACATGTATTTAAAATTATGTGAAGCGAAAACTCGGTAACTTTTCTGTTAAAATGGTTTATTTCTGTAAGACTACAGTTAATCATGACTAAAGTATTACAAGTATTAACATCCTTCATTATAATGAAGAATACTTTTACAACTTATTATGAACTAGCTCAGTCCCGCGGTGTTACACGCGGTGATTGTTGTAAATCTAAGCTAGTCTATAAAAATTAACTTAAGTTACTACTTATGTCATCAGCCATCTGCCAGTGAAAGTCCCTTCAAAATCGGTCCAGCCTTAACAACGATTACCCGGAGCAAACGGACAGATAGACAGATAGACAAATTAATAAAAATTGCATTTTTCAATAAGAACTTTCATATGTATTTAGTAAAAACTGTTCGTTTGATATTACATACAGACACTCCAATTTTATTTATATTTGTATAGATTGTACGATTACCAGCACAGACCAAAAAAATAATAATATATATACTTAACACTACACTTTCTTTTTGAAGTCGGATAGCAGGAGGATACACAAATAGTACTCTAAGAGATCAAACCATACATTTGTTCACCTTCGACGACGCTTCACTCACACATATACATGTATTTTAATGTCCCTTGAAGTACTTATCCTAATCCCTACTAATATAATAAATGCGAAAGTAACTCTGTCTGTCTGTAACGCTTTCACGCCTAAACCACTAAACCGATTTTGATGAAATTTGGTATGAAGATAAAACTGAACTTGGGAAAGGACATACACGCGGGCGGAGCCGCGGGCGAAAGCTAGTAACATTATAAACGTGAAAGTTTGTTACTCTTTCACGCAAAAAACTACTGAACGGATTTGGATGAAACTTTACAGTAATATAGCTTATCATCATCATCATCATCAGCCTATATCAGTCCACTGCTGGACATAGGCCTCTCCCATTGCACACCACTTTGATCGATTTTGGGCTTCTCGCATCCAGCTCCTGCCAGCCATCTTGCGGAAATCATCACTCCACCTGGCCAGTGGGCGTCCTACACTACGTTTGCCGAGACGCGGTCTCCACTCCAGAACTCTTCTACACCAACGGTCATCAGTTCTGCGACTAATATGGCCAGCCCATTGCCACTTCAGCTTGCTAATCCGGTGGGCTATGTCGATGACTTTAGTTCTCTGACGGATAACTTCATTCCTGATACGATCCCTCAGAGAAACGCCGAGCATAGCCCTTTCCATTGCACGCTGAGCAACTTTGAGCTTGTGGACCAACCGCACCGTAAGTGTCCACGTTTCGGCTCCGTATGTCATAACAGGTAGGACGCACTGGTTAAAAACTTTCGTTTTTAGGCACTGTGGGATCGACGATGAGAAGACTCGACGTAACTTTCCAAACGCCGCCCAACCCAGCTGAATTCTTCTATTCACCTCGTCCTCGAGGTTATTCCTACCCAACTGCAATGTCTGCCTAAGGTAGACATATTTTTGAACAACCTCGAGAGCGGTACCGTGTATTGCAATCGGTTCCGGTTGTACATGTTGATTGAACATGACCTTGGTTTTATCCAAGTTCATCCGTAGGCCGATGCGCATAGAAGAATCAGCTAGGTCGTTCACCATCTGTTGCAGGTCCTGCAGTGTCTCTGCCATTATGACGATGTCGTCCGCAAATCGCAAGTGAGAGATGTATTCGCCATTGATGTTAATGCCACGTCCTTTCCAGTTCAGCGTCTTAAACATATCCTCCATTGCATTAGTAAACAATTTCGGGGAAATAATGTCCCCTTGTCTCACTCCTCGATGCAATGGTATGGGCTTTGTCTGCTGGTTCTGTACTTGGACGGACATGGTGGCGTTATCGTAGAGACATCTCATCACTTGGATGTATCGCCAATCTACCTGGCAACGCTGCAGGGACTCCAGAACAGACCAGATCTCAACCGAGTCAAAGGCCTTCTCATAGTCCACGAATATATAGCTTATATATAGCTTATATATCAGAATAAAACATCTATAGGCTACTTTTTACTGCAATAATAGAGATAAACAGGCGAAAGCTAGGTGATTATAAAAATACATTAAATTGTAGATGTCAAAATATATCACTGTTTATCTCCTGTCAAAACTTCACAGGTTGCCTAGCAACCATAATGATACCCGGTTAACACCGCGGGGCGCAGCTAGTACATTTATATTTTACTATCCCTTTATAAATAGTTTCCTTTTTCTTGATGATTATGGCCTAAAATGTGAAACATATAAATAAAAAGTGTATGAAATTAAATACTCGTATTCTCGCGTTTATAATAATATAGTTATACTCTGTCCATTCCTTTATAATCTTTTTGACAGTTCAACTAATTTCGAATTTAGTGACGCCCTCACACGTCACCGATTCGATTTGAAATCATACTCTATCGATATAATATTCTTTAAGTCAGTATTGTAAATAAATAAAATGTGCACTATTATGATATACAATTGGCCAAGAACAAAGAATACTTCCTAACACAGTCACTTGAAGGTCGATTTAGTAAGTAAATACACAATAAGGTCACCACAAAAATATTTTCACATAACTCTGGATTTAAACGTTATTAACCACATGTTTCAAAGTTAAATTTTACTAACACGTGCATAGTTACCTTTTAAGTCAGTGGTCCAAAATAAAGTAATTAATGCACAGAGTTATTGTTCTTTATTCTAAGTTTGACCTTATGTTCCAGTTCGACTTAATTCCTTGCAAATAATCAATCTTGAACTCATACTATTTTAATTTTCTTTTTATTTTTTAAATTTACAGAAACAATACTTACATAAAGTCAAATTATTTTGTCATAATAATATGATAGATTATTTTAATGGTTTAATCGATTTATCGTATTTCAAGAACTGTTTTATATGTTGTTTTTAGCTATGCACACTGCCCACTTCCCTACCCGTCCCTAAAGTACGACATTACTGTAGTACATTATTACGAAAAAAATACCGGTAATTTATAGGCGTGACCTGTCAAAAAGACAATAAACGAATGGACAAAGTATAGTTGTTTGCATTCTTCCCATTCACAATTAGAATAATCACATTTAACTAGATGCTTTCAACAAACAGCAAAACTGTTTAGTACGACGTGGTTTCAAGTGAAGTATTGTATAAACTCACTCCGCAGATTTTGTTTTCGCTAGGATTACTATTGCACACATACAATGAATACAGTGAATATTGTATTTGTATTTAACTAAATGTATTTTATTTTTATATATTTAAAAATATAATTTATATGTACATTTATAATTATAATAAAAGAGAGCAACTACAACAATAGGTTTTAATTTTTTATTTGGACGTATAGGCATATTAAAGCTTCACCATAAATGCGCTGGCAAGATTTTTTTTCCTTATTACATGTTAATACGTTGCGTACCCTTTCCAATAAAAAAAAGTTATCCGAATCGTACTACTCTGTAAAAAGTTTGATTATAATATAACAATCAGTGAGTCATCAATAATTTCAAATTTTCATAATCTTGGTTGTTGTTTCTTTCTCAATTAATAAGCGACTAACCAAGAGGTGTCCCTTTCCAATATATGCGTAGTATTGAGAAACATTTTCGTTTTTTTTTTCATTGGTTAATAATAGAAACTATATCGTCGAGGACTTGAGAATACAAATAAGGATGAATGTTTTAATAAAGTTAATAAGTTAAACTTATAGATGTTTTAAATATTTTGAGATCTAGTTTACAATAAAATCTTCATCTTCCTAACCTTTATTTTCACATGTTTATTTGTAGTGCCAATATTTCAACCAGATTTAACTGAATAACAGTTTTTCCATCGAGTTACTGGAATTGGTCCTCCGCAACCCTGACAGGGCCATTTATAACACTTTTTATACAATAATGGCTGTAGATTGATATTCTAAAATGTTTCAAGAAAATCGGTAAGCTATATTCATGTTTATTGGTTTTGTTCATGTGTGTAATTCTCCGCCTAATTTAGGCGCCGAGACGTAGGGCCTTTATGAAAGGGTGAAGCATTCTACCGTATCAATATCAGAAATCACAATTGCCTCGTCGAGTGTTAATAAATAACAAAATTGTTTTGTACAAGGGTAGACTACTGTTTCTATCCTCAACATTTTATAAACGAGTTGATATTGGTATGTTATATGCATATGTAACTGTAAATCTTGTTAGGGAAACATGTCTTTACTCCTTTCATAGCTTCTTCAACGTTTATTTCCAATTTAAAAAACTAAATACAATACAATGCTGATGCTGCCAGTCTTTTGGGTAAGCGATGATGCGGGGAAAATGTTGATGCTTGTATGTAAATATTGTAAATATTCTATAAGTGACTATTTTAAATAAATATTTTAATATGAAATTAAAACCAAAAAAGTAATTAAAATTTAAAATTATTTGATATTTTTTTTAAATGTATTATTGGAATTATTTAATTGTCATAATACTTTATTTTTATCTATTTTATTTCATTTCTTTAAATTTTATTTATGAACTATTTACCTACTGCACTATTTACTGAAGTTTTCAAATTTAACTTAACGAATCATAAGACAAGTAATATTGTCATTAACATATCAATATGAAATAAATGAGTTATTATATTGTTTTTGAAATATGTAGCAATCAAGAGAGCTGTTGTTGATCTTGATAGTTTAATAGACTTGAGTATTATTTTATGGTGATATTTAATTTAAAATTATCTCATCCTAGTCATCCAAAAACTTAAGTGAAGTTCACATTTTTTCTTAAAATGAGGAGGCAGTATGAAAAAAACGAGTGTTATAATAAATCATTTTTTTTTATCGTTATATCACACAAACACAATACAAGACCTCATTTCAAAGTTAGTACGACATATAAATTCAATCAAGACCCATCGGCAACATCTGAGAACGTGTCTTTATTTAATTAATCCTCTAACTTTACAACATCGCAGTTGAACTTAAACTACACTTACCTTCATAGTTTGGGAAACATTTGATTCATGTTATGGAAATTGGATGTCATTTCGTCCAGTTTACCGATTACGAACATCGTAATATAAACGTCTAATTTTCTTATGAAAGACTGTCATACAGCACCACCCTCTCTACAGGGAACAATATATTAACATAGCCTTTGATGGGATAAAACTATAGCCCGATAGACCCCAAAATATTCTTGAGAATAAAGGCTAGCATAAACAAGTCACTCAGTTATAATGCAAGTACACAATAGTAAAAGAATTGCCAGGAGCGATTCAGTCGTTTCAAAGATTACATCCTACAAATATTTTATTTAACCTCAAAATGACATTAGTAGGTATATATAGTCAATGTGTTTTAGTAAAAGCTTTCTAAGAGAAGCTTTTATAACACCTATATTAAATACTGAAAATAATCTTCGGGTTAACAGTTACAATAAAAGCTCATGACTTCCCTGATAGTTATTGTTGTCATTGAATGGACTTTAGCTACGAGTCTAAGCAGTACTTAAAACTTCCAATAGGTATTTAACAAGAATACTATACGTACAAGTTTATTTATCGTATAAGTATACGTATTAGTGTCATAAAAATAATTAGTATATCGTTATCGGGTATCGTAGCTATAACGTTAGAACACCCCAGAAGACTGAGAGTGAAGGCAAGTTTAATGTCCATTACGGAACCAAAAGCATTTAATTTGAAAATATTAGAGCTATTGCACTCGTACTTGCTTTAGCTAGTTGTGCTGTTTCTAGAATTCTTTAGCTTTTCCAATCTATATACACATATGTACACGTAAGTATGTGATGCAGAAAAAATGTTAAAATTTTCAGTATTTGATTTCATATCATTTATAATGTTTCTAAATACTTTAAAAATTGAACATTTCTCATAAAATTTTAAATAAAACTATTCAACGTGAGTCAAAAGACTTTAAAAGTCGCACAAGGAAGTCATTGACAGTGATTGGAGCGCTAACGTTATATTTGACTGAGATTTGCTTCAATCAGTGTCTATAGTTTTGAAATGTAGTGGATTTTTTTGATTTAATAGGGAAACATGTTACTCATTGCTACAGAGGCCCTAAAAATACAATCTTCCTAGCCCCCTGTCCTAGCAAAACGAAAGTATTTTAATAGCCGTTATAGTTACGTTATATAGGATACTATATAACGTAACCATAACGGCTTAGTAAGTTTATTAGTTTACGAGTAGTCCACGGACTGCAGACGATTTTATAAACCTGTGAATATCCTAATGTGATGTAGTTGTAACATGAAATATCAGAACTCTTTATCTTAAATAAATGTAATATAACGTACGTAGATAATAGTTTGCATTATTGTATTAGCTAAATACGGATCTATGTACATTGGACGATGTTAAACACGTACTTGAGCGATTCTTTTGCGTATTATAAATATACACAAATGTAAACATTATTTGTTACGTATTTTACCGCAACTCAGAATATTTTGTTCCTTTGTATCAAAATCTTAAATCTAGCAAGAAATTCACAATCTTAATACAGGATTGTCACAAGAGTGAAAATAATACGAAATTCAAGTGTGACGACAGGCAGTAACATGAAAACCATTTTTGCTGAACCTACGCTAAAAGAGTGAACATCAGATAAGGGCTCTACCGACAAATCCCTTGCGCCCTTAGGGATCCTTACACTAAAATACAAGGACTTTTATTTACTTGGAATATATTTAGTACAAGGACGTTACGTTATAAGATAGCGCAGAATAACTATGCTCCCGACCAAGGAACTCTAAAAAATACCTATTACTGTTGTTTTCTTGAATATATTTTCAATAGGAAGGCAATCAACATTATAAGTGTTTGTAATATTATTAGGCATAAATAGATGGACATCATATACACCTTGATACTGACATCTTTCACAATTTAAACTCATAGTTCCTACTCCGGTCGATTAACAAACATCAACTTTCGGTTTAATTGAAATTTTGTTAATTTAACAAATATTTGTGAGAATTCGTAATATTCATACTTTTACATATGTTTTCCTCAATTACGGGCCAAAATCAAGCAAAATTTACTCAAATTCTATTTGGTTCAAATTAGGTAATATATTAAACACACTTTTGGAAAACATTTTAAATTAATGACGTTGAAAATATTGTTAAAGAATATTTACAACGTCGTTATTTGAAGTTTTATTTATTCTCTCGACTCATTTACCACGTCGGGAAGATAGAGAGGGAAAAAGTGAATGCAATTGATACGTGAGGGGATGAAAATGGAAGACCACTTTTGTAGCTCAGATAGATTCGGATACTTAGGGGCATCAGTTAGGGAAAACAGAAATAGTGGTTTATTTATTGTTATTAATTCACAAAACCGGAACTGTTTGTCTTTCCGAATGTATTATTGCAATCGATTCGAATGGATATTTTAGAATTATTTAGTACTCGCTGATTCAACTTCGCCTGCGTCTCTTTTCAATGCTCAGCTCCTAATGTTCTAAGCATGATGTTAACTATCTTGTCTTAGTTACGCCAAAAACACACATTTAAAATAAACGTGAAAAGTGACTGTCTTCTTATAATTTATAGATTCGGTGCTCATCGTAAACAAAAGTGACACAAGAATAAAACGAAGCAATAGAAAGTTTTAAAGTGTGTAATGAAATTGAATATTACGACAATCTGTAACACAATAAAAAAAGAAATTACCTATCCTTTGTTATTCCATCGGTTTTTCTTGAATACAAGTTTTTCCTGAGAGCAAACTAAATTCGAAAATGAAACTAGTCTAGCTAATGATTTTAAGCAAACAATACGTCACTACAGAAATAATTCAAATAAAGATATAGAATACCAGCTTATGTTGCTTTAGGGCCACAGTACACTGGCTACTTTTAGCATCGACGATCGGCAACCAGCTGCTGTTTAGAATCTAAATACGGTTACCGAAAGCTCCACATCGCACTCTTAAAAACGACAAGCACGGAGATTGGATCGCTTTTTAGAAGCGCGACACAGCAGCTGAACGCTACTCAGCGCACACATTCAGATGCCAGTAGCATCGATTTGGCGTCTGCAGAACATGACTTGACTCTCATATTTTTTATATTTGTAAACAAAACCACAGGTTACAGAATACTGCAATATAATTGCAAATCACATACATAAGTAATCAAAGTTACAAATCAAAAATTATAGACAACACTACAGCCGACGCGATCCAGGCATCTGTGCAGTCGCTAAATCGCTTTTCCGATACCGCGTTTGAACGCAGAAAGTCGCGAATGATGCAGCATGACGCGCGATATTGATAAAGCGATCGACTGCCGAAAGTCGCTAAAACGCGATGCAGAATCGATGCAGTCATAATATCGCCGATAGTCGATGCTAAAAGTAGCTAGTGTGCTGTGGCCTAGTAGGCTTAGTACTTTTTACTAATATTTTGTGAATCAGTTTTGTCAATTCAGGCATCCCTAGAGACTAGGATTTTAGTTTAATGTATGTACGTGTAAGTCCTTGCACTGAAATTTCACTTACATTACTTAGTGTTCTGGATTTTCATCATCTTCTCATTATGTCTTTCATTTAGTTATTTATTTTTGCCCTTTGTACAACGGCGGACATAATGCCTAAGGCATTCTCTACCAGTTAACCTTAGGGTGGTGAAGAAATGCAGGTAGGTGCACAGATAATTTATTAGTTTTCACTTAATTAAAAATTGTATAATTGTTTACAAATCCTTACTAATTTTATAAGCGCGATTTAGTTTGTCAGTATGTATTGTGTATGTATATGTATGTTTGTTGCTCTTTCAGGCTAAAACTACTGAATATATTTTGATTGCACTTCACAACTTCACTTAAGTAACTTACATATCGGAATAACACATATGCTACTATTCGGTCGTAATAATAAAGTCGGCAATGCTTGAAAAAGAGTTAATTGTGGTAAGCAAAATCTCAAGTAAAACATACTCTTTGTATCATGTATCATGATAATAATACATCCGTGTGAGATATAACTAACAGACAAGGTTATTTTATTTACGGAGATCTAACATAAAAAATCCGCCCATAGTTACGGCTATGAAATTTTCATGTGGCTTATTTTGTCCACATCTTTTATATAGACAATAAAGTGTACTAACCAGTACAGAGTGTGTTCATATAAAGGTTCTTTTATACTACTTAATATTTCTCAGTGAATAAAAAGAAATGAGTGAAGGAAAGATGAAAGAATTTTTATTTTTCATATCGAAATTCGCAGGGTTTCTGCGACGTACAATAGTGACTCTAATCCATAGATATTTTTATACCATCAAGAGTATTAACTCATGCTTCTGAACTAGTACAAATCTTTCAAGTTTTCTCTAATTAATTCTATCATGAACTTTCTTTTATATAACATAGCAGAACACACATAGTCTACTCAATGCTTGCATTAACTGGAGTACAATCTATATTATAATAGAAATTCAAATAATATGCATCCAACCATAAACAGTTATCGTTTTAATACGTTGATATTTTAAAGCACAAGCAAAACTGTCAGGTACATATCGTTTTAATACGTTGATATTTTAAAGCACAAGCAAAACTGTCAGGTACATCCTAACGTGTTTTACTACCTCCTAAAATCTTAGTAATTTTATTTTCATTATCTGTGCTACTACTAGCTATAAAAATAATAAATTTTAAAAGTAACACTATCCAGAAGATAGTCCTACTTTCTAGTGAAGGTCGCGAAAGCCGTAGAATGCGTCATCACAGATCTATATCCCGCAGTGAACGACTGTGGCTGTGACGTATGAATGAATGAAAGAATGAACTACAGCTAGTTAATCCTTGTTTAAGAAATACTGTGAAGTTAAACATTTGTGTTAGGAGTTTCACGATGATAGTGGAACAACAATTCGCAGCTATCTTCTCATATGTCTGCATAAGATGGAACAAACACATTGATCGGTCTGGATACTTCGCAGAACTTTTGGAGTGTTCTACAGATTAACATATTGTCACGCAACTCGGCTTTAGTCGCCGGTTTGTGCACGATAGATAGGAGAAAGAGAAATATACTAAATCACGAGAGTTTACAAGAAGTTTAATGTTTTAACAATCAATACAATTAAATAGATTTAAACGGAATACAAGGGCTAGTTCGCGAGCACGTTAGGGCGTGGGCTCTTGAGAGTTTGGTCGGTGATGCCTCCAGAAATAGGAGACACTTAACTTGGGCAGCGAAGCAGTAGAAAGAGGGCTGGGCTTGAGGCGCGCGCTGTTCTTATAGCCGCGCGCGGAGTAGCGGGGAGACGCTCGCCTGCTCGCGGGGAACGGGGCAGTATAGCCACGTTACAATATTATCTTTCATAAAACTTTTTCGTTGGGGACTATCTACTTTACCTGCAAGAACAAGCTAACTTGGGGACTTTTAAGACTTTTTAGCATACAAATATATACTTTTAAGTTTGCAACAAAACATAATACCATGGTTCTTATTTAAAAGGGCATCTTGTTCATTGAGGCAGATTTTAGTATTGTAAATTATTTGTGATATTAACTTTACATTCACATTTCCGTTACATAGTTATTACTTCCCTAGAACAGATAGACAGAGTGCCGCGGAGAGCACGTTAAGCCATCGGCCTAGGTTGTCATGAACATCTATGACAATCGTTATTGGATAGTCAGTGCCATCAAATAAACTAACAACAAATTCAATCTTCAAATTCCCGTTTGCCTTGATGATTGCGGAGCTCCGATGCCACACACTCTGTGTAAAAATTCAGATTCAGGTAAAACAGGTTGAACTAGTAGCCCGTCCCAAATAGTCTTGGGAATAGCCAGACTTGTTGGTCTAGTGGTTAACGTATGTGGCTACTGATCAAGAGGTCTCGGGTTCGATTCCCGGGTCGGACCAAATGTATGTGTGATCCACAACTTGTTTGTTTCGGAGTCTGGGTGTTTTCTATGTATCATATGTATGTATTTACAAAAAAATATGTTTATGTATTTATATCAATTGTCTAGTACCCATAATACAAGCTCTGATTAGTTTGGGACTAGATGACGTTGTGTGTAAGACGTACGAAATATTTATTTATTTATTAGTGATAAAGGTAAGAAGAAGAGTTATTACTTCCCTCATTCAAGTCTGGGGTAATTTCTCCTAGTTCAATAGACTAAAATGCCAAATTTAATTTATACCCCCTTTGTGTTTCGAACCGCTGTAGATTTAATTTTATCGGAATTTCCGAAGTTTCTTAAACTAAATTAGCGTAAATTTAATGCAGCTACAATATCCGTTATTCCTGTAATAGTTTTCAGTCAAAGAATAACAAACATCCATTTTACGAAACATTTATACTTTAAACAATTTTTTTATACAAAAATGTTGCTTCAATGCTGTTATAGTACGCGTGCAAAAACATGCATATTTAGAGCAGAGGTAATAGTAAAGGTTACATGAAGGTTTATGCTAGAGTTTTATGTAAAAAATATCAAACTGGGTTGAAAAGTAAAACTGCGTGAAAAAAATATACCGAAAGAATAAAATGATCCCGAATGAAATTGAGAAAAACTTAGGCAAATAGTGATAAGCTGTGTTTTTAAAAGAGTGCGCTTGTTTTACTTTTCTTATAAACATATACTGAAAAACACCTACGTACATTTTACTTGAATCTCTTTTCTCTGCATAACTTTTATATTCCTAATATAATTCTTATTGTAGTACTAAAAGGGTCTATAGTAATTTCACACTCTGTTTAAAGCTGTGTGATATCCTATATAATTGCATTATGTGTAACTACAATTATTACAATATATGTAGCTATATGATATATGTCTTGTTGGTCTTATGGTTAGCGTATGGGCTGCTCATAATCCGACAGCTTGGTCCTAAGCTGGTGGGCACTGCCTCCGCCCTAGGGCGACTTCTGCCCAATTTGGGCGGGGCCAGTGTCCCCACTAGGCAGCTGTACACGGGGGTTGTCCGGTCGATGGCACTTTACGGTGCACCGGTGTGGGCGGCGGCTCTGTCCGCCCAGAACAGGGCGCGCCTCTGGCGCCCCCAGCGGATACTGGCGGTCAGAGCCATACGCGGATACCGCACCGTGTCCACAGAGGCGGCGTGTGCCTTGGCCGGAACACCCCCGTGGGATTTGGAGGCGGAGGTGCTCGCCGAAGTTTATCGGCGAGTGGCTGACTTCCGGGCGGAGAGCGGATTTCGCCCTCCGCCCGAGGACGTGCGCGAGTGGCGCGAAGCCGCTCGCCGAGCCACCATGCAGAGATGGTCGTTCCGGCTGGAGACCCCACGCGCTGGCTTCGCCGCCGTGGAGGCTCTTCAGCCGGTCATTGCGGAGTGGGCAGGGCGGCAGCACGGGACCCTTTCCTTCCGGCTGACGCAGGTACTTTCCGGGCACGGTTGCTTCGGAAAGTACCTGCACTCGGTCGCTAGGAGGGAACCGAGTCCCGCCTGCCACCACTACGACTGCAGTGAGGACACGGCCCAGCACACGCTGGCGGTCTGCCCCGCTTGGGCGGCGCAGCGCCGGGTCCTCACTGCAGTCATCGGAGGGGATCTCTCGCTGCCGGCCGTCATAAGATCGATGACCGGCAGCGACAGTTGTTTTACCGCGGTCGCAACCTTCTGCGAGGATGTAATCTTGCAGAAGGAGGTGGCGGAGAAGGCCCGGGAGGATTCCATCCAATCGGACCCTATCCGCCGCTGGCGCCCCGGGCGGCGGAGGCGCGCATACCTGCGTCTCATGCCGCCCTGAGAGTGGCCGCGGATGGGCGGGACGGGTTTCCCGTCCGTCCGCAATAGAGGCCAACCGCGAGGGGGCG
Source organism: Phragmatobia fuliginosa (assembly GCA_932526445.1). Classification (NCBI taxonomy): domain Eukaryota; kingdom Metazoa; phylum Arthropoda; class Insecta; order Lepidoptera; family Erebidae; genus Phragmatobia; species Phragmatobia fuliginosa. The sequence goes on along the minus strand of OW052057.1, from coordinate 40,739,741 downwards.
GCGTCCGCGTGTGACCGGACGTTGCCCAATAGAGAGTCGAAATTGGAGTAGGTGCCCGCAACAGTGCGGGCAGGCGCCGGTTGGAGTCCAGAAGGAAATCCCCTCCCTGGACTCCTTCCAATACAAAGGCGCAGAGAGGGTCACACCGTGTGGTTTTAGTCGGTTCGAGTCCGACACACCACCCCGCCGTAACCCCCGACGGGGTGACGGTCCGCGGGGATTTCCACACGTAAAAAAAAAAAAAAAAAAAAAATGGGCTGCTCATAATGTTTGTATGATCTGCAAAAATATTTGTTTGTGTGTTTTCTACAAAAAAGTTTTTATGTATTTTGTATCAGTCGTTCAGTACCTAGTAAGCTCTGCCTAGTTTGAGACTGGAGGATGTTGTGTCATTTGTCCGAAATATTTACTCATTTATTATAATAAATATTACATTTTTTTATAATTATTGAAGTTAGAATTAATATTAATTCAATCGTCTGTCTTCTTGGAGATTTAAACTTCTGGACGAAATGAGGTCTCAACTTGAATTCATAGATACAAATTAACGTAACCAAATGTCACCTCCATTGCAGTCCTCTATCGCTTACATCATGGAGAGTGTTCTGAAGAGTTGTTCCAACTCCGCCCCCTTTCCCCTTCCTCTACAGGACAAAACGTGCTGGTCTCGGAAGCCACCGTTTCAGAGTAGTTGACATACACTCTCGAACTAAACGGCTCTTTCTTATGTACTGTGCCGAGCAGTTAAAACCTAGATCTTTTTATCAGCACACACATTTCCCTCCTTTTCTGACTCCGGTCCTTCAAACGGGGCGTTGTATGGGTCACGGTGCTGCATTGTTGCATTGAGCAGGGTGAACTCCACTCCTGGATTCTGTTCATGCTTTCCATCAGGCAAGGTCATTATGGCAGCCAATATAAAAATAACTAGAAAGGTATATTATGTATGTTTAATAAGTTATTAATTTAATCAAACAGTAATTTGGAAAAATTTCCACAATAAACTTTGCATGAATATGTGGTGTAATGACGTGGATAAAATGCTAAAAAAACCCTACATAAAATCATCATTTTTTGTTCTTGCGTCTAACCCATCGTGTGGGGTATTTTAAAAATCATTGTGAGGTTTTTAAAACCATTTTTCAATTTAGGTATCTCCGCTTATGAGTTATTCAATTTAAAAGCACTTTTTTCTCAGGGCGCCCCCCACCTCACTCTAAAAGCTGACCGGCTAGCTCAAAAAATCCAAAAAAATCATGATATTTATATATTTGCACTCACTTGGAAAACTTTGTACAGAAATAAAGCAATAAAAAGTTCACGTAAAAATTGTCTGTTGCGCACGATTTTAAATCTACCTACCATTATCGGTGACTACGGAACCCTATTCAAAACGTGGCCAGACATGCACATAATTTTTTTATTGATTTAAAATTGTAAGCAGAAATGGTAGCAGCGATAGCGATGTTGATTTTCGCTCTCCAATGCATGTTGGTTGTTAATTGCTCGAACTTTCGAGTTCAAATAATATTGTGAAAACCAGCGGTGTAGAGTTACACGTTTGCGGTATGTTCAGTAAGGCCCGTATTACACTGTAAAATATTTTATAAAATATATTTTATAAAAGTTATTTGACACAGATCTTTAATAGTGTAATAGGCCATATTTTATAAAATATTTCTTTTATAAAATATATCTTTTATCAAATTTAATAGGTTGGCATTACATTTTACAAAAGAATTGGATTGCGTTGGCACCTATGTCTACCATATTTTTACACAATTTAGAATTATTTGTTGTAAGCTGGCATCACCATTTATTAGTTAATTTTGTTATGTAGTAGCAAGAATAAACTCAGGGTGCCAAACTTTTTCCCCTAAATTTAGAAGGAAAAGTGTAGGATGGGATTTTTTTAGGGGTGTCATATTTGTAGGGGTATTTTTAGGGGGATTTTTATAATGTCATTTTTTTTATTTCAAAATAAGCAAAATAAAGGTGTATGGCCCTGAGAAAATACAATCTAGCGAATTATTTTCATTTTTTTTACACCGCCTTAGCGACATCTAGTGCGATTGATTGTAACTAAGAGAGCAGAGTCAGAGAGAACACAATTATCAATATAAACATATTCTTAAGATATTCTCTTCGTGGTTAAGGTTAAATTGAGCTTATATTTACTACAAATACGTTGATTGTTTATCTTATTAGGAATTTGTTTGTTCAATTCGTAGCTACGTTTATCAGCAAGTCATTCGTTACAATGCCTAAAGTTAAAGATATAAAAAGTATTGTCAAAAATATACAAAGACCTGGGAAACTATCCCTATAACTATGTAATTTATAATGTCAATAATGTGTGATTTTAAAAAGTCAGAATCTGAAGACAATGATTTGTTACTTGAAGTTTTCGATAATACATGAATAAACATTATAAAAAATAATGTTGCTTAATGAAATTATGTATTGATTGTTTGAAATGTATTATTTGTTTAATGATATTTCATTATTTATTAATTATTTATATTACAATATTTATTTAAAAATATATACGAATGCCACGAAACGCTGAATAACACAAAACACGAAGACTGCAAAAATAGACACAAATGGCAAGATATTTATAAAACAACTTGTCTTCACTTAATAATTATTTTATTAGGTTTTGATGAATCTCTTTAAAGACAGGCCTTGCAATCTATGGTTTGATCGAAACACGCTTGCGTCGGTGACATTGCCTTTGCTTCAATAAAGCAGCCAATATTATAGCACTCAATGTACTTAAACAAGCATAGAATGCTACATTATCCATGATTATGTTGATTACAACTGCTAGACCAACAGTTTCAATGACGTTTTAATACTCAAGTATAATAATCAAACTAAACCAATATTTGATCAACAATGACATTTTACGTGTATATTTTACGTAGTGTAATCTCTAGCCACACGTCTTTTATAAAAGAACCATTCTTCAAATATTGTATCATATATTTTATAAAATATTTTACAGTGTAATACGGGCCTAATTGGAAATCAAAAACGTAGGCTGTAAAACTTTGTTTACCTACATATTGCTGCATTCATTTGCCCAGCTTCTCTCTCTAACAAATGTTGCCTGGTACTACTTTTACACGAAATGTCGTAAAGGCTGTTTTAAGTTTTCCACATTCTAGGTCGAAATTAAGATCTAGTCAAACTCATCATTTTCATTATTCATTAACAGCCTTCAACAGTCCACTGCTGGACATAGGCCTCTCCTTAGCCTCTCCTATGCCACGTTGGCCAGACGGGTTGGTATAGGGTTGGTTTCAAGTTTTCCTTCTCTTTGCATCGATGTTGTCTTGCGTAGTTTATTCCTTAATCGCCTTTTACGACACCCACGGGATGAATAGGGGTGGTGACACTCTGTATTCTTAGTCCGTCACCACACGGTTAAACTGAAGATGAGCTTTTTCTCTTTAAATTAATTTATTTGATAAGTTGCATCCACTCATGACTGCCTTGTTGGTTTAGTGGTAAGCCTATGCGGCTACTGATCAAGGTCTTTGGGTGATTCGCACATATTTGGGTGGTTTCTATGTATAATATGAATGTATTTACAAAAAAAAATATGTTTATGTATTTATATCAGTTTCTAGTACCCATAATAAAAGCTCTGCTTAGTTTGGGATTAGATGACGTTATGTGTGAGATGCCCGAAATTATCGAAGTTTAGTACAGTCAACTTAGCAATAACAGTCAGTCATGAAGCTTCAGTTAATGTGTTTATAAATAAACTATTTAGAGGTGGAGATGAAGATCTTTAACTAAACGTATAGAATAATACAAAATAACCATCATTTATTATCACGCTCCAGGACTTCCATAATAACACTTTCAGGTACCAATTCGTATTTAACATTCGAAGAACCTCCTTTGGAATGACCAATATGTTTGACATTAATGTTCAGGGTGATTGAATTTTTTAATTTCTGTTTTCACAGTTGCCGGAGTTAAATTACAATCATGTCTACAATTTTTTATGAAATTTTCAAACGGTAGGCTCCCTTTTTTCATTATTTTCATTATTTTTATCATAAAAATATCATGTAGTAGTATGAGAATTTGTCTTGTAAATACGAGTTTTACTTTAGTAGTATTGAATATAATGCAACTATTGAATTGCAAGCGTTGAATAAGAATTTTCTATCTATTGACGCATTATGAACTTTTCTAAATCCTGGTATACAAACTGTCTCGCTATTGTACAAGAATATCTTTTATACAGATTGGATTAAACTTTGCCACACTGTGTATTACAAACAGACCAGAGTGGAAAGTTTCTAGATCTAAGTAAATAATGAACAACTACAAGAAATGTAAATTTTTACACGATATTTTCTACTTTGTAAAGCCAAAGAAAATGTACTAAACTAGGAATAGTTCATGTTAACTAGGTTGTTAGTTAAAGTAACTTAAAATTAGTTTTACAGGCTATTCAGAAAATTACATTACAATCACCCAGCAATAGTCTTAACAATTATCGTTTGAAACATTTACTTTAGATTTAATTTGTCACATTACTATTAAATTAATTACAAATGCGTATAAACGTTCTGACGCTTCTATGTAGATATTGTAAATAATCTCTAAGTTAATATTATAAATTACTAGTTACATGTTCTACCTAAATCGCAATATAATGTTTTGCAGTTACTAAAATACACGACATCTCAACATTAGAATTTAGACAGTCAAAGATCTCGTGCCTGGTAACACTTAATTCTCCTCAACAATCACTCAATCACTGCTACTAAACATAAATGAACATATTTATGGAACTAAATACTACCAACTCATAATCATTCTATGTTGTTTTATTTCTATTAACCAGAACCTATTACAGCAGCCACCAATTTAAAAATTAATCTATGGTACACGAAATTAACACTCGGATAACACGAACCCTTTGACCTTTATGCAGATGACACATGCTTATCTTATATCAACCCTCCATTCATAATATAATTTCCCGGCTCTAGACGATTTATACAACCTCTTCTTCTGATTTCATGTGAAATTTAATGAAACAGCTAACAGCATGGGTGTCGTCATGAGTGGTGAATTTAAACTTCACTGAATAGATATTATTTCAAAATAAACTGATGTATCAAATGTGAGTATCTAATATAGAAAATAACAAACTTTATCGTGAATGACTCGTTGGTCTAGTGGTTAGCCTATTATATTGCTAATTAAGGCAAATTTCGGGTCGCGCCAAAAAGTGTTGTTGGGTTTTCTTAAAGGAAATATTTAATAGCAATCCAGAGTGCGGAAGGGTGTCATGAACATCTTTGGCAATTATTATGGGGAAGCTAGTACCCTCAAATACACTGACAACTAATTCAACCTTCGAATTTCAGTTCTCCCGTAGGGTTACGGATGTCCTATGCCAGTCGCTCGATGTAAAAACTGAAATTCTGATAAAATCGGTTGAAGTAGTAAACCGACCCCAAATGATATTGGGAATAAAGGCTACTTAACGGTTGGCCTAGCGATTTCAGCGGTCGCTACACTACTTTCTAGTGTGCCAAGTGTTGCACTTTATGCGATCCACAAATTGTTGTTCGGAGTCTGAGTGTTCTTTGTGTCCGTTTCATGTAAGTAAATTGTTACTAATCCTTACTATTTGATACATACATAGTCTAGAGGAAGGACATACTTTTTACCGCGCACGTGGATCCACGGGCGAAAACTAGTATACTATAAAGCTTAAAAAATAAGATATATTTAATGTAGCCGCGTTTTTCATTACAATATTTGTGTTCTAACAGAAAGTAATCATAAAGTATAAATTATAACCTCACAAGTCACACATTCCACACGCTTCGTAGGTACAATGCTACCCGTAAGTTACCGCTACACACAGAGCATTGACTATGCTCATCACAAGTATATGTCCTGTGTGGGAATTGAATTCTGACCTCGAGCTTCGCTGTGAGGATTACTAATCAATAAATCAATAGAGCACTGTATTATTAAACATTTCAATTTAATACTGACAACAGTTAATTGTTTGCAAAATATAGAGGTCAATCACTTTAGATTTCGCTAACCCGCAAAACAAACAGAAGTTGTCAAAAAGTTAAGTTTGACTTTTTGTTGGTTCGATAATGAGAGGGTCCAACCTATTTTTGCGTATAGAAGTTCGATTAGGGAATGATGAGGGTTCATTCACTTCAAATAGAGGTTATCAATGAACTTGTCATTGATTTACATAAGCTTATGTGTACAGTGGTTCGATAAAAGTTAGTTACTATATGTAATCTATATTACTGGTGTGTCTTAATCAGTGCATTAACCCAACCCTAACAGCAATTTACTTCGATGACAGTATTAATTAACAGTCACTCTTGTAGATTCCTGCCATCAAACTGAGTGTCTGATATGTTAATTAACTTCCCGTAACATAACAAGCTTCAATAATTAAGTATTATTATCTCATATAAGGGCGTCTAATCCCAAACTAGGTACAACCTGAATTATGGTAACCAGAATGCTGATACATACTTATAACTTTCCAAGTACATATATACATAAGTTACACCTAACTGTATTGTAAAGAAGTCTAAATAAAATGAATGAATGAGTTCCAGTTAAGTACCAGGACTTTAGTAACGATATTCATTTGATGGTGCATAATAGTACATTGTTCACCGAGGGAAGAAAGGAAACGATTACTAGCGAGGGAGCTGTTTGTGGCCCGAAGGCGCAGCCTAGGGCCACAATACTCCGGAGGTAGGAATGGGACTTTCACCCGAGTGCTACACAGTGCTTTATACTACACCTGTGAGGAAAATTTAAAGTATTTATAAAATAAACTCAAAACGTAAGACACCATGTAAGACACAATTTAGCTTAGAATTTGACATAATATTTATAAATATTTCGCGCTTCTTTTGTTTTTTTTTATTCTTCACAAAAGGATGTCAGTGGCACCGAGATTCCATATTTAAATTATATGAAAACTCTTTGGGCAGCCGCGCGCCATAGATCAGATAACACATGAGAAATGAAAATTCATACAACTTTCTCTCCCGCTAAAACACGTTAGATATGGATTTTCATACATTTTTTCCTCCCGCTTATTTAGGTCAAGGAAAAGACTAACTTTCTCTTTTCATTTTAAGGGAATAATGAATACTGTTCCGATCAGGTGTAGTATAAAATATATTATTCGTATTTCCACGAACAAAACGGTAGCAGATTTAACGGAATATTGTTCGGCCAGCACTAACGTCAAAAATTGAACTATTGTTATGGCCTTTTATCACACAGTCTTGTAAGCCTCGTGAAGTAATTTAAATGGTCTAACTGCTCAGCTAGACCAGGGTAGAAGCCTCTTAAAATAACAAAAAGTGAACTGAGATTATAGTAGGATGAAACCCATTGTAAAAGGAGAAGAATAGTATAAAAATAAAGGAAAAATAAATTACGGACGATCTGAGGTCGGGAAGGGGGAGAGCGGGGGGGGGGGGTTAAATGAAAAAATGGCTTATCTCGATTTCCGGCAAAGCTACAAGTCCTATGGAAAAAAGTTAAATGGCAAAGTTGTAGGTAATAAAAATTTTACATTTGCATTTACTCTTTTTTCATATAACCTCAAATTTTATGTGAAAAATTCAAAAAACCAAGTTTTTGGTTTTTTATCTTTAACAAATAAAATTATTTTTTAACGAAATTTTGTGAGAACTTAGCTTTTCATGTCCTGAATACACCGTAATTTATTTGATTTGAAATATCTATTTTTTCACATCATTCTGACTGAATACCGAAAAAAAACCCTAATTTTCAAACGAAAATTCATCCATCAAAATATCAACGGTTTTAACAAAAATTGGGTGCTTTCTATTCGATGAAATCTCTACTTTCCGATGGTGTAAAAATATATATAAATTACCATAGTAAATCTTCTCAGAAAATGCAAAAAATGAAAAAACTCGAATTCGATTTTCTTTTAATCGTTATTGAGATATTTATTAAAATTTACACTTTAGTGACTCGAAAAACGTAAGATTGCATGTTACAATGATTAACAAAAATATTGCAAATCGAAATATACTACTATAATTAACAAAGAAATAAATAATAAAGTTAAAATATAATAAAACATATATAATATTATGAGAAAGTGATAGAATCTTCTTCTTCAATCTTTCTTCATCTTCAATATAATGTATTTTTGAATGACAGATAAAAGAAAACAGTCAAAATACAATACAAGACAAGATACAAGAGAACATTGATAATGTACTGTATTTTCTTACGATATAAAATAAAAGTATCGTATGTATATCCTTATAGAAATCTAGTGACCACTAAAGAAACTTCCAGCCCTAAACAGTAACGCTCAGCGGACAATGTCTGCAGAAGAACAAACTTCTACTTGTGTAAACTCTGGTACAAACTTTACACGATTCAACCACGTATGCTGGCCTGTGTATACATCGTTACGATAATGGTGTTTGTATGTCCTCTGTGAATGTGATTTCAATGGTTTTGATTAAAGGTATTGTCTTATCGACAGCCAGTTACAACTTTTTGATACTTATTTATATTTATATTAGTATTTTTAACTTATTAAACACTTTTTACTTTGTGTTTTAGGTACACGTAGTGTCTTGTAAAAACATATTTAAAAAGAACACTGGCAATTATTTTTTTCTTCATACTAATATTTCAAATCGAAGAGTAAATAAATGACCCTGTGTATTATGCTTTCACAGCTAAACCCATTCAATAAAACTAGTCATATAGATTATATATAGACTTTGATTTTGAGAAAGGAATTAGGCCACCATTTTCAAGTTGGTTAAAAATAAACTATTTTATTAGAAATGAATGTTACATTTCTAAAAAATTATCAGTTGACTTCAATTTGTATCTGTAACTCAACAACTATAATTCTATGTATTGTTTGTTGACTAGGTACAAACAATATAACTTAATTAAGTTAATGTTTGTACACAATGATTATCTTCACAACGTTTCTATCTAACGTATCACATAGCCAAGTTCAAATACTTCATTATGGTGTGATTGTAGCCAAAAGCGAAAAGTAACATGCTATTAAATTTTACGCATCAATCACAACGGGTACAAAAATGACTTTTATTTTAAAACAGACTGATGGTTTTTATGAGTCATTAGGCAATCGAGTATATCATTGTGGTGAGACAGATTTTAACGGGCTTACTGTTATAAAAGTCAATGAATTATCAAGGACAAAGTATACACTATCCACTATCCATACTAAAATTACATATACATATGATACACTCTGTCTGTTACACTGTCATCTCTATCTCTATCTTTACGTAACGTGACCCGGTTTCTAGAAAATAAATAAAAGCCATTTTAGTAATATTATATTTGGACACATGACAACAGACACAAGTAATACAAAATATAACGAACATTTGAAGTATTCAACTTCAAATTTACATACGTATTTTATGAGTATATAATTTTGTTTTCGTGCAAAAAAAAAATTCTGGTATTATTGTCTAAATGCGAAATATGTAGAATATTCTGTTTCCTGATAAAGCTTTAAGCCACTTATTACTAACTCAAATGTTTTATATTTTTATAATATTTTTGTATGGCCAATCGTAAATTATATTATTTTTGTTAAAATTTGTTGTATGAGGGAGCATCGAGGAGTAACTAAGATGGCTCGAAATCAATATGTTTTAAGCTTACTCCAAAGGGAGCATTTTCACAACATCGATACCGTGCTTCTAACTTTTTTTGTTTATACGAAGAACAGGTTTTGTAGTCAAACAATTCAATATATTTATAACGTCGAGAAATAGAGAGCTCCAGAATATACATGAATCTGAACAGCACACAGGTCTAATGAAAATGGAATATAGCTACCAAATATTAATAACTATGATATAAATACCTATCATAGCATATTACTAGTTTCTAAATGCTTTCCATCACAGAGCGTAGAGTCACTTTGGCAGACTCATGTTAAAGAAAATATAACAATGAACGTTATCTGGATGTAAGTTTTTTTTAAAGAAACTTATTTTTTTATGTACGTAACTAATGATCATGTTTTTTACTGTATACGGGACTTATTCGCGATAAAATTAATAAGGTTACGATACATTCTACTTTCCCCGTACTGTATACAGTAAAAAACATTAGTATGTGTAAAAGTTGCGAAAGTCTAAACACAATTATTTATGTTGTTTTTGAGATAGCTATTTTAGGCCTAGGTGAACTTTTTAAACGATGTTATGTTATATCTTATAGGAATTAAAATGTTGTCACTAATTTGGACTGGACACTTTTTGTTATACAGACACTGTTTTATATGTTAATGAAAGCCTTGATAGGCATTCATTCACTATCGTGACTGTCCCTTTAGACCAGCTCCTTGACTGGCTGCAGGAATTTACCCGCACACAAGCACAACACCACTGGCTATCGGTCCCAGGCTGCAGACAATCAAAGGAATCCATGCCACTTCCAAATGACAAATTAACCACACGCTTATTGCGTTCGGACAGGAACAGTCTGCGGCTGATGGTAGGAACTATCACCGGAAACTGCTCATTAACTAAAACAATTCCACACCACAGGCATAAATGACAGCCTCTTATTCAGAGCATGCTGAGGGGCAGTGGCTTCCAAAACTGTTTTAGAATGTCTGGACAGACTCGGAGACCTTATCCACTTGTGGATGGGGGTGGGCTGGCAGGGGTGATGGCCGCCCTCTCGTATAATGGTCCACCTAAAGGACTAAGTGCGGAAACCGACCTACATAACAAAGAACTTAAGTCAATGTTTCAAAAAGGATGTATGTAATAGTAATATCATTATTTTGTCGTAAATTTTGACCAATTTGCGTTTGTTAACAGCTTAAGAGACTACATAAGTGCTTTTTGATTGTCTTAAACATGATTTAAAATTGGGCAAGTGCGTGTCGAGCCAGGCATAGGGTTCCGTAGTCATATACAATGGCAAGTGTAATTAGAATCGTGTCCAAAACGTAATTAATATATTGACATAATATTTCTTTATTTTTGTACAAAGTTTTTCAAGTATTCCAGAATTTAGGCCTTTATAACTCCTGAACTAACAAATGTACGTATGTAAGCCGATATAGTTTTCCTTTAAACTTTATCAAATGCACTGCCATCATGATTGTTTTTGGATTTTTCGAGCCCGCCATTTAACTTTTAGAGTGACGTCGACCTGTTCTATATAAAAATGTATTTTTAAGGCAAATAACTCGCAAACGGATATCTAAAAAATCGTCCTATAAGTTAGCAATATCATAATGTTTTAAAAAATCTATCTAACAATACACCACACAATGAACATGAAAATTAAATGAAGAGGACAACGCTAAACGAAAATATTGTGAGATGAAGTCAGTAAAGACTCAATTAGTTAATTGAATGGTATCTTATCCCATTTTTAGGGTTCCGTAGCCAAATGGCAAAAAACGGAACCCTTATAGATTCGTCAAGTCTGTCTGTCTGTCTGTCTGTCCGTCCGTATGTCACAGCCAATTATTTCCGAAACTATAAGAGTTATACTGTTGAAATTTGGTCAGTCGATCGCATTCGTCAGTCGCATTAAGATTTTTACATAAAAATTAAAAAGAAACAATACTTTTTGGGGGTCCCCATACTTGGAACTGAAACTCAAAATTTTTTTTTTCATCAAACCTATACATGTTGGGTATCTATGGATAGGTGTTCAAAAATGATGTTGAGGTTTCTATCATAATTTTTTTCTAAACTGAATAGTTTGCGCGAGAGACACTTCCAAAGTGGAAAAATGTGTGTCCCCCCCCCCCTCTAACTTCTAAAATAAGAGAGTGATAAAACTAAAAAAAGTATATGTTGTACATTACCATGCAAACTACCAACGAAAATTGGTTTGAACGAGATCTAGTTAGTAGTTTTTTTTTAATATGCATAAATCGTAACACGCAATTTACCTTTCATCCAGTCAATACACTAGTATAAAAACATCGATGAAAGTTACAACGAACTACAAGAACTTTTATATTATTATGATGTCACTTGCTGATACGGAACCCTTCATGGGCGAGTCCGACTCGCACTTGGCCGCTTTTTTTAACATTATATTGTTTAATCTGTCACCTCACCCTTTCCTACTGTGTTAAGCGGGCTCAGCAAATTGTTTCTCTGAGTCTGTGTATTCTTTGTGTGCGTTTCTTGTCTTTGATATATTTTGGCAATGTGTTAGGATATTTATCATACATTTCTTCGCTTTGAAAAATTGGGATAAAAAGTAAAATTCACAGATATTAGAAAGGAATATATCACGTAAATCAAACTTTTTTCTATTTTATTCCTATTACAGTTGACACTGCTATTGATATTTTATTAAAAAAGACTCATGAAAGGAGAGTAAATGTGTGTGGAATTGTCAGAAGAAGTCATCTACGGCGAAAATTTACAGGCCAAATACGTGAAGTTCTGAGAAACACATCAGAAACTGAGAAAATAGCTTGCAGCGATTTATAAATGTGGCCAAAACAATGTGTCAAGACCATTGTAAGCGAAAATCAATTATCTATGCCTTTCACTTTGGGAAATAGGCGTGACTCTACTTATATAAGTAAGAAAAGTGAAAAGTTTAAGTGTCGACTTATCACAAAGTGCTGATCACATCACAGCCCGGGGTTAATCGTTCAGGAGCCGTTGCATATTACCATCACAGGAGTCCGTCTTGATGGTTGGGCACGTTAAGACATTGAGCACTTGTTAAAACGTAGGATGGGTGAGCTCAATAATTGGAACCAAATATAATGGAGTAAAACCAACGATTTTAATCCGACGTAAACAATACGCTATAAAAAGTTTACGGTATCGTAAACTTTTATTATTTATTTATTATAGGTGCAATATAGGATTCAGGTACATGTGAATTTATGTAAAATTTAGACATTGAAACAAATGAAGTAATGCAAAAAAAAAGATGACAAATTATTTAATGAGATAGTGCTTCATCACTTTCAATCAGATTTGTCCATCAAAATAGAATAGCATAAAAAATGGAACAAAATGGTACTATACCATTATGTGTCAATCTTATTCAATTATTTATCAAGTCACTTGGACAACTAAATCTTTTACTCTCTGTCTCCTTCATTAACTATTCTAATCACAAATCCATCGCAATACCCAATGTCAGTATAAGTATACATATGTATGTAAATGTTAACGAATCCTGATTTTAACGCAATGTTAGGTATATTAAATTAGTAGGGTGAGGGTTGCGTACAAATTTCTGATTTCGTGTTCACAAATATGATTTTATATTAGAACGGCGTACTAGAATCAAGTAACTTCCGATACGTTTTCATCAGAATATTAAGCACTATTGATATACAAACTTTTTTATAAAAATTGCTTAAAAATATAAATACTCAAGAAATTTGAACTTGTCGGTAAATCTAACGTTTGAAATTTTTGCCTATAACTAAAACCTTTTATTACACTTGAAGTTGGGGATGTAAATCACTACTACTACTACTACTTACGAGTACCATATTTAAAAAAAAAACGTCTATCATAAGTTACATTAATTGCATTAAAGCATACAGAGTCTACAACAGAATAAGAAAACGAAGAAACCGCTGTATTTGATTTCCAAAATTATTGCATTAGATTAAATACTGTTCAATATTTTTGTAGTTTCATATACAAAGTGATTACGGTGCAAGTCTACCACGGACCGCAAGCGCCACCGTCCATACGATAACTTTAAGGTTATCCAATAATTTAAAGCAATTATGCAAATCATTGAGTCATAAATACCGATATTAGTTACGGTTCAATGAACTTTAAGGCGGTTAATGCTAATATCCGATTAAAGGAGTTTTCTGGCCAAATACCTATAATCTTTTGAAACGAAAATGAGGTAAAACGGGCAAAGAATATTTTGTAAGAATGCCTTTTCTAAAAAGTCTATGTGTAAATGTATTACTATGGTACTAATTAAGTATACTAATTACTAAAACTGTTGTACTTCACATATGCGACGTCTAGGACGATGGTATATCTCAACCTCGCAGAAAATATACTGATACACAAGATATACTTTTTTGCATATCAACTGGCCAAAGAATTTATGAGTTTTATGCCTCACTCCCTAATTCTGAGTTGGGCTTACAAAAACCGTAACGCACTTATAATACTTGACTTGCAAATGCCAATGATATTGTCAAACGTTAACTATTAGGAGGCCAAATTGTATATTTGTCCACAATATAATAAAATTGTCACTATTTTCCACGTGACTATGTACTAGAATATATGTTACAGAATATATGTTACAGATTACCAAGTTACACTTTGTATAACTTAGCTGAAGTAACAAATAAACTTTTGTATCAGTATTACCCGAAAAGGTGTTGTATGATTAGTTTCTCGCTACCGGTTAATTGAACATTAGCCTCATACCTCTTCCATAATTCACGATCACTTGAGTTTCGGCACGGTCGAAAGTTTAGGCCATTTCTGGCCAAAATCGAAACTATGATCGAAAGTCGATTTCTTGGGGGAAACTGGCCGAGAGCGAATTTTTTGGTCGGTTACTATTTATTAATCTTGAAAAACCATTTACATTCACTAGTTAAAATGTGTCACATCACTTCTATGGATTTTCATTTTCTCCTCTTATTTAAGCCATCCAAATAAAATAATGAAAGAACGAAGTGTAATGTAATCCTTCAATATCAATTAAGAGCATGACTACCATTGGATAGGTACATATTTATCCACTAAATAACATTTACTCCCTTGAACGTGTGTTACTAATTTGCTAAATTATATCTCATGAATAATCAAAGTAATCAATATAACAATAATTCAGCTCTCAATTCAAGGGCGGAGAGCTTTTTATCTGCCTGTCAGGTTTGTGTATGTACAAGATTAAAAACTTATATACATATTTAATCTTATATAGAAATGACTCTAGTTATTTAATATATTTGCGCCATTAATACCTTAATTAAAGTTTAATAAAAGATAAAAAAAATAGTCCACTTAATACTAGCCGCGGCTAATGGTAGATACACTAAAATGTGAATTGTTTTTTAACCGAAAAACTATTTTTCATCCTTTATTTTCTTTTTCATTCCAACCTTTCACATCAGATGAAAAATCTCAACTGTTTAATAAAGTAGACTATACATTAATTCAGGATGTGAGTTATTTCCATATCAAATCATATCAAATCTTATCATTAAATTGCCAACTGTGTAGAATTAACAAACACACATTCGCAAGTTTTTGCTTTTATAATAATGATGCCAGAAATATAAATATCAAATGAGTCTTACCCTGCCTTTAGAATGTTTATTATGAAAATGAAGTCGCATAAAATTTCCTTGAACCTATAAAATATTGCAAGCATTAACCCTAACAGCCGGGTCAATTTAGAAGCTATATATCATTATACAGTTTGCCACAAGGAATGAGCAATAAAGCGTAATGTCTTTCATATCCTATGCATTGGACATATTTAGTCGGATATTTAAAGTAATTTGGAAATTATAAAGTAGACAAGACCTTGATAAAATATGTAATGTGGTACTTGAAAACAATTTCGCTGTGTGCTTTTTTGTTAAATTATAGAATAATGTCGACCTCATATGAATACAGTTTATGCAGATGTGTACATAAGAGATAGACAGCTTTTCGGGAATCGTACTGATCATTTTAATTGATGTATGGATTAATTAAATTTAATTGATGTATAGGTATACATCGCACGATTGTTATATTTATAATTTATAAATATTAGATAATAATAATGGAACGCGTTTATTTAATGGTAGTAATAACCGAACATAAGCAATGCGGCTAGATGAACGTATAAACTTACGTTTTATAGAAAGACAGTAAGTTTTTTTTATAAAAATCTGTCTATAGATTATAATGTTATCAATACGGAAATGAGTAACGTAGGAACGAAATAAACGTTGATGGAACTTGACGGTTTCATAAATGTTTATATTACTGCCCTTACAAATTTTGCATGAGCAGTAGTAACTTCATGCTACTCCACATCGGTAACCACATCTGTTGATATTAAATTATTACAATAATTAATACAATAATATTGTTTATGAACGGGAAAGATACATAGTAACACGAAGACAATCATAGACCCTCAGACGCGAGGGGAGTAGTACTTTTTTTTGAGTGGTTTTCCCACACAGAAGGGGGCCAACAAGTGGAAGATGGCCCGAGGTGAGTTGAGGTTTCAGGGACTTCCTTTCGAGCGTATACCTGGTTCCCCTACTCGTAGTACTCGAGATGGCTTGCGGTTTTAGTCGGTTCGAGTTCGACATAGCCACCAACATGTATTATACGCGGGGATTTCCGCATGAAAAAAAAGGACAAAGAAAATCCGATGCAAAACAGTGTCTCATTTTGTGCTGGGGAAAATCTTCACACATACACATTTTAGACTCAAATACAAAAATAATCGGACGTCAATATGATTCCACATTTTACAATTTAAATGTAACATTGAAAATTTCTCATATACATAAACACATTCTGTGCCATAACAGTGTAATGCAGATATCCATTAGGATTTATGCTTTGACAGAGGGGAACGCCTGCGTATGCCAACTCCAAAACGACATAACAGTTTAGAAATAAGTGGCTAATGGCCAGTCCAGAACAAAATAACAGTTTATAAATAAGTGCAGAACGTTCTATCCATGAACTCATGTGATGTACTTATTTTTTTATAAAGGCGACTCCGCATTAGGAATATAAATTCCTGTATCGCAGGGGACTTTAAAAACATACATGAAACAGACACAAAGAACACCCAGACTTAGAACAACAATTTGTGAATCACACAAAGTGTTATCCCACGTGGGATTTGAACCCAGGACACTTGGCGCATTAGGAAGCGGCATGGCGACCGCTTAAGCCACTAGTACACACGTAGGCATTGAAAGGCAACACAGAAAATTAGTCTTTGTTTCGCAGCTGTAGTTTAGAATGCTTTCTTCAAAAAAGAAAAATCATGAGATATTCTTATATATATATAGCCGGTTCCAAAAATAACGGGTCAGTCACATAAACCAATAACGGGTCAGTCACATAAACCCGAATATCTCCCGAACTACGTATGCCATCCTAATGAAACGAAGACTGTTCAATTGAGAATTTAATTATACAGATAAAAAATAAAATAAAACTTAGTTACACCCACAATATTAATCTTAAATTAAAAAAAAACTAAAGTAGTCATATTTTTCTTAAGATTACATTTTTTTTATGATTGTTTTTTTGCTGTTTTTCATCACTTTCTTCATTTAATACTTTGTATTGCCTCCACGTGATGAAGCCTCCAGTGATGAAAAACAGCAAAAAAACAATCATAAAAAAATGTAATCTTAAGAAAAATATGACTACTTTAGTTTTTTTTTAATTTAAGATTAATATTGTGGGTGTAACTAAGTTTTATTTTATTTTTTATCTGTATAATTAAATTCTCAATTGAACAGTCTTCGTTTCATTAGGATGGCATACGTAGTTCGGGAGATATTCGGGTTTATGTGACTGACCCGTTATTTTTGGAACCGAGTGTAGATATAGATATATTATATTGAATTGGAGTGAGAATGTGAATGATAACACACTCTTTTTTTTTCGCTAATTTTCAACAAGTCATGAAATTGCCATTCTCGCAATATTTTAATATCACTTCGTCATTTGAACCGTGACGTCTCGCGAACCCTATTATCGTCAAGCTTTTATCTCTGATTATATTAAACTTGACCTTTCGGATCTCATATTTATAAAATTTATTTCTAAGGAAACGTATTCTTTCTAATAAAACATTAAGTGAAATTGAATTTCGTAGGAATATTAAAAAGGCTATACCTACAGAATTTATGTCGTAGTAGAAAATTCTGTAAAAACTATTCCTGTTGTTTCACCTTCATTTTTGGTTACTTTCATTAAGTTTGAAATGAATTAGCTTGTAACCTCTTTGACTAGTTTACCAATAAATCGTCGTCATTTTTAGTTTCACTAATAAATCTACGGATTATCTATCGTGTTTAACCCTATTGAAAAATTTATTTGTTTATTTTATACACATTAAATACAACAAAATAGTTGTGAAATAAATACTCAAGTGACCTGATGACTGCACTGACTGATTGAACAATAACAGTCTTGTTAAGCAAATTATGTAAGCATCA
Organism: Phragmatobia fuliginosa; assembly: GCA_932526445.1. Taxonomy (NCBI): domain Eukaryota; kingdom Metazoa; phylum Arthropoda; class Insecta; order Lepidoptera; family Erebidae; genus Phragmatobia; species Phragmatobia fuliginosa. Next base: position 40,721,470 of record OW052057.1, on the reverse strand, counting down.
ATAAATCACATTGTTTAGTCAACCTTTTATTTAATCAACTCGGCCAACTCTCTTTTACATTTTCATATCGTGTTTCTAAGTCAAATACAAAATCATTTTGATACAAAAAGAGGGAGATAAATTGAATACAGAAGGAAAATTATTTTTTACTTGTCCTTCGAGATATTGTATATTTACATTTGTTCTATTTCGCCAAATTTCTTTAAGGAGGCGGGTTAGTGTTTTTTTATGTTGTTTACTGAAGCAAAAATTTAGCATGCAGCAGTATTCTTTTATTGTTGGGACAGCTATAAATAGAAATAATAAAATTAATTGTGAGTTTTATCGAGATTTATTTTGTTCGCTCGTCGAAGTGTAAAGTTAGTCTAAGTACTTCCCTTGAAAATGAGTTAAATAATAAATAATCTAAGGTGAGTAAACCAAAAGCATCATCTGATGATGATTTTTATGATTGAGATGATTCTTAGCCAATAGATGTCCACTGCTGGACATAGGCCTCCCTCCAAAATTCTTCACAACAACCGGTCCCATGACTTCCAGCGGTTACATTCACGAGGTCATCGGAAAACTAAACACATTAATATCACTTAAGTATATTAAAAATACCGAACAAAATCCAAACGATTGTGTAGAAAAGTCTCGCGAGAAACGCAATAGTGGCAGCAGGAATTGTAATAAAGTTATGGCAGCTACCACCAGATATCTCTTAAATTTAAAGAGTTAGATAACCGTTTTGTGATATTTTCATTTTCATCAAACTTTAAGGGATACCTAAGCGCTTACATGTCTTTTAAAAATTTAGAGATTACCTGTATTGGGGGCTATTAGTAAAGACAAATGAAATTACCGGTTAGTAATACGATGGCTGGGCCATCGTATTACTAACCGGTAATAGTCAAGATTAACGATTCGAGGCGCAACTCTACCGCCAGCAGGACATATGGGTAGGCTGTCAAAACACTCAACACCACCAGAAAAATACTTAATATGAACCAATACAACAGTCTAGATCATACTTACATTTAAATATAGAAAAATACTTTTGCACTTCAACTAAAACGAAATATACAACTAAAAAATAATTTACTAACAAAACTGTGAACATTTTCAAACAAATTTAGATGATTGACTGACAAATAAATTTGGTCACTTCGTAAAAAGATTACTTAGCATTTTGATAGACTGTAATAGTTCGTTTACTTTTTACTGGCAAATGTTTCATTACTAGCCTTTGTCAGTCATATCGCAGATAATAGTAACCCATGTAACAAATAGTAACATCCATCTTTTCCAACCTCACTAACTTTCACAGATAAAAAAATTAAATTCAACCAAATCAAATATCTGCAGTAATCGAAACCGGTACAATATTATTCGTATGTTCGTAATCATATCCAGATTCGGAATTTCATTTCTGTAATATGTTTAATAAATACGAATGGGAAGATGTATAGGATCTGCAATACGCTATATTTCTGTGCCACTGCTGTAGCGAGTAGTTATGTTCTCCGGTAATATACGATATGAGACACTATTATATTGTCCTAAAATAATGTCTATTGCTTTCAAACTACATATATAATAAAAATAAATATTTCGGACAATTATCACAGGAGTGATGATTTGCGCAAGATGGCTGGTAGGAGCTGGATGCGAGAAGCCCAAAATCGATCAAAGTGGTGTACGATGGGAGAGGCCTATGTCCAGCAGTGGACTGAGATAGGCTGATGATGATGATGATGGTCACAAAACACCATCCAGCTTCAAACTGGTCAGAGCTTGTACTATAAAAGCTAGATCGCCTGATAAAACACCTACATACTTTTTAGGGTTCCGTAGCCAAATGGCAAAAAACGGAACCCTTATAGATTCGTCAAGTCTGTCTGTCTGTCCGTCCGTATGTCACAGCCAATTATTTCTGAAACTATAAGAGCTATACTGTTGAAATTTGGTCAGTCGATGTATTCTGTGAACCGCATTAAAATTTTTACATAAAAATAGAAAAAAAAACAATACATTTTGGGGGTCCCCATACTTGGAACTGAAACTCAAAAATTTTATTTTTCATCAAACCTATACGTGTGGGGATATCTATGGATATCTATGGATAGGTGTTCAAAAATGATGTTGAGGTTTCTAATATCATTTTTTTCTAAACTGAATAGTTTGCGCGAGAGACACTTCCAAAGTGGAAAAATGTGTCCCCTCCCCCTCTAACTTCTAAAATAAGAGAGTGATAAAACTAAAAAAAATATATGTTATACATTACCATGCAAACTACCAACGAAAATTGGTTTGAACAAGATCTAGTGAGTAGTTTTTTTTTAATACGTCAAAAATCGTAACACGCAATTTACCTTTCATCCAGTCAATACACTAGTATAAAAACATCGATGAAAGTTATAACGAACTACAAGAACTTATAAATCATGTTACTTGCTGATACGGAACCCTTCATGGGCGAGTCCGACTCGCACTTGGCCGCCTTTTTATATCTTCAATATATATATTTCAAAATCAATGCCACTTTTAGTTGTAATTAAACTCCTTCTTAACGGCTGAACTGATTTTGATTAAACTTTTTGTGTGGGTTCAAGTAGGTTCGAGAATGGTTTAGATTTGCAATTGGACCCGGTAGGTGGCACTGCGATTAAGTTCTGGGATTTTAATGTTGGGCGGTACGAAGTTCGCTGGGTCAGCTATTTATGTATATATCCTTACTCATTTATTATAGGTACATAGCCTTAAGACTATTTTTAAATCTTTTCTGTAATGTAGATCATTTTTATTAGAAAATTAGAAACAAACTTTTAATTGTAAATTGTTTAAATAACACGATTTGACTTTTGGTTTATGATTTTTACCCCTAAAACAAATTTAAATAGTTTTGAATGTAAGTTTTAGCTAGCTAATATGAATTGGAATAAATCTGTTCCAAATTCCTAGCTGTTGTGTTGAATTGTTGGGATACATAGGCCCTACGTAATATAAACGACTTTTTTTGACTGCATGGTTGGCCTAGTGGTTTAAGTGGTATCCACGCCGCTTTCTACTGTACCAAGTGTCTTGAGTTTAAATCCCACGTAGGACAACACTTTGTGTCTGCCCTGGCGGTTGAGAGTATGTCATGCTCTCTCAAATGTCACGCTGATGGTGGCGCGTGTGTCGGATCATTTAATTCCCTTCAAAATGGTTGAGTTGAATGGTGCGGATCCATGCGTCATGTTCGTGAACGGGCGCTGTCAGTTGTGACTGGTCATCTCTTAGTTGCCACGGCTTATTTGAATTAATTATTTTAATTTTCAATTGTATTTTTGTTGTACTATGGACACTTTTAACGTGCACGTCTTGCTACATCGTTCTCACATAATGTACCATCTCAACATGAATGATGTAACCAAGATTTTGTAAAAAACATTTTGATTTAAAAGAGTGTCCATGGAGTTTCTTGCCCGTTCTTCTCCATAGAGATCTACGCTAGGGAATGGGCAACTACAGTACTTTCACAGTTTTTATGTCTTGTGACTGGGACTGTAGCTACATTTTTGTTTCGACAATTCAAAAGTGCCTGTAACTGGCCTACTTGAAATAAATGCTTTGATTTTGATTTTGTCAATCACAAATTGTTGTACTGAGTCTGGGTGTGCTTAGTGCCCGTTGTATGTTTGTAATGTCCGTCGAGACACAGGATTTATATTCCTAATGTGGCAGTTGTTTTCTTTTAAAGAAAGAAAAAATAAACTACCACCATCACTGTACTGATAATTAATTACATTTGAGATGATTTAAAGCTTCTTGTTCCTTAATTAATTATCACGTATATTGAAGTCAAACCTTAGTTAATCAGTACGTGTTAAGTCAATAAAATGCTCATGTTTAAGAACCGCGTGCCTTCAATCTCACAGTGCTAGCTAGTATATTAGTCACGTCAGTCCCCACGGTTAATTATTATTATTGATTCTCAGCAACTCGAATGTTCCCCTACTGCATTATATAAGTACATGTGGTTTAATCTACAAACTGCGATAAGTTACTGGTGCCACGTATAATTTAATAGTTCATGCTTAGTTTGCTTTACGTACCTCTACCATGTTACGCTAAGTCATATTTCAATTTCAAGCGATTAATGTATCTGAAATATTTTTTAAATAGGTATATTTTTGAATTCAAGCATTCGACGTTAAGTATTTCGTAAAAAGTAGAACAAGAAATATTATATACTCAGGGAAAAATTGTAGATAATGATGTGGCGATTGACAAAACATTGTTGACACCAAAATACTATCTACTTTCTTGTTGACGTATCGATCATCTTGTATTATTTACTTTTCCGTCGGCAAAATACCGAAATATTGAAACTAGATCGGATTTCCTCGTCTGTGAGTAAAAACATAATATATATATACCACACTGAAATGATTTGAGGACTTTGTAAATATTACTAGCCTTAGCCAGACCGGTTTTCTTTTTTGAAAGTTACGTCCAAATCCAACCGGCTTACGTCATCTATTCATACAAGTACTATCGTGTGCCGTTGGTGAATACGAGACTAGAGGTCCAATTATGCAGAAATATCTCTATAGGCCGCTGCAGTATGGTCCACCACGCTGCTTGATCTGCATTCGAAATAAATATAGGGTCCACTACTTATGGAATAATCCTCATGCTTAAAATAATATTACTTTTTATAAAACGACTCTATACTATAGAATACTATAGAAGGTTCTTTGAATAATAGCAAGGAAAATAGGCTACGTGTGCAACAAACAACATTTTCTTGCTTTGCTCCTGAATTTTTAAAAATAAACAGTGCGCCAACTTTGTTCTCTGCCACGCCTAAGACATGTTTTGAGTTTTTCAATGCATAAACTTGAACAACTTAAAAAGAACGAGCTAAGTGTATTCACGATTTGAAGTTTTTGTCAATCTTTGCAGTTGTAAAATCTTTAAGACTTTCGAGTGCTTGAAATGATTTGATTATATACTATACACACATATTTCCAAAATATGTACGGCAGAACTAATGATCATACTCACTACAGAATAACTTGTTTTGACTGTACTTAAAACTTACAAATATACCTACATAAAATATGCGATTATAAACCTACCAGCTTTTGCTCCGCGTGTAGGTCCATCATGGCGGTAAATAGTAGTCCGATATGTAAGCTAAATTATTGCGAAGTTTCATCAAAATCCATTCAGTAGTTTTTGGATGAAAGGGCAAAATAAACATACACTCACATGCTCACAATCCTTCGCATTTATAATATTAGTAGGATATGTAAATAGTTTTAATTATCTCTTTAATTTTAACTAACAGGGATATTTCTTTTATTTCGAATATTGACATGCAATATTTTCATACACAATTTCTTAACAGTTTTAGTATAATCAACATCAACATCATCAATCATTTTAGTTTGTGATTATATCTCTTGTATAATTTTATTAGTGCATACACTAGAATGCAAAAGTGGGGTTCGTCATACTCACTGCATTTCAGGTAGTATTGCAACCCACATTATTGCGGCCTAGTGAGATGCTTTATCGAGCCCTGCTTCAAGGACTCGGTATCATAGTAGGAAGTGAACACACTAGCTGGCAGTAAGTTCCAGCTTATAACTACTCGGAACAAGAAGAAACATCCGAACCGCTTATTTTTGATGCGTATTTCTTCCACTCTAAAGCAAGCTGTGACTTTCAAGGCCAACACCAGCTTGTTGAATAAAACTTTTCAACAGTCATCAAAATCCTTTGATCTATCCCAAGAGTTTCTCATCTATTTAAATTTAACTTAAATCGTATCGCACTCACATCGTAATTATATTAAAACCTTGTAAAAATTGTTATAAATTAATAAATTATCCTTTCTTGAGAATTTAATTTCTTAAGCTCATTTATAGAAGATACTTTTAATTTCTAGACGTTGTCGCTTAAGTAAAAATGGTACATTTTGTCGACAGAACGCTTAAAATCCTCCTGGAGAATTTAAAAATTCACGCTTTTAAATTATTATGAAAGAAATAACGGTGCGATGAAAAGCACTCTTACGTTTATCTTCATGTTAATTTAGTAGTACTGAACTTTTATATCAGATCCAACCAAAATTTATATGTTGTATTTTGCAAGTAGCACTAGTTATCAATTTTAATTTAAAAATTCTAATTTCTCAATTACTTAAATCATTACTGCTTCTCTTATTTTCAGTATTCGCTATTTTTTAATTTATTTCAAAAAGAGAGGGTCTCGATTTAACTGTTAATCCGTCATGTCATGTATGCACTAATTTGCGAAATTATTATGAATTCCTCAGGCTAAACACCCGTATTTGTTCTGATATAACCGTGTCAGTGTTTGATGATGGAATCTCAGAGAAATCGAGGGAAACACTCAAATTTTACAACCCCTATAATGTGTTTAACTTGCATATGTAGCTATCCAGGTATTTGCGTTTGGTAATCGTTATCTTATGTTGCTGAGTTGATGATGGAGAGGTATTTGACCTTTAGGAGTAAGACAGTAATTACTCTATAATATAAAAATGTACTTAACTTTTTAAAACTTCCAAGATAGATATTTGTTAGTTGTTAATGTGGACACCAACTTCAGTCTGGTAGGTTTTTATTATTATAATAACCTTAACTACTAAATTGAGGATCCCGATACACTTGTTTTTCAACTAGATTTATAATTATTTTTCGATTTTAATTTTTCTGATTAACGTCAGTTCAACTAATTTACATTGTCTAACTTCGACATATGCGAGACTACCTAGCCAATATATACCTCGATACATATATTACCTGCACATATATTACTTTTTTGCACGACATCAAATGAATACTCACATCTTTCTAATCTCCCTATCTTAAGGTTCTTGATTTTAAGTTAATCTGTTAGGTAGACTTACTCAGGATAATATACCTCTGCCACCCCTTGCGAATAGACGTGCGTTACGTGAATATGTTTATAAAATATATACACAAACAAAACCTCCGGAAGCGTAGAATTCTTGAATATCAAATTCTGCTTAATAGGTTTCTTGCTCGCATTGTATGCCTTGCCTCGGTACCAGTGTTATATTATTCACCAGTGACGACATACGCGTCGAGGTCTTGCTGCCTACAATATTGCTATTTTCGCACCCATTCATACTTACTCCCAATCAACTCTGAAATTTGACAAAACTTTTGGTTAAGAATCATAGGAGTTTTCGTTTATGAATTTTACATGACAATGTGATAGCAATGGGAGTTTGATTTACCTACTTTATGGCTAAGTTTAGACTCTAGATGTCACTATAATTTACATATTCATATGAGTATTTAATTATGTGTGATTAAAATAGCATATTTAACGTAATGTTGATCTGCAGAATGGAAAATTGTTTTCTGGTCAGCCATCGACACTGTTGAAATTGAAGTGGAGCGGTATTTAATATAAGAAAATATAGAGTGATTTTTTCTAAAGCTTTCTCATACTAATTCTTATGCCGGCTCTTACTGAAATATTATTAAGTGAACAATAAAGCGCTACCGGACTTTCTTGGCACCAAGGTACTTCATATACGGTTTAATAAAACTATTTCATACTGTGATAATTTGCGTATTAGTAAATGGTCCATACTCGTTACATAAAATTTATTTTTAATATTAAATTGTAAATAATGTTTTCTATTTAAATAATGTTAGTTCTTTATAACAGAGTAAGTAAAAATATTTGTAAAGTTCGACAGTAAACCTACATAAGTCGGTGCTAAATATATGAGAGGCCTATGTCCAGCAGTGGACTGCGATAGCTGATGATGATGAAATATATAAATATGAAATTGTTTTGTTCACCTGGTTGATTTTACGTGATAAGTAAAAGTGACTTGAATGTCTTGAATACATACTCGTATAATTCTTAGATAAGTATAGCAGCTGGTAGTTTTTTCTTTACAGTATACCTTGCATATGATAATAAAGTAATCTTTAAATAAATGTATGTGTTAAAAAAGTTAAAAGAAGTAAAGGCAAAATGGAAATGTGCTTTTAAAAAATAACAAAGGTCCATTGTTCCCTATTTATTATTCACAGCTATTCATATAGTTATAGAAATTATTATCAGTTCTCAATTACATATATCATGGAGAGTGTTCTAATAAGCTCTTTAGACGGGTGCCCCCTTCTTTCTTCTTCTACAGAACCAAAGATATTAAGATATAAAGTTGTTAAAGATATTATAGGATTAAAAGTCAATCTTTACACTTGTTGCAAGACATATGCACCGTTTTCCTGTGTATGATCTCAACCAGAAACTTTTGATTTAATATGTTATCTGATCTGTAGACGAGTTTCTTTCTTCAAATGTAGAACAGCTCAGTATGGATGCCAAAAACGAATATTGTACATGTACTTTACTTGAAAAATATATTATTATTCTTTTAAAGATTTGTATAAAACTAATAAATGTTTAAGAATAACATTTCTCAACATTAGTCACGTGGTCAAAACAAAATATTAGGCATCAATACAAGAGAATAAAAACGTTACCGTTTGTAGAAAGAGAATCTAAACACTTGCAACTTGACTAAGGTACTGATAGCTATGTATACATAGATTCAGTGCCAAGCCAATTTATTTGATTCTTCTACGTACTTCCTACAACCCTTAATGCTGTTTAAACATCCTTAAAATGTACCTGTACATGTAATGTATATTTATACTCGTAAGCAATAAAATATCGAAGTACCTACTTCACCTCTGTGACCCATTCAGAGTAAGACAAGTTACGTTCAACTAAGTACATCGTCATTGATCCTAACGATATGGGCCCGTATCAATAGTGAAGGACTTTATACGCAGCAGTTTTAATTCGCAGTCCCTAAGCACGAATAACGTGGAAGAACCTGTACCTTCATTGGGTACTGGTACTATGTAGTGCCAGAACATAGTCCTATATATATATATATGATTCTCGTGTCTTGCTCACGATGAATTCTGAAACTATCTGACCGATTTTAAATTCCTTTTTTTAATGTGTTTTGAAGGCGTGCCTAAGATAGGATTTTAAACATCACCTATAGACCAATAAATGTCGAGTATGATTGAAAAGAGATACAGACGAAATTGCGTGAATCAATTAGTATTCTAGTTATAACAGTAACCCAATAAAAAAAATCTGAAATTGTTAAGTCCTTCTTTTAACAATCTAGCTACCTCTTAAAATTATTAATGAGCTCTTTTAACTCCTTTAATTTATCAAGGAACTCTAGAGTTAGTAGCATAAATCAAAAAATAACTTAGGAGTAAGAATTGAAGCTTCGCAGTAAAGTTTGAATATTTTTGTAATAAATTTTAATGTTATAAAACACAATGTTCCAACAATAACATAACTTGTACCTTTAAATTTAAATGTGATATACTAAGATATAGTTCCTTGGCAACCCAGAATTCAATTTACTTTAGCTAAAAATACTAAGCCTCGTTGTATCTTATGTACATTTCGTACGTCACATTTTATTCGGTTACAATATTTGGATTTTGTAGAACGAAAGAGAAAGCCGCTTGGAAATTTAATTGAACAAATGTCTCACAAAAACTGTAGAATTTTTTTTGTACTTTTTAATTAAGTATCTCTTTAATCTTTCTTAAAGCGTAAAATAAAATAGTAAAAAAGGCTTATAGCATTTTGCTTCAAGTCCATTCTGTCACCTTTATTTTTGACTGTGCGGGAATCTCCCCGGATAACACCAATTGGTGGTTATATTGGATTTGAACTAACTAAAGCCACACGCTGTCACAAGTACTAGAAGCCGTGCTCAACTTCAGTTTGTAGATAGCCTCCTCCTGTATAGGAAGCCTAATTACTAGTGTTACTTTTCTGAGCAAAAGATAGCGCTTGCGCCGCCACACCGGCTTGCTTCTGATAGGGTGAAAAATGGCCTCATCTGTCAACCCCAGGCCTGTGGGTATGGAGAACGGAGATCAGTAACTGGACCATTGTTCTGGTATCTGGACCGTTCCCGGGCCTGGCGGACCGGGCGAGTTCCGAAACTCTTCCCGTCTCGCTCCGCCATGTCCTTCGCAAGCAAAATTATACTTATCTCAACAGTTCCTTTACTTTCTTGTTGTATTCTTTGAAATTATTGGTCTGGTTTCATTTTAGTAGCTAAACAACACCTTTACGTTGTTATTCAGATACGAGGTTTGGCGGGATGAGGTCAATATTCCAAGTAGTTTTTACGGCAACCAATAGAAGTTTCTATACGAAGTCACGTATTAGTCAAATCCGATATTAGAAACTCCAAATTATAAACCCAAAAGTTTAATATTCATAATTATCTCTACCGAAACTTTGATTTTCAAAGTTTTACTTCGTCCGTGTTGAATTTCAACCTCCGATTTGTCTATTCATCGTGAATATTTGAAATTCTAACAGGTTTAAATGGACATTCGATTTGCTAAGACTGGGGGAAGACCGACCGTAAACAAAAGTCACTTGTGTGCTACCAATTGTATAACGTAGTTTATAATTAATAACAAAATGCGTTATCTGAATACAAACCATTTTCGTTAAGCACGTGGTTTTCAACACTTCAAATAACATCATCATTTTACGCAAGAACAACTCTAAGTAAGAATGTGCGAATACTTTAATAGAACCACTACGTGAGGGACTCGGTCCTTTAGGACTTAAGGACAGAACTTTGAACAAAGACTTTACTTGAACCGTGTGATAAATAACATAAGTGACTTTCTTTCATACTTGTTAAAAGAAAGTTTCTCAAATTATTTAGAAGCGACCTAAATAAGTTTATAAACAATCATGATTTAATAGTAGATATTTTACATTGTTCACTATTATAATTGTAGTTAGTAACATTTATTAATAGTAGATGTAATTTCTTTGTTGTGCCCAATGTAGTATTAGCTGTCTTTTGATAATATCAAATAGATTGGCCAGTACTGTCTAATGATGGATAGGATTCGATGTGTACTCTTAAGAGATTTCTTACCGCTTACTAAAAGAATCTGCCCATCTGTCTAATAAAACAGAATTATTGTTATAATTATTCATGGCCATCGATATCGCCTTTGAATTTAGACAAAAGCTTAGGTAGGTATATAGTATAGGCAAAAATAGAGCGTAGACGTTCAGAAAAGCAGCCACAAGAGGCTTTAATATAATTAAATATCTCTTTGTCTCGTATCTTACAAAGCCTTAGGTTCTCTATTGATTGTTTTTTTCAATGAAATCTAAGAGTTGCTTTTGCATCTGTATAAACATTGACTTGTATATGCTAGGTAGAATTTATCCTACTTAATTTTATACGTAATTTTAAGTTAAAAAGACAAATACATGTCCTTTATTTTTTTGTAGATTCTTAAAAATGGAAGTATTTATTTTAAGTAGGTTCTTTTTAATAAAAAGTTGTACGTGTGTCAAGACATGTCAAATAAATATCAAATCTGTGTCTCATGTTAGTAAAACTCACACATGTTCGAAGGTTCCTAACTCGTACAATTCAATAAGACGGCCTTCCACTATTCACAGCACGTTTAAGGAACCTTTTTAGCAAAAAAAAATATTTCTTTCTTTCATATCTAACGCGCTTAAACTGTTGAACATTTACATTAATTTAACTATTGCATATTTTAAATATATAATAAATAAATATTTCGGACGTCTGGCACACAACATCATCTAGTCCCAAACTAAGCAGAGCTTGTACTATTTGTACTAGACAACTGATATAAATACATATTTGCTTTATACATAGAAAAGTCATTTTTACTTCATAACGTGTGACTCTATAAATAAAAAGAAAAAACTAAAACCCAACCATTGCAAAAAGTGACGCTGAAAATGATGCAACAAAATTTTCAAGACATTGGATTACACAAAATTTTTAAGAACGTTACTGAAGAAGAAAGATAATCGACACAATAATCAGTGTCCAGAGATACACCTATTCAAGTTTGAAAAGCCATAGAATATATATAAAAATAGTACGTACGTACAGAAATATACCATATCTCTTTAGCAATTTTTTTTAGTTTAAGCTAAGCTAAGTGAAACGCTATGTGGCGTACTTTTGGAGACTCCAGTAGTGGACTGCGATAGGCTGATGATGATGATGAATGATGTAGGTCAAAGCGTAAATCGACCTTCAAATGAAATCGAGCAAAATTTAATCACATCATAATTGTCCTAGATTAAAGCATACATGTTGCCATAAATTGTGTGTTATTATTTCCAGTCCATTATTTATGAAAATCTTATAGAAATGTGAATATTAACCCAACATAACATACAATTAAAATAAAGTTTATACGTTAAAATAAACGAAATACCTATCCGAAAAATAAATTTCAATATACTAACTTGGTTACTTCTTTGGTCAACAAAACAAATTTTAGATAGCAAATTCGTCGGAAGCAACGTGATGAGAAAAAAATGACCTAAATATACTTATCTCTCTTCTAGACGAAATACTTTTCTCAACGCTGCTAAAAGTTAACTTTTGTTTTGGTGCTATTGTCCTGAGCACTGTAACAAATGGTTGACGCCGATAGGCTGATGATGATGACTGTTTTGAATGAAAGAAATAAAATTAAAAATATAAAGACTATGTTTAGGTTATGTATTTAAATTTTAAATTTTATTTTTTTTAGATAACAAAGTCGTCCTAAGTGACGCGATGAGAAAATAAATATTCTAAAAAATACTTGTCGCTTTTCTAGTATAAAACCTCCATCTGACATTACTACTAAATCACTTTTGCTTTATTCCCGTTTCACTACTAATTTTCAACTATGAATATCTTCTTTGTCCCAGGTAGCTGCCAGATCTTCGGTCTCCTGTGATGTAGACTAACCTCTTTGCCTTTAAGGCGTTTTCTCCTTAAAACGCCTTAGAGCGCTAGGACCCCAGGAACCAAGGGACTCGCACAGAATGGGACAAAATCATATTCGGAGCCTACACCCCTGTATTTGCAAACTTTAGCTTTTTCAGAATCAGAATTGATATAATAATATCATATGTTTTAAGGTTTTTAGTTTTTGAGTACAGTCAAATACCAAAGTTAACAAAAAAAAAACCACCTATTTTTTTAAAATTTAAGAGTAACACAAAAAGTTGAGGTCCACGGATATCACTTCATTTAGATAGTTTCTTTCATCTCATCTCTGGAATGCAATACTAACACTTTTCAGTTCATTCGAATTGACTTATCACCATCCACTGATTAACGAAGGTCTCCGCCAAGGCGCGCCAAGTGTCCTGATCTTGGGCATTCAACATTAAAGTGTCATTAAAATCTCTGGCCATCGTCCCGTCGAAAGTAGATGTGCCGATAAATATTCATTTGTTCATATTGTAATCTAATCAATTAGATCTAAGATACTGCCTGCTATTATATAACCACAGGATTGAAAACAGAAATAATTCTCGATGTTAGTTATCTTTTACAAATTTGGTTAAAATTTCTTACTATGAATGATGCAAAGAGACGATTTTAATAAATTTTGTTGAAAACCTTAATTCGATATACTATGGTGTATTGTAAGTTCAAGTTTCTACCAAGACCGAGTTGTTCAAGAATGTCTTAAAAGCAATGTCTTAAAACACGGAGGTGGGCACATAGCATCACATGACAGATCATGTGATGCTGATTGGTATGTTATTGTTTTCTAAAAGCTTTCCTTAAACTAAGATGCATTACAATCACGAGTAGATTGACACCAAAATGGTAGTGCAAACCGTATATTTGTAAATCTGCAGAATCAATACGTGATTGGAGCTCCACAAACACTCAATGCGCCCACAGGAAAACTCTCCGTTAGAAAAACATATCGCGGTAGTACATCTTTTGCTTTAGATGATTTAAACCAACCATGCTAGATTTTCTACCTACTAATAATCTATGTATTTAACTTAAAAGATACAACTAAATTATGTGCACCGTTTTTATACCCACATAATTAAGAGATACTTTATTGAAAGAAAAAAAGATTTACTGATAAAAATAAATTAAATAGTTTTGTTCATTTTAAGTTATCGTTCTACCATTTCACAAGCGTAGCTCCATGCTACGATAAGTCTCTGAATAAAGTACAAACAAAATTTAAAAAGTAAAAGAAAGCATACGGCACCTAAGAGCTGTTTTCAAACAATTTTAATTTTAAATGTAAGGAAGCGGCACGTTTACAAGCAGCTTTGTTGGGTAGGATTGTTCGGTAGGAAATCGAAGCGTGTCTGAACGAAAGTGTTTGAGATTTATAGTCGCGAATGTGGTGTATTTTAGCGCTTGTCTTCTCAGATTTTGGTTTAATTTACAAGTTTAAGCGAGAAAGTTTATATACAGTAAGACGTAGTGTATTATAACTAATACAAATTGAAATATTTGAAAACCAAAATCTCGAGATAAAATCGATTGAGGCAATCGATAAAAAAATTAAGCATACTAAAAATTGTTGCTCTTAAAGGCTATCGAATTGTCAAGAACAAAACAATTAAATGCACAGAGTATAGCACCTATACTACCGAAATATGATCAAAAGTGTAATCTAGTCTGATGATTACTGGTAATAAACTAAATTCTATAACACAATAAACCTCAATATGATGGAACTCTAATTATTTATATATTTCATTTCTATACAAAGCGATTTACTTCACTATTCTTCTTAGTTTGATCATTTTCAAATGAAGTATTATACTTTCAACGCCATTTAACCCTACAATTATTGAAGTTAAACTCGCAGAACAATCTCTTGACACTTGTTGAAAATCTTGTGTATGTCGCCGCCAACTAGTTTAATTAAACATTCAATCAACAGTCTAACCTCCACTGAAGAGTTTATTAATATACATAAAATACTACCTTTTTTTACGTGTGAAAATCCCTTCGGACCGTTACCCCACCGGGGTTTTGTGGCGAGGCGGTGTGTTGGACTCGAGCCGACTAAAAAGACACGGTATCCTTGCGCCTCAATTTTAGGATTAGTCCAGGGAAAAAATGCAAACAAAACTGGGTAAACAAAATACTAACCTAACCTAAAAACCAGATTTTAGTCTGAGTAATGATAGTAATTGATGAAACTAGGTTGTTGATTGAACGACTAATTAAGCTAGTTGGCTGCGACATATTATACTCACACACGCTTACACTGACTCACACATATACACACGCGAACACATATTAAGAGTTGTTTTATATTAAGTAGACTGTCTTCGTGAGACGCTGTCTGTGATTAGTGTTTTCTTATTTTATGCTTATAATAGTATTAGTTTATTGTAATGTAAAGTCTCTAAGACCTCCTATTCTTATCGAGCTGAGGGCCTGGTGACCTGTAACACAGGTTTCTTTTTATAATCTACCTCAGGCACCAGTATTTCACAAAGGTGAAATCCGAAAGTTAAGTTTTAATTGTGCCTTTTATCTTAAAGTTGTGAAAAACTAATAAATTTTATTATTATTTTTCTTTAAGTACGAATATTTTATCAATTATTTAGCTTTGTACCACACACCGTTCTCAGATTCGTCTCCAGTAAAGAAATAAATTATACTTTTGTTCTGAAATTACTTCTTTTAACGTTTTACGCGGACGCCCTGCATGAAACCGTGGCGATACAACGTCTTTTACTTTTCTAAGCAATTTATTCGCGTTTCACTTTAAAAGAAAAATAAAATCGTACTAAATGAAAAAATATGATTAAACTTCTAATAAAAACGGGTATTAAAATTGCAATGCTTTTTCCCTATAAAGTATTACTGATGAATCCGATTTACAGAAAAATGTATTTAGTTTTTTAGTGTTTAAAGACTTTATTTTTTTTGCACTCGAAAAGTAAAATATTTTTAAAAAATTAACAAATACGCTTTTAAACTAAAAAGTAGAAAATAATTTTAATGTAGATAACAAAGCGTGGGGCGACGTTATTGAAATATTTTCAGAAAGCACCCCACGCTTTTTTACATTAAAATTATTTTCTACATTTTAGTTTATAAGCGTATTTGTTTAGTTTTTTAAAACAATTTTTTTCCTAGACTAAAAAGACTTTTTTTTTTTAGTTTTGTTTTTTTTTCAAATTAGTGTATTGTTATCGGTCCTCGATAAATCTACAAAGTTTGAACGAAATCTGGCAGTTTAAAGTGGGTCAAAATCGCTTCCAAAGGAGTCAGTGAAAATAATAAATAATAATAAACTTCTTTATTTCTCTTCTCACATTTACAAATATACAATTAACAAATATGCGATTATACTGACGTATAATCGCATATTTGAATCACAGTACAAACTGTTTGTACTACAATACAGTAGACAAAAAAAAACAAACACAGATGAAGCTAATATAAAGCGTGTAAAAACAGCAGTAACAACAAGAGAGAGACACATACAAAATAATGCAACATAAGAAAATAAGTGTGTGTATAAAGTAAGGAGTATGTGTATGAGCTGTTGAACTTTATGGATGTTTTACTACGGAAAGTATGTAGTTAGAATTATGGATGAAGAAAGTTTGTGGGACGACTTCATTATCGATGAGGAAAACCAGGAAGGCATAACTAGAATCCAGGAGTAAGAGTCACCATCCTCGCTGTGAGTACAGATGCGGCACGGTGACCCACACCATAGTGTGGGTCACCGTGCTGCCATGTATATACGACAACACGAATGTTGTCATTTTTAGGTTGGTTTCTTCTGTGTGAGGATAGTACAGCACTGGTCGAGCCAGATCATTCGTGCTGAATTCAGCGTAGTTTGAAATTCTGTACTAGTCTGAATTCTACTACTCTAAAAGAGACACATGCCCCGATAAGTCAGCACGTTGCATCTCCACATACGATATTTTATTGTATTCAATGATACACAATCTTTCACCCGACAACTATAACGACCTCAAATGGAATGTAACAACAAGGCTGACTTTATACAGCTCGCCTCGAGCATACATAACTAAGCTTCGAATATTTCAGTTAGTTTAGTCAGTTAGTTCACTTAGTTGTACGTGTGTGCATCATGTATGAAAAATTATGCTAGCTATGGGAAATAAAATAGATTGAATTTTTTTTTACACGTGTCTCATCGTTGCTTACTTGTTTTTTTTGGTTATTGGTGTATTTTTATTAGGGTCTAGCTTATCGCAGTCCACTGCAGGACGTTGGCCTCTCTGATTGCATTCCACTCTGATCGATTTTGGGCATCTCGCTAGCTTTAATTCTGATTTATAGATTCGATTGCGTTTCTAAGACCCAGTGCTACGCTCCTTATAGAATACATATGATAAATTTTAACATCCTGCACCCACTAGCGTCGGCTGTGCGTTGTCTGTCTTTCAGTCAGTAACGGAACAGTATATATATCTTGATAATATAAAATAAACTAATAAATAATAGGAAAATCAACTTAATATTGTTTGTTTGATGTACATATATATGTAGTTAGCACTTAGTCTCCTTCTCAAAATAAAATTTAAGATATTTCAAGAGTCTGTTTTATTTCGTAGTACTCTTACTTACTCTTACTAGCATTTGTAAAATTTATCTATATTATATTTAATATTATGCACAAATAATAACTTTATATTTAATTTATAATATCGGGCTATAGAATTATCCTAATTTTACAATAGACAGAATCATAATAAAAGGAATGATAAAAACCATTTCGTTAAAGTTTTTATCTCACAAGTTTATGGGATGTATGGTAGAATTTATTGCTTCATTTCTAATTTCTGTTATTCGTTCGCGAAATAAAAAATTAATATCCTTCTTTATGTTTGACTAAAGTTGTTAATGAAGGATTAAAGAAGAATGTTTGGAATTAAGTTGAACATACAGTTGACTATAAAATCCGAATAAAAATACTTTTTGACATTAAATAAAAATATTCAAAGCATTCATCATTCAGCAATAGTACATTTAATTACCGAGGGAGGAAAGGGACCGATTACTAGCGAGGGAGCAACTGCTCCCTCGCTAGTAATCGGTCCCTTTATTAATCGGTCCCGGCCACAAACTTGTGGCCCGAAGGCGCAGCCTAGGGTCACAATACTCCCGAGGTAGGAATGGGACTTTCACCCGAGTGCTACACAGTGCTTTATACTACACCTGTGAGGAACATTTAAAGTATTTTTAAAATAAAATCAAAACGTAAGGCACCATGTAAGACACAAATTAGCTTAGAGTTTGACCAATATTTCGCGCTTCTTTTGTTTTTTTTTATTCTTCACAAAAGGATGTCAGTGGCACGGAGATTCCATATTTAAATTATATGAAAACTCCTTGGGCAGGCACACGCCATAGATAAGATAACACAAGAGAAATGAAAATTCATACAACTTTCTCTCCCGCGCTAACACACGTTAGAAATGGATTTTCATACATTTTTTCCTCCCGCTTATTCAGGTCAAGAAAAAGACTAACGTTCTCTTTTCATTTTCAGTGAATAGTGACTACTGTTCCGATCAGGTGTAGTATAAAAGTAGTTTTTTTTCTACATTTTTCACTCACTACGAAAAATATATGACACATGTCTTTTGGTACACACTTGTCATATGTCATTGCAGGAAATTGGAAAGCTTGACTACGACGTAGCTCACTAGACCTCTAGCACGTAGCAACTAAATTGTTTATTTGCATTCTACGAGCATACGACGCACCTATCAAATGCTACGTGGGACTTTTTAGGGCTCCGTAGCCAAATGGCAAAAAACGGAACCCTTATAGATTCGTCATGTCTGTCTGTCTGTATGTCTGTCCGTCCGTATGTCACAGCCACTTTTTTCGGAAACCATAAGAGCTATACTTTTGAAACTTGGTAAGTAAATGTAATCTGTGAACCGCATTATGATTTTCACATAAAAATAGAAAAAAAACAATACATTTTGGAGGTCCCCATACTTGGAACTGAATATCAAGAAAAATTTTTTCATCGAACCCATACGTGTATACTATGGATGGGTATTAAAAAATTATATTGAGGTTTCTTATACCATTTTTTTCTAAACTAAATAGTTTGCGCGAGAGATACTTCCAAAGTGGAAAAATGTGTCCCCCCTCCTGTAACTTCTAAAATAAGAGAGTGATAAAACTAAAAAAAAATATATGTTGTACATTACTATGCAAACTACCAACGAAAATTGGTTTGGACGAGATCTAGTGAGTAGTTTTTTTTTAATACGTCATAAATCAATACACTATTATAAAAACATCGATCCAAGTTACAACGAACTACAAGAACTTTTATATGATGTTACT
The DNA here is from genome assembly GCA_932526445.1 of Phragmatobia fuliginosa. NCBI lineage: Eukaryota > Metazoa > Arthropoda > Insecta > Lepidoptera > Erebidae > Phragmatobia > Phragmatobia fuliginosa. Next base: position 40,702,218 of record OW052057.1, on the reverse strand, counting down.
TGCTGATACGGAACTCTTCATGGGCGAGTCCGACTCGCACTTGGCTGCTTTTTTTTGTTAGAGTTAGTCACTGGGTTACGTATTATTCTAGAAATTTCAATTTCCATTACGTAGGTACTCGTAAGATTTCTCAAGGTATTTTTAACGTTTCCTTCGTTTTCGAATACAATTACAGCAGATTCACATGAAATGTTTTTATGTTTTATTCCTTAATAACTTCTGCTTTATTTTACTTTGGATACAAAGTTTTACTCTATGACGAATGTGAAAAATACAATAAGATCCCTATCAGTTTGTTCGGGGAGTCCAACATTTTCGGACCGGAGACAGCCACTAACATACGGTTTACGGCAATCGGTGGCGTTAAGGTTTTTTCCCGCTGCACGTACAAAACATAGATTGAAAAAGTATTGAACAAAGTACCTTCTATAAAATACTGTAATAAAACACAACATTAATTAATACAAATAAAATTCAAAAAAAAGTTAAATATATGTAATATAGTCCAAATAGTAAGATTGAATTGATTGAAAATTATTGAATTTTGTAACAAATTGAGTAACGTACATTATATATTTGTTAATACATTCATATACATATCTTTAAAACGTACAGATCTACAAACGTTGGTTTGATTATCGTCAAAGGTAATATATTTAAAAAAAAAAAAACAATTATGTTCAAAAGTGTTAGTGTCTTATTTTCAAAATTGTTTAAAAAATTCGCTTTATACTTAATATATATTCATAATACTATTAAAAAGAATTAATTTAAAACATAGCTCAAGTTTTTGTAATTGTATTTTATAATTAAACGAGCTTTGATAATTTCGTTTTTTTTTATTGTTGTATTGGAATAGGCGTTTGTCTTCCATCTCACCTGATAGAAAGTGTAGATGAAGATGAAGATGGTGCACGCCCATCCAAAAGAAACCTGTTCACACTACTCTTAAAGGCCCCAGAGTTCAACTTATCAGGAAAAATCAGAAGTTATAATAGAGTTGGGATTTATAATATTGGGATTAATTAAAATGTGTTGGACTGTATATTAACATAATCAGCCTTTTGTTCTGTTCAAGCAAATGTACAATGTAATAAAGGGAATACATATTCTCATTGTAACATATCTCATAATTTCTTTTCCTTCTTCTTTTATTATCAAAACACTCTTCGGTAAGTTTACGCGAAATTCGCCCTTAATACGCATTTTACTTATGTAAGATGAAAATGAAATCTACATATTCTAATAGTACATTTATATAGCTATAGTTCTTAATGTCGATATTACTTTGTGGCACCGCAATATTATGACAGGATTTTGAATAAATTAGTAGAATATTTTGCTGTTTATATATACTATTACTATATACTATTTATGATAAATAACAACTACATATGCCTCAAGTTTCGTTACACATTTAGATTAATCATTCTAAAGCCAAACCAAAATCTATTTCAGTAATCACTGAAATAGATTTTGGTTAGGCTTCACTTCTTAGACTAAGAATGACCAAGACCTGATATGCCAACAAGCGTTACCACGAGAGAGTGAGATAACGATACCATTTTCCAGTGTGTTAGAGAAAAATAGAGATACGTATTTTTTGTCCTTATCGCCGTATAGGTTTGTCACAAAACATTTGTGTCAAACAAATTTCAAAGCGGGAATTTGTCAGGAGTGAAAATAAGGCTTTTTGAGTGAATTACTGTGTGATTTTAAGTTTAACTAATTGTTTACAACCCAGATACTTTAACAAATATGGTACAGTGTTGTGTTTTCGGCTGCAAAAGGCGTAATGAACACAAATATAAGAAAATATAACCTTTCACACGTAAGTATAAAAAATCGCGTTTTATTGGCCTAATATTGTTTTTAATATTAACTACGATTAATTACATCAATTTTTGTTTGTTAATGTGCAGAAATAATTGAAAATAAGTGATAAAAACTAGTTTCTAAAGTGTGAAAATTTTGTAATTATCCGACCAAATTGCGTAGGTTGTCACAGCTAAAGTTTGTTTGACCATTAATGTGTTAAGGTAATTTTGCAAGGTTACCAGCATTTTAGGGATAACGCATCGGCCTCTTGAAATTACCCCATATGGTGAGGAAATTTAATTTGATTTGTGTTTTATTGTCCTCCAGATTTCCAAAAGATGAAAATGTGCGTAAAATGTGGTTGAAGGCTACTGAACGACAAGGTTGTGCAATAGCAAAGCTATATGTAAAAATATTTGAACGTAAGGATATATTACAGTACAAAAATATGCTGATAACTAGAGACAAGAAAATAAACGAATTTCTTCAACATACTTATTTTATTTAAGGGCCAATAAATACTATAACCTTCTAAAAAATGTTTTTTTTTAAATGTTATCAATCTTGATCCCGGTTACATCCTCGGCTTTCGTTTTGAAGGCCTTCTATTCTAATCTAACCATATTTGACAGATTTTTAAAACGTTTGGAACAGTAAACGGAATAACAATTCTCCCTTATTAAAGGGGAATTGTTTTAACCTGGCAACATTAATATTTAATGTACTTTGTTGCTATCCCTTACGAGTGCACGCATATGACCGGTCTAGGTCATTCTTAGTCTAAGCTTCACTTACTCTTAAAGATTTTTTTCACAGATCATATTTTAAACATGGACAATAATCTTTTTTTTTAAATCAATTAATCTTTCGTTTTAGGGAAAACAGTTCTCCTCTCTGATATCTTTTTGAATATTTATCTCTTTCATAGGTTTTTTCTTTATCTGTTCTGACAAAGAAAAAACCTGATGGACTTAAAGATCTCTAATAGTCAAAGTTGTTTGAATATCGCTAGGTAAAGTATTATTTATTAATAGAATTTATTTAAGCAACAAACTAGCTAAAACACGCAGTTATTCTTGTTAACTTTACAACTACGACTTGAGGCGAAGTAAGCTTAACTAACTCCTTATTTCAGCCGGTAAAACTGAAAGTCCCGTCAAAGTCGATCCAGTCGTTCCAGAGATTAGTCACAACAAATAAACAGAGATAATAAAATTTACAAAATTTTTCTATTATTCTAAATAATGTATATATGCATTTGTTTAGTTAGTTGCGCTTTAGAGATGAATAACTCGCAACCGCACATCGTTTAAACAACCTCTTAATATTTGTACGATGTAACCGTACACTATTGCCGAGTAAGCATTTCACCTTATTCGACATTTTATTACTAATTATAAGTCAGTACACTAATAAGATTAGCGGTGATCGCGTGTGCTCCCTTGCTCCTTTGTAAAACTCCAAACCTTGGTCCAGTAAATAAATAGGTGATAATCCTATTCCCACAGCATTCTCATTTAAGCCACCTTATCCTTCTACATGGTCCTTCGAGCCGGATTTGAACCAGCGACTTATGGATTAAATATACTAATGATGATACTCCACACGGTGGAAAGGTTTCCGAGTGTTGAACTACGGAACCCTAAAATGGATACTGAATCTTAAAATCTCTTTTGTCAAACACGACATCATTAATTTTTTTTAAATTATAGAATTATGATCATTGAGGTATTTCTTAGTTTATTACTTTCTGTGGTGTAGGCCTACCCGTAGGTACATACATAAAAGAAATAATTGAAAAAAAAAATTAAACATTTGTATAGGTTTGCTTTTACGAAAAAAATTGGAGTCCATAAACATCAGAAACATAGTTTTTCATTTGATATTATCTGAATATCATTTTTCATCTCAACGGGCTATGAGGCTAGCGACTATATTCTAAAGAAGGTTGGCGCCATTCAGGCGAGCGGCCATAGAATAGGTAAAACCATTACGCAATAAAATAAAGGAATTTGCGAAAGAGGATGTCCAGTACTCAAGAAGAATAAATCTCATTGCAACGAACCCAAATAAAATTAGGAAAAGGGTTGAACGATTATGATGATTAATTTAGGCTCAAAAAATGATTGCACTTGTCTAGTACCACGAAGTCACGCTGCTGGAAGTTGAGTCTACACCTATGGGAAATCTGTGCTTATATAACGTTTATGAAAACTTAAATCACAGTTTAAGTCACCAGGCTGCGTTGTGCCAAGCTCCAAGCACATTCATTAATTAAACTGGTTTCCTTGACTGCTTCGGCTCGTGTTACCCATTTTTATTTTTTAAACTTTTGGCACAAATAATGTTTGGAGGCGAACTTAATAGCTTTTTTGCTTATATTATATCAAGCGTAGCGTGTTTCAAACTTTGAACGATATTTTATAAATGTATTTCTGTTACAATGAAGTCCTTACCTAATAGCTAAATTGACAAAGTTTTAATGAAAGGGAGACGATTGATCTATAGACAGTTTATATTTGTATCGAAAGTCATCATGGCGATGTTAATAAACTTTTAACGAATATTCTTTTATTGTTCGCATCTCTCATTACCGTAAAGTGTCTATAGAAAATGGCAACAACAGGTCAACAGCAAATTTAAATGATCCAATCAATTTTGTATAGCTTTAAATACTTAACACAAGACATAATGTTAGTAATGATGCTTCATCACTGACATATTAAATTGCTTTAATTCGAAAACTGAACTAGTTGAAGTAGGTATACTAGTAAAGTAACTGTTTGTTGATGGTGATTTTGTATTAAAAAAAATATTAACTGAGAAATAATTTTAAATATTATTAAAGGAACTGTCATATTTTTTTAATAATATATGCGGTCCAATACAATAACACTAGCTATCCCATGCAGCTCCTTCTGTATCTTATATTGTTCGTAGCGTGATGTTATAGTAATCCAACCCAAGCCAGAAAGAAGGTTATAGTAAGCCAAGCGGACTTTTTTTTAGAACTTTATAAGAGGAACAATTTTTCATACATTATACGGGTCTTTAACCATATAAGCGCAGCGCAGGCAATGGAAACTCTTAAAATAAATAATGACCCCTCTGATTTGTTATAAGTCATGGCGTGATGATTTTATAACCTGCATTTTCTGTATTCAACATGAGGAAGGTGACCACCACTTTTTCAATCAGGCAAAGTATAGTTATTTTAGCATGGTTTATATTTAAAAAAGGGGTAAGTTATAAAACTCCCAAATTATACTTTAATCTACCCTTGGCCGAATGTAAAAAACTATCGTAGCTTTTTAGGAAATTTAGTTAACACGTTCACTGCGGCTTGAGGTTGATTCAGCCTCATGGTAGACTTTACGCTGGTGCGGCGCGTAAAACTGTGTTTTCTCTCTAGTGCGGCGGCTGTTTACACTAAACCGTATGAGGTATGACAAAGACAAATATAGCTTTCTTTATGTCTGCGAAGCATTGACTCAATATTGTAAAAAAAATATTTGAGGTCGAAATACGCCTCAAACGCACTGATCACAAAATTAGTGAATAAGGTGCGGGTTGAGGCCGATTTCGACCTCCAGCGTCGGGACGCGCGGGCGGCGTGAGAGCAGGTAAGTCGACTTTAGTGACGCTACCATAGTCGATACTGGAGCACGTGTCTTTGCGCAATCGTGTTAATTGTTTGTTTTTTATTTTTGTTAAATTCTTTTGTTTAATGTTTTTTTGTGTGTTCAGTTATATATTTATAGAATGAGAGCCCGTGACACCCATACCTTAGTTATATTATAAAAGCTGAAAATTCTTCTATATATTTATTTATTTACACTTTCTGCAAAACATAACATAACCATTCAGAGTCTCAGCACATCCTTGCAAAGGGTCAAATAAGGAAACGTTGCGTCATTTGCTATGCAAAATTACGACTTACATTAGGTGCCATGCAGGCTGCAAAGAAAGTAAAAAAATATATGACTAATTGTTCACAATGTAAGAAAGCTATGTGCTTGCATTGTTTTAACGAACAGCATGCAAAGTAATATAGAATAAATTAGATGAACGAATAGTTTGTATTTTATTTAACAACACCCCATACTTTTATGCACAATACTATAGATAACAATATAAAAAAGTAAAAGAAATATAACATAGACATGGACATTCATCGATATAAATTCATTCCCATCACTAATGCCGCCCCGATTCAGTGCGATGTGTGGTCTAAAACGACCTCAAATATATTTTAAGTGTTTTCTCTAAAACTAAAAATCAGAACCCGGGGCGAAGCTAGGTGTACATAAAACAATACCATGCAAGTAATTTTAGCATAAAATTAAACATCGAATCACGCTTCTGATCAAGTTACAACACATTTACCAAATGACTGAAACATGAGGCAGAAAAGGCCTCAACCGCATTACAAGGAAGTTTAGCTTGGGGCTGATTCGACCTCAGCCGCACCAGCTGAAAGTTCTTCAAAATGTGGCCCGCAGTGAACGTGTTAATAGAGTTTTACGTTTCAACAAAATCTTGATATAGACAGATTTCACGCCTGTTCATTACTTTACCGTGTGCACGCCTCTTAATTAGCGTGATCACTCGTACACGTAGCTTTATAATCCTAATTAGAATCAAGTGTTATCCGATATCTTTGACCTAACAGTTGTTAAGAGGTTGTCAACTTGGAACTGTTTTTTTAAACCTATTCAAAACAGGAAGCGGTACTTAATTCGTTCAAATCATAAAAAAAATTAACCACAATAACATGTGTACATATTTTTGTATAGTTTCGTATTCAAAGATTCTGTTGTCCATGGCAAGATTATTAATTACGGTTAAAATCATTTAATAATACAGTACTTTACTTGATTACACAATGAGTTTAAAAAAAAAATGTTATAATCAAAGTACCTAGTAAATAAACACCGCTAAAAACTAATGGTCTTAGAACGTAGTAATAGGAGCATCACCTACCCGGTAAATCTAAATAATTTAAATTATGCAGAGATATGCAAAAAATTCGACAATCAATTGAATAAATTTCTTAGAACCGGTTGCAGTGTACTGTCAGGAACCCAAGCTATGAACATTAGTTTGAAATACAAATCATACAAACATCAATCAGGAAGATCATAAAGCTAAAACTGATTAAGCTTTGAAGGAAAATAATTATTTAATAGTACACATATGGCCTGCATTTCATTAGAAATGTAAAAAAACCGACCATACCGACCATTTCAACATATTACATTTTAGAAAATAAAAAACATATATTTAATTTATGTAGGTCCCGTATTAAAACTCTTATTCTATGTAATTGCTCGTGTATCTAGGACAATCTAGTTTCCTAACAATTACGTTCTAGAGCACTACGGAAATATGATGTGCACCGGCTATCTGTGCAATAAGGACGCTGTGAGCTGGCGAACAGATATAACAATAATGTATCAACTATAACAAGCTCTTAACAAAATAAATTGAGTGCCTTAGTCCTATTTATAAAAGTGTACGTGATATTTTTCTTGTATGTCGACACTTATGTAACAGTATTTGTTGTTTTTTTTAATATTTATGTTTTGACTCACTAACAAGAAACGTAAATATTTATGTAGAAGTAGCTAATGCCCGTGGTTCCCTTTGCGAACTTAACGGTTTGAACAGGAAAAAAGCTGTCAAGTGCGAGTCGGACTCGCTCATGAACGGTTCCGTAGCAGCAAGTAACATCATATAAAAGTTCTTGTAGTTTGTTGTAACTTTGATCGATCGATCGATGTTTTAATAATAGTGTATTGATTGAATGAAAGGGAAATTACGGTTTACAATTTATGACGTATTAAAAGAAAACTACTTACTAGATCTCGTTCAAACCAATTTTCGGTGGAAGTTTGCATGGTAATGTACATCATATATTTTTTTAGTTTTATCATTCTCTTATTTTAGAAGTTACAGTGGGGAGACACATTTTACCAAAGTGTTAAAAAATGTAAATAAAAACTTTAACTGAATAGTTTAGAAAAAAATGATTTTAGAAACTTCAATAATTTTTTTGAGTTTAAGTTCTTAGTATGGGGACCCCTATAATTTATAGTTTTTTTTATATTTTTGTGTAAAAATTATAAAGCGGTTCACAGAGTACATCTACTGACCAAGTTTCAACAGTATAGTTCTTATAGTTTCGGAAAAAAGTGGCTCTGACATACGGACGGATAGACAGAAAGATATGACGAATCTATAAGGGTTCTGTTTTTTGCCATTTGGTTACGGAACCCTAAAAAGTATCGTATGTTGTTCCCCAAGATTCAAAGTATCGCAATACCAAATTTCAATTTGGTCTATTCTATCTCACTCGCCCGATGAGTTGGTATTTATGTGTAAGATTAGTTTCAAGTTTTCTTTCTCTTTGCAGTTTTATTCTCCTTTAGAGTCTTCTTTCTTAGTCGGTATTTATGACACCCACGGGATGCATAAGGGTGGTGACACTCCGTATTTATTCATCCTTAGTTTCCGCTCTGACCATTTCGAAACCCCAACATCGCCTTAAAAGCCAAACTTACTAAATAAATATAGATAGAACAAGCCACCAATAGCCACCATTAATACACGAAATCTTATATCAAGAAAAAATCCTATTCAACAAAAAATTTAGGCATTTTATTATTAAGAATCTGTTCAATAGATTTTCTTACTTCAATGACTATTTAGAATGCCTCTGACAAAGAACTGTCTGTCATGCCTCTTTAGTATATATGCGAGGCGACCACCATCTTTATTAATTTTTTTTAAGAAATATTCTGAAAAGGAATGGAAAAATTATACCTACTATTCCTGAAATACGAGTATTATCTCCTTTTGTATTTTTGTAATCTGGTGTCATTAACTTTGAACATATAATAAATATAGATTAGTAGGTAACATGTTTCTTTATATATATATTAAAGTAGTATTATATTACATGGTACGTAATTATCAAGGTTCTGAAAAATATTCATAAAATTACTAAATATTTCAGAGTTGTTATAGATCGATAGTTTTGCCTTGACATTTATTTTATCTCACACTTCCTATATCAATCTTCGCACAAGGCTGAGGCACACCATTAATTAAAATAAACTAAATAATTATTATGACAACAGATATGTAGTGACATTTCAATTAAAGATTACCCAAATCTACACATATCTTTAAACAGTGCGTCTTCAATCATTGAAACAAATAGGTATAAAATATGTCTATAAATAATTTATAATTTTTAGTTTATTTTTGAAGTATTTAGAAATAGATAACTTGAAAATACGTATGTAATAATATAATCGCTTTATTGTACACCAGATCAATTGCAACAATATCTTAAAGCCAGGAGGTACAAGTGAGGACCTTAATGCTCAAAGGCAATCTCTTACAGGCAACCTATCATGTAAATCAATTGATTCTCAGCATCGCTAATACTTCTAAAAAGCGTAGGTATTCTTTTCAAAATCTTCGTACTTGAACAAAGTCAACCTTTTTTACATGAGTTTGGCAGTTTATCATAGAAAATATTCAGATGAATCTCATAGAATATCCACTAAGCGTCAATCTAGCTGTCTGTTCAATTTTAAGATTAAAATCAGCGGCCTTACTCTTGAATTTAATCCCATTCCCGTTTTATTCTAATACGAATCCAATTCCAATTCCAAACAATAACGGTGAAAATAGTTACGTAGCAAGCGTCGAATTCAAGAAAACGAAACGTCACAATTCCAATATTGAGCGTTCAGAATTGAAATCCAGAGTAAGGTTGCAGACCTTACTACCAACGGTTTTACTAGTATTTTTTTATCCTAGAGAGGCTTTATCTTTAAAGTAGCAAAGCCTGTGAGCTATCGGATTATTTTAAGTAGGCTATATTTTTATGAAGATTTATGTAACGTGACAGAGGGATAAAAATTTATGATAAATGGCGGCCCATTGGACAGGAAGAGCCTTCTATAAGAAAACAAAGTCTTTTAAACTTACTTCAGCAGTTTAATTAGATATTTAAAACTTTTAAAAATTGGTACTCTTACTAACTGCTTTGGTTATATAGTACCGATTTTGTAAAGCAATGTTATTTTTATAAAATATACTGTTTTTTTTATAAATGACCTGGAAAATATTGGTTGGAAAGAAGAACTAACGACCAATATAATAAACCAAATGAATATGCACAAAAATTTTACCTACTGTAATTTATATTTAAAAGCGTATGAGAGTGAGGTCCATTTAAGTATTTTTATTATTTATTAGACCACCAGCGGCTCCCACACTATGACAATGTCATAACTATTTAAAGTTCTTAAAACTAAACATCTCGTCACTTTGAAATATTCCTAGCTAGTGTTTTTTTTTGTGTTTCAACACTAATTTTAGTCGAACTTATTTTTTTTAAATATTCCTCGTACCTCATTACTGTAGTCAATCTCGCGTGACTGAACATATAACCAGAAATTACAAAATAAATACATACTTCTAAAAGCGGATATAGCAATTAATACATCGAATTCCGATTACCGGTAAATTTTCTCCGTACAATAACAACGTTAATAGCCACACAATTATTTGGATTACGGATGCTGCGAATGCTCACCCGCATACTGCAAGGTCAATCGGAATTTGGCATACCACATACCGTATTATTTTCTGGAATGTGATATTCCGGTAAAGTTATCATATTAGCAAAAAGCCTTTCCATATTTTTATTTAAATATTCTTTTACACAAGAGTACCTATATATACATCACATGTTATGACATAATGACAGACTGGTTACGCTTTATGAAAGTCACTTTGAGGCGGTATAATGAAGAATAATTACATTTTAAACATTTAAAAGGTGGCGTATATTAGATGAACGCTGTCTCCGAATAGAAATAATACATAACCAGATAATAAATGGACTTCTAACTGAATTAAACACATCTGCCAGCTATTATTTATATCCACCAGATTTTATTCTAAGTAAAAAGAAAAGGAGCTTAATTGTTCCTCGTAAATTGCTATAATGATCTGTCTGTGGTGGGAAGGATCTTCTGTGAAATGCTTGAAAAAAATTGCAGCTTCTATTTCGTATATTAGTCTGGAAAAAATATCAAGTTCTTTGGTGATTAGACTTACCTAAAAAGATTGAAAACATCGTTTACGCATCATAATTTTATTTTAGTTTAATATTATAATAATCTGAAATGTGTTAGTGATGTATATACATATTTAGTAAAATTGTAAGATATCTGTATATTAAAGATATTGAAGAAGAGCTAATAAAGAGAGTATTTGTAAAATTAAACATTATTTAGAGTTTTTCTATATTTATCTGTGTGCTAGTGCGCGCTAATCTCAAATATAGCTAAACGTATTTGGATGCAGGCAAAAATTATTATTAAAGGAATGATGGAACTACTATACCAACTAACTATACTAAACATATAAATGTCCCCAATTGAAAGCCCTTCCTTCTAACAGTAACTATGATTTTAATCAACTGCAGTACCAACAATAGGCTGGCTACCTAGGCTAACGAACTAAAAAAACTTTTCACTTCCAACCACAATGGTTACTCGAACAATATGTAGTTATATAGGCTTTGCAATCTGGCAAATAGTAGAAACTTGTGTACGTAGATTGTGGAGTACTACAGCTCTAGATCTTCGTAATTAAAACTGGACTATACAAAGCAATGTAAATCAAAAATTACAAAGGTTCACGGTTTGAAAGGTTGCTTATATTACTAACATTATTATTGATTCTGAACTAATAAAGTAACATTAACCCCAACATAAATTTAACTATTAATAAAAATGAAGTTCAATTTTAGAACATATTCAGAAATTAAAATAAAATCCGATTTTAACGCAACCCAAACCTACGTACCCTTCAATTGAGTCAATAAATCGTGCCTCAATGACTAATTTAAAGCCATTCAACGATAAAATAAACAAAATTATTTCCAAGGCACATTCTCTTCCAATTTTCTGCGTAAATATCTGTGTCAAAGTAAATAAATTTTACTTAAGGAGATACATAAAATTAGAGAAAGCAATATAAACAACTCCAAACTAATATTGATCACGTAGCATCAAAATTAATTAGTCCCTCTCTTGTTTCAGATCTAGCCCCTAGTAGGAAAATTAAGTTACTTGGCTTTTTAGCTAGAGATAAGTAGATTCTTAAATTACCATCCAGTAATAAATTTCTTCCCAGAAAAGGTAATCTGTTTTGAAAGTAATCTATAATATATTGAAAGGGAACTGTATTTAATCAAATGTAAATTTCGCAATATATGAAATTTAGACGGGGTAGACGCCAGAAAAAAGTCGTCCCCACTTTACGTGTAGGGGATTGTAGCATTTTGTCGACGTAATAGAAACATATCCATGCAAAGTTTCATATGTCAGTATGTCAACATCAGCCAGTGCCACCTACCGAGTCAGATTGTATTTTCAAACTATCTATTAACCCATTTAAATATACACAGAAAAGGGCGTATATATCGTTCTAGTCGTTTAAGAGGAGTTGGTTGGTTGCAGACGACAAACATACTGACAGCAAAATTTTGTGTATCAAAACATTGGTCCGTCCGATATTGGTTGACCAAGAAATATAATTCATCGTCTGTATGACTGGTTCTAAAAAATATTCCACATCAATAAAAATTATGTCCTGATAATGAATACAACTATTACCAAACTTGCCTTTAACTATTGACAAAATACGAGTATTTGGTCAATGTCTTTAACCAAACTATATTTCGGATTCTAAAAATAAGTGACTGAAATAAAAATATAATTAATAACAGATTTTAAGTTCACCTGCGGTATTTTTTATGCCAATTTTGCCTTTCTGGCAGATCACAATATAATCTCTATATAATTATGAAAATTTAACGTGTGCAAGGTTAATTACTCACCCACTTCGAGATTAGCATAAAGTACGTTTGAATATGTTCAATCCTTGAAGAGATAGGGAAGTAAGAGAAACAGCCTTATGTCCTTTGCTGCCTAACTTCGCGACCTAGAATAATAGAAATACACTCCAACTAGTATTTAAAGGGTCTAGGGCTGTCTTTATATAAAGCGTATTATGTACAGTGTTTTCTGCTATTGCAGGCACGATAGATTTTAAACTCAGGCAATTAATTCTTTAATAAAAAAATATACCAGGAATGCATATAGTAGGAACGTGCTTCAGATACAGTAAATCAAGTCAAGAGAAATAAAATATCATATATCAATCAGGAGTACATAGCTTAACTATTTTCCAGTAAATTCACTGAGTAACATTTGTACTACACATTGATAAACTGGTCTGATCGACTATAAATTTACAATTGGCCTGTCTTATAATTATGAGCTAGTTAAAAAGTTTCGTTTTTGAATCAAATGGTTAATTGATTTAAATTAGTATGTTGTTCTGTATATTACGTTATATGTGCTAATCGTTTAAAAAGAAAGAAAAATGATTTAGTCGAGTTCCACACATACAGTAAGATAATTTATTTAGAATCAGATTGTGTGTGGTGACGGATTAAGAATATAAAGTGTCACCACCCCTATTCGTTCGATGGGTGTCGTAAGAGGCGACTAAAGGAACAAAATAAGCAGCTAACATCACTGCCAAGAGAAGGAAAACTTGAAACAAACCCTTTACCAACCAGTCTGGCCAGCGTGGTATAGTAGGCCAAAACCTCCTTTCAAAGGAGAGGCCTATGTCCAGCAGTGGACTGTTAAAGGCTGTTGATGATGATGATGTGTGTCCAACACTAGGAAATGCACCGAAAGTATAGATCAAGGCGGGTTACTTTCTGAACTGAATACTACGCGGTGACTTTCAGATTACACTCTCTAATTAGCAAAACAATAGAGCGTACTGCAGCGTTTGAAAAATAAATAATTGCCGAAAAACCGAAATTGGCGTGGCAGTCGCGTTGCGACAGCTATCTCCCTCTTGCCCTAGCAAAACGAACAGAGTACAAGAAACGTTCATGAACTAAACAGGGGGCAGACACTACTTTTAATCTTAGGGTCTCCGCTTCTATGTATGCTGTATTCATGGCCGCCAAACAAAGTTCAGACGCGACTAAACTATGAAACAGCTGTCAAACGTTTGTCATTTGAGATTTGCATTGATAACTTCAAAAAGTTTTGTTCTTTATTTAGTTCCTAATTGAAATTGTGCAATTTATTTCTTTCAATCTATTGCCATGTTCTGTTGTACCTACGAAGGTCTCAACCAAAGACTTGGGCAGCTCGCACAAATATGCGGCTAGCCACGTTCTTCAAATCACAGGTTAAACTTAATATCAATCTGTTAAAATATAAATAAATAAATTTAGAAAATCTGTTTAGATTAAGTATACGGAACTTACATGAAAATGTTGGAAATCTTTTGTCTTCGTGTCTTTTTATTCTGCCTTCTGGAACGATTTGACCGACTTTGACGGGACTTTCACTGCAGATGACATAGGTAAGTAGTAACTTAATGTAATTAAGCCGGGATCAGCTAGTATAAAATAAGTTCTTATGACGCAATAATGAAATATTGCGGTGGCACAATTAAATAGGCACTACTTCAATGTGTCTTAATTTAACTAAAATCTCATATACATAATTATTTATTTATTCCTGACTAATTTTATATAAGTAAGACATTAAGCCTAAAAAGTAATATTTAAAAAAGCAACAGAATATCACTTTATCAAGAATTTTTTAATTAGATTCACATTATTTCTGCTTCTACATACTTCCATCAATGTAAAAAATAATTGCTATGACGGTAAGATTGTAATTAATAACACTAAATGCATTCAATATTTATTTAAGTGGTTATTTATTCATTCAACCCATTACCGTGGAATCGATGCTCAAATTTGCAGACGACATTAATTAATTGTTGAAATCGAAGGGTCGGAACAGCGATCCATAGATAAATATTGTACACAAAGTCGAACGCTACAAGTATGGGCAAGTGATAACCATATATCTTAGGGTTTAGGTATTGAAGTCCATTATACGTGTTGTGTTAGAAACTTTATTGGGTGAATTTCGCAAAAATAAAACACGTTATTTCGAACTATCGGCAGTTATTAATTTTATATGTTATTAAATCATTATATTTTCTATATCAGTTTATTTCTAATATGAAATATACGCTAATACCGCCTTAAATCTACAGTTTTAGTAGACCGATGTTATAAATGAAATTTGATAAAGAACACGAAGATGATTATTGTTCACTTTTATATATAAATCTCTTCAAAGAGATTCAAAATTGATATACGAGGAAAATTTATAATTTGTAAATTTGTCATGTTTGTATTGAAAATATTTTTCTGCTCATTTTTCAATTATATTTAGTGTACTGTAACAAAAGATCCTTATCTTTGATTGGTTTCTTTTAAAGTCGAACCCCTACTGGGAGCCATCAATTTTGAAAATTAATCCTTTCAGATTGGAAAAATAATAGAGAAAATGACGGTAGGGAAAACTAATAGAGGTGGAGATCTGGAACCATGAATAGAGATCAAATGGTGATGCAACACCTTGAAGTAACTGAGATCACTCGTCGCAACCAACTCTGGTATTTGGGTATTTTTTAGCAAATTCCTAATAACAGCCCGGAGTTTGGAAGTTTAGCGGTGATTGTCGGTCCCGGTTATCATGAAAATCTAAAGCAATCGTTATTGAGCAGTCAGTCACCTCAAATTAACTGACAACTCAACAAGTCACCTCTTGGACGGTGCAGCCAAATATCATCTGACCGATGATATTTGGCTGCACCGCCGATATAATCAGCCAAATATCAGTTGACCGAAGACCCCGTAGATTAATTAACAACGGAAAACTCTCAAATAGTAGACTACACACCATTGAGCATCATCGTCGAGTTGCCAGCTTATCGATTTTTTATAGGATACACTCTGGAGAGTACTCGAAAGCTCTTTTCGAACTTATCGAGCCATCTCCATTCCTTTAACGGACTACTAGGTCTAGTAGAGTGAACAGGTTTCTTTTGGATGGGCGTGTACCATCTTCGTTTTCATCTACACTTTCCATCAGGTGAGATGAAATAAAAACGCCTATTCCATTACAACAATGAAAAAAACTAGTTCAACCCTTAGTTCTCCCTTAGGGTTGCAGAGGTCTGAAGCCAGTCGTTCCATGGAAAAAATGGTATTCAGGTTAAACCAGTAGCCGACCTCAAAATAATGTTGGGAATAAGGGTAGTAAGAGGACGATATAGTGATTTCCAAGCTGGCCGTAAACGTGTCGAAGACGAAAAGCGTCCTGAGCGACCATCAACCTCAATCGACGAAGCTCACGTCCAACAAATCAAAGATTTGGTGTTGAAAACCCGTCGATTAACGATTAGAGACCTTGCTGATAAAGTTGGCATATCGAAAGGCTCAGTCAATACGATTTTGAAGGATGTTTTGGACCTCAAGCGCG
This sequence comes from Phragmatobia fuliginosa, assembly GCA_932526445.1. NCBI lineage: Eukaryota > Metazoa > Arthropoda > Insecta > Lepidoptera > Erebidae > Phragmatobia > Phragmatobia fuliginosa. The sequence continues at coordinate 40,685,932 of OW052057.1, read as the reverse complement.
TCAAATCTCGACTAGTACCAAAAACATTGAATTCGTGACTCGTAATCAAATGAAGGTCAAGTTGACTGTTCTCTTCGATTATCGTGGTGTTGGGCCTTATGAATTCCTTCCAACCGGCCAAACAGTCAACAAGGAATATTATTTGAACGTTATGCGTCGTTTGTGTAATGCTGTCCGCCTAAAAAGGCCGGAATTGTGGAAAGACAATTCTTGATTTTACACCACGATAATGCACCATCCCTTGAGTTTTTGGCGAAATGATCACTCTTAATTCGTGATCATTTTCAAACAAGGCATATCGTTCCGCAACCACCGTATTCACCTGATCTGGCGCCGTGCGACTTCTAGCTGTTCAACAAGCTCAATAGACTGCTCCGAGGACACCGTTTTAATACGATAGAGGAGATTCAAGCCGCAGCGAAGACGGAACTGAAGGCCATCCCGGAAAGTGGCTACAACCAGTGTTTCGAAGGTTGGAAGATCCGTTGGCATAAGTGCATTGCATCGGGAGGGGATTACTTTAAATGGGATGAAGTTTATTTAAGAATATTTAAAGAATTTGAAAATAAATACAGTGTCATCTTATTTTTTGGACGTTGTAGTATATCGTGATACCAAAGGATAAAACATCGATAACCCGGACATCCTATCTAAATTTTATCTTAATGTCCCTATTAAATCATTACGTTATAATCCACCACTTTATGTACCTCAAGCGTCGGTATACTATAGGCAGAATTCATATGTATTGCGTGCAAGTAAACAAATAAACACGATATGCGAGCAGCATGGCTTTGATCTTTTTCAAACAAGTGTGTCCTCAGCCAGAAGGCGCTTAAGCCTTGATTTTTTTAGCAGTATTGATTGAGAAGATTCAAATTAAGTATTAATATCTTATAATATCTAAGCTCAGTCACTAACCAAATCAAACTTACTCAATATTATTTTTATCTCTAACATTGTTAAGTGTACATTAAGTGTGCAGCGATGTTCGCAGTTTAATTATCTAATATATTTTTGTAAGCGGAGACTTGTAATTGGCTGCCAGCCTACTATAATGTTATTATACTGTTTCTTGTAGCTGTAAGTCTTCCATAGTGCTTAAATAAATAAATAAATAAATGTCTCTTACTGTTTACTTTACACCATTTTTGGTAGATCTAGAATCACCCGAATATAATATTTGCTTGAATGGAGTTCAAAAATGTACATATCTGTGATTGAAAAAGGATATCTTCCAAGAGGGAGCTGATAAATATTAAAATTATTAATTCATATTAATAATTTTAATATTTGTCAATCGTTGTCAATTTTTTTTATTAAATTTTAATACATTTGAATGGAATATCTAATAGCTTTTCCTATCCCTAAGACTTTATTTGGTAATAAAAACAACATCTAAATATTGATTATTTTTACTACCTACTGAAAACAGTGCGTATTCCCCTAGCAAGATTTACATGAAGACATGTTTACAGAGACCACGTCTGGTTTTTACGACCTTCCCACATAAACCAGGCAGCAAACTAATAAATTACTAAGCTTTCCACTTATATTTGTTACTAAAAGCTATTTTTCTTTTTGGGATATCATATTATATAAAGTCCTGATAGTAAATTTTGACGCAGTGGCTAATAGGGTTCTTCAAACTATAAAAATGTCTAAATATAATAGGGAAATATTTTATTTTTACCATTGACTTAAAAATGAGAAATGATTTAAGTTTGTCCATATACTATTTTACGGTCGAACTTGTCTTGTAAATTTGTAGTAAAATGACAGTATTCGTGCTATCGTATTCCATTGGTGAGTGTGAGAGCGGAGGCCCAATCTGCACCATCCTCTCATTCAGAAATATTTCACTAAGCCGCCATAGTGTGGGTCACATAGATATCGTGGTGGGTCACTATGCTGCACTGTAAGTACTTGCAATGAGGATGGTGGCCCCCACTCCTGGATTCTACACATTTCTTTCCATCAAGCATAGTAAAGTCACTTTGGTTGAATTATATACAAAATAAAAAAAACAACTATATACCATAAAACTAAACGATTACTGAAAAACAAATTGTACTTTTCTTAGTTTTTTCCAATTGAAGAAATAATTAATATTGAAGAACATATTTTATCTACGTAACATCGAAATAAAGAGCCTTCGGTTCGAAAATAAACGTTTAGGCGTTTCTAATTTATCACTGTATGCGAAGGGTAGTGTCGGTATAAATTTACTATCGAATACGTATTCCGGTAGACACAGGGTTTTGGGGAGATGGTTCTTATAACGAGCTGGCCTTAGTGCAACAAATTACAGAAAACGTTAAGATGGAAGTGTTCGACCTCTGTTTCAGGATCAATTTGATATGGGAGACCATCTGCTTTCAATAAGTTCGATTCTGAAAATCATCTTTGAAAACCCCGCGCAAGGTGACGACCCAAGTTATAACGCGTTCAGCGTCCATAAGTAGTTCGACCTCACCAAATTCACACTAAATAGACTAGCTACACTCCATTGATGAATTAAAGATGAATCAGTAACCAGACGGCTGTCATCTTTAATTTATATGATATTGTGGTTATCTCACTGACACTCTGCTAATCACATCTGCTTCGGTCACATTTCTGTGAAACTAGCACGCACAGATTCGTGTTTCAGTTTTGCGGTAATGAGAACACTATTCAATGTATATGTACCAAGATAGTAGAAAACCATTATTTGGGAAATTTAATACAAAAAATCACACATAATAATACACAATATAGCATTGTTATTATCTAGTAAATGAAATTGAGAAAGTTGAAAAACCTTGGGGTAAAACTTATATAGTACTAAAAATAAAAATCTAATCTGAGTTGTATTGTGAAAATTTTATGTTCTGGTCAGAAAACGACCGGAAGAAGGTTGCGTAGTGGAACACTCTTTATCAATTTAGTTACTGTTTGACGAAATGCGACTGTACTTTGCGTTGTATTAAAAAAAGATGACTTAAAACGGATTTGCATTATTTAGATTTACACAACTTATCATACATCATCCTCCAAGTATATGCCAAACTAAGCTGAAGAAGGCCTTCAGTCATCTACGACGCAGTTAAATATTTACGTATTTTACTCCCATTTAACCTTCACAATTCACTATCCATATACCAGGCGATATCGAAATTTCGTAGATAGACTATCGGGTTATGAGGACTTCAACTGCTTTTACTTCGTACTGTCTGAGGCACGGATGGAGCTCTAGACAAAACAGACTGACCTGACTAAAATTGCTCGCTAGTCTAATATGACTGGCATGAAAACACGATTCTGCAGTGAAATGTAGTAATACATCAGTATCTGTTAATCAGATGCTGTTGTAAATTTACTTTAATTAAAAAACCTTAAATTAACTTTTGTAAGGCAGATGAGATGGCGGTACGGTCGGCCGGATATGACGACAAAGCGAAATGACATCATCTTCTCGTCCAATTAGACAAATTGGATCTTTGTTTTATCTCCACGTCCAACCTGAAAGTTAATTAACAAAAATATTTAAATTTTGTGCATTTATTGTCTCTGTCAAAGTATTGACGTGATCCTCTGGTTTAAAAAATCTCTTGAACTTTGCCCTAAATTACGGCGACGAAATTCATTTGACCTGAATTTATTTAAGACTACTGACAAGTTTACCCCTTAACGGCTGTTGGAAAGGTTTCAGAGTTTGTTTAAGCTCTTTCCTATTAGCCTTAGGTTAGTGAAAACAAAGATAATTGAATGAACTAAGTTTGAAGGGCACGTCTTGTAAATATACATATGTAGTTCGTTGATTGTTTTCATTGTATCTCTGTTACTAACGGGCGTTATTAAAGGCTTAAGTCATTTTCACTAACTATACTTAAGCCGTCTCTTTAGTAAGTACCCCGTACACGTAGATAGCCTCTAAAATTTTAAACACTTCTTGTGACTCTTCAGTTGCAGGCGTCTGTTAGTGACGGTGTACTATGTCTATACTACAGCGTATATGAATTATCAAAAAGCATTTGACACGACTTCATATTTAAGCATCTGAACAACAATCAAAAACATAAAACACCAGTACAAATAGAGTTAAACTACAAAAGATTAGTCCAAGAGTACCTCTTAAGAAAGGCAAGGAGATCCTCTATCACCGACACTGTCTATCGCCGTTCTAAAGACTATAATTATACTAGAAATGGTATGGATTAACATCGGTGGAAATTACTTCAGCCACCTTCGTTTTGCTTGATGATTTAGTACTTACTACTCTTATATTTGTACTTGCTCTAATTGTATGTAATTTTTTAGTATCATACTAAATTTTTTAAGACAAGTGACACATAAGTTTGTTTTTAAAACTGTGTTTATCATCGGCTAATTTAGTTAAGGCTAATTTATTCAACGCGCTAATTACAAGAAGCACAGACATGTACGTAAAGTGTGACCGACTTCAATATTTCGCATTTATTTATTCTATTCTACGTAACCCCTGGGGACTGTATGGAATACCTGCTGTCCACCGGCAATGCGAAAAACATTAATATTGAATTAACTGAAATATATTTGTAAGGTGTTGTTATAGCCCAAATTTTAAAATATCTGTTCGTAATTGCCACATTTTCAAGGATTTTTTATCATTTTTCGTGGGTTAATTTAAATTTAAAATAACTAATAAGAAACAAATTCAAAAAGAGATTTCTCCAGCTTAATAAATTTCTTGATATATAATTATATATCAACAGAAATCTCTATAATCATATATCTTTCAATTGAAATATTAGTTTGCAACTAGAGAAAAATATTAAAATGTCTTTGTGCTTATTCAGGCTAATCTGTGAAACATCTGGACCGATTTTAACGAAACTTTCACTGGCAGATAGCTGATTACATTTTATAACTTAGTACCTGACAAATTAGGGTAAGACTGATTTATATTATAAATTGATAAAGATGACACATTCATAATGAGAGTGGAGTCCCATGATATTCAAGCGTAAATATTTTGTCATAGAACACTAGGTACTACTTAATGAAGTTCATTGACTGCACTACACCGTTCAAGGAAGTCTTTATGTGTATTATAACATTTCTGTCAGGAACCTTCCTGGAGTATAAACTAATGTTAGCCCTGTGGATAACTTAAGGCTTGATCAGCTTACGTTGCTGTTATTAATAACTAGTTTTTTTTTTTTAAACATTATCGTTTTGAATAATTTCAATTCAGTTCGATCGAAATCGACACAAAAATTAAATTTATGGTTTCTTTTACCTCAACATTCTGATTTTCTTACTCTTCTTTCTTTATTTTAATTTTGATATTGTGAGTATAAACATATTATTCTATTAAATTATAAATAACAGATGAGTAAAAGCATGGAATCCAAGAGGAACTCCAACGTATAAAAATGTTACAATTTTTTCCAGTAAACATTTTAAAAGGCGAATATTTAAAATATCAAATGTCTCTCTTTAATCAATGTTATGTAACTATTTAGTAATATTAAATTCCTCAGCGATTAATGAATATGATTATGAAGTAAGTAATATAACTTGATTTTTATACACTCCAGGGTACCTAAGTTTGTATTACTTGTATCAGTCTGACATGAGTCGACTGAAAATAAATACCTTAAAATTTAGTACATTTATATTTATTTTAAAAACACAAACTACAATTAAAACAAATAAAAATTTTTGGCTAAAAAGCTAAAAAAGCTCTTTTAAACAACTGACTTAATATAATCTTTGCTACAGTTCAAATTAGGTTAGTATACGTACTATCAGCTGAACGGAAAGGTAAACTTCGGTATTAAGAAGAATGTCGTCGGTAAGTCTGAAAACTTGTGGAATTTAGTGTTAACATAAACCGAGTAAAAATGCTTTGCGAATATTTAAACTTTAAGATTTCCTTTGACGGAAAGTTCAGAGTAGAACCTTTATTTCGACAAAATCTTGAATAAATATTATCATTACATATTGACAATCGGAGTAGTAGATGATTCACACTGAAAGTTTTGCCTTACTGACCAGCCAAATATTTGAGTTTCGAAAGTTATATTTTTCTTGAAAATGAAAACGTAAAGAGTTTGTGAAGATGAATTTTGACGAGGAATCGCGTGTCAATTATTTTTTGTCTGAAGTTGAAAGTCGTTAATCGTGGCAACAACAATGCTATTAATTTTTTCACATCAATTATGAACAAAATACATGGCTGTCAGGAGCTGGATGTGAGAAGCTCAAAATCGATCAGTGGTGTGCAATGGGAGAGGCTTATGTCTAGCAGTGGACTGCGATAGGTTGATGATGATGACTATGAAAAAAAATAAAAACAAGAAGCTACGAACGGATCAATGTATTAGAAGTAAAGACAACTTGTTGAGCTTGAAGTACACTATCTGTTTCAACTGTTGCTGACATTGTCTTTTTAATGTGTTTCTATTATCGTGATCTCACCTTTGTATTCTACTTTCGCCATAACCAATAACTGCCGATAAGGGCATTCTGATAATGAAGATAATCTAAATATCTTGGAATTTAGATCTATATCACATGTCAGGTCGTTTGTCCGACACGTCAATAATATAATAGTTAGTTAGGTGTGATCAGGTGTGGTGATGTTTTTTTCTTTTACAGAGTTTTTCAACCCCTGTTCATCCCATGGGTATCGTAAAAGCTGACTAAGAGAAAAATTCCTTTCCACAACATCACTACAAAAACAAGGGAAAATTGAAATGGTTTATTTTTTATTTCCCTTGTTTTTGTAAATACGAACCCGTCTGCCATCTTGGTACAGTGGACCAAAACATTATTTTTAATATGAGGCCTATTTCTTGTAGGGGACTGTTATGGGCTATTGATAAGGTGGGAATCAAATTTATTACCTCCGGCTTAGCAGTCAGGATAACCGACCATTAGTACAACACGTAGTAACAACAACAACAGTAGTTTTTTAAGAGCCTTTCCTGGCATTTTATGACTTGCTTAGTTTGATCAATTTTTTTTGTCCCATCCTTAAGTTAGAAGGGGTCTAAAAGATAATAAAATAATAAAATAAATATTTTGGACATCTTACACACAACATCATCTAGTCCCAAAGTAAGCAGAGCTTGTGTTATGGGTACTAAACAACTGATATAAATACATAAACATACTTTTTTTTGTAAATACATACATATTATACATAGAAAAACACCCAGACTCCGAAACAAATATTTGTGGATCACACAAATATTTGGTCTGACCCGGGAATCGAACCCGAGACCTCTTGATCAGCAGCCGCATACGCTAACCACTAGACCAACAAGGCAGTCAAAACAGATATTTCAAATGAACCAATTTACATCTCATCGACGGGTTCTATCAAGGATCGTTAAATATACTGGTATTGGACTGTCCGTATCCATCCACAGCAAGTCTTTTTTTTGAAAATAAACAATATCTTTCAAATTAGCTTACAGTTTTTTGAAATAAATATATAACATTTAATAATTTTAACTGTTAAAAGATTTATTTTTAATCTTATACTATATCGTGCAATTTGTAAGTTAATGGGATTATCTTTAAAATATTTCGTTGTCAAAATTTACGTATAAATTTTCCATTCAAATTTTGGTCACTGCATTTTCATATTATTACCCTCCGAACTCGTTTCGAGGGTATACAATGGGCATAGAATAGATTTTTGCAGCGAACATTTGTGTACGATACCTACATGATATGGACAACATACCTTTCAATACAAAGCATCAGTCATACAAAAACAGTGAGGATGGTGACTACAACTCCTGGATTCTTCTCATACTTCCCATAGGGCAGACTGGAGTCATTTTGGCAGCGAATCTATAAAAAAAAAGAAATCTGGATGGCCTTGTATCACAAAACGATTACTGCAGCTTAAGAACACTAGTAACGTGCTTTATTCAACATCTTTGAAATATACTCTATACTCTCCATTCTTGAATAACCACTTAATGAATGTACAGAAAAGTAGCGTGCGCTATGTCACATGTCACATAAATGTAGGTTTGATGACGATAAGAAATACGGTAATAACGTGCGGCCTTGGGAACCTTATAAAATTGATTATCGGACCCGAACCGTTATATTTACATTTTATTGTTAGAGATACATTTATAAATAATGCAAATCACATGAACATTTAAATAACTCACTAAATCTTTTACCAGAACTATGCCAACATAAAACCTGTTTAGTATTATTTAGCGTAAGTATAGTCGTCACAAAATAAGAAGCCCGTTTTGACATTTATCATTTGACATGCCGCATGTAAGAAATTAAAAAATCAAATTCATAATCCTATTTAATTACTATGTTACCCATACACTATCACAACGCGTATCATAAAATAAGCATCAAGTTCAACTTGATATTGAAAAATTGCACTCAAAAACACGAATTAATCGTATTAGTTACGCCACGATGACAAATGTCAAACCGGGCTTCTTATTTTGTGACGACATTAGTAAAACGTAATTTAAAATTTACTGTCTTTGAAAATAAAAAATATTCTCTATAGCATCAAGTATCTTTTGCGTGAATTATGGTCATAATATTTAGGCAAGATACTTGAGTAGGTAACCGAATCTCGCTGGTAAGGTAACTAGGTCAAGGTTTCGACCACTCTTTCGTAAAGCACTAGTTAATTATATTATACGCACGCACATCATTTCAAGCTTTTGAACTTAAACAAGATGTTTAGGAACAGTATTTGAGGGTCGAGAAACTTATTACATGTTTTACAAGGTACCTTATTAGTATTACACTAATAATTATCTAGGGAAGGATAGCAGAAATTCGTATTTCACTTGTCTGATGTTATAATAATTAATGTAAGGTTGTTATTTTGCAAAATTTTGATCTACCACTTTTGGCTCGTTTGTTTCCAAATGAATAAAAAATAAATTATAGGTTCGGAGTTATGATGCAACTAATTTTGTTATGCCATAAGTTTCACGTGCTTACGAGTTAAACTTGCAATCACGATTATCGGTACTTAGCAAAACTTGTTACACTACGAATACATTTTTAAGAGAAAACTAATTTGTATATATACTAAATACTTTATGTATGTATACCTTTCACAATTTGATGGAATAAAACTATAAGTGAACATTGTTTCAAAAATGTTTTACTGTTAATTTTTCATTGTATTCAGTAATTAGTCAGTTAGAAAGTACAGAGCTTTCTGTCAAAGATATAAGATTCAAAAATTTAAATTAAAACGTATCTCTTATAAGAATATTTCGTGCAGTGCACTCAGTTTTATAGTTCAGAGGAAAGCTGCTTAATCTATTTCATTTGGAAGTTTTACGATATTTCACTCTTACGTTAAAACGAACTTCATTTAACAAAGCAGCTTGAAAACCCCCTTCTAAGGGCTGAAACTGCGTTAAGCAGCCGCCCGCAACGGGTGCCCGCTTAACGCAGGGGGACTCTGTGGGAACGTTGCGGAGACGGATTATTTTATTTACGCGGTGTCACTCGATCAATTTTAATAGTTTGCATGTTTATTTGTACGTAGTAAAACGACGACTAGCGTGCGTGGGTGCGGGGTGCGGCACCCGGTGACGGACGCCCGAGCGGGTCCCCGCGACGACGTGGCACTTTTGTATGGCGCCCGCTTAAAGCAGTTTCAGCCCTAAAACCTTCCCGTAGTGCTCGCACTAGATCATCCTTTGGTAAAACCAGAGACACCAATGTCTCACAGAAAGATAATATTTTCAAACAGTATAATTACTTTTAAAGCCCCCCTTGTTAGGACCTTTATTATGTATTCTACAGGGACACGGATTACCTGGATTATGTCACAGAACATCAACTTTCTCCCTTCAACCGCTTGTTTTTATCTCCCCGTCACTCAGACATATACATAGATCTACGGATACCTGTGGAGTGTTTTGATGTTTTCAACTAAATTGTGTTCGTTATGACAGGCGGACGCGAGAATTCACACAAGGGTGTTTAAATGTGTGAATTTCGTAAATGTTTGGTGCCTCAAATTACATTCTGTAAACGAGAAACTCTCAGTTTCGAGATTCTCACTTTAGTTAACTATCAAATAATTAGAATGTATATACATCTTCTTTGTCAGTAAAATAAAACCTTCAATAAATAATGTGTATATACTCTATACAAACAAATAAATTTAATTCGAGTGTCTATTTGTAATATTCAAATAACCGCTTTTTATTAAATGCATAATATAAATGTGTATACACGGTATGCCAAATCCTTTTTTTTACAATTTTTTGTCTGTCTGTCTGTATGTTTGTTCCGGGTTATCTTTGGAACGACTCTGGACTATCACTGGCAGAGAGCTGATGATATAAGGAGTAACTTAGGCTAATTACTTTTAGACTAGCTTCTCTCCGCCTCGTTACTCGCAATTTACGAATATAACCGGGACTCAGCTACTAAAAAATAAATTCGCTATTTGTATGCTCGTGAATATTAAAGTTAGCGTCATCTTTTGTTCAATTGAAAAATGAGCTTGACTAGTGTCATTTTCAACGAGATCTTAAGAATTTAATATTTATTACACGGAATGAAAATTAAATATAAAGTGAGATGGGATGTTACAACAGAATACACCAGTAAAAAGAGCAATGGTAATGAGACTGCAAGTTAGCGCTAAGAAATTGAGATTTCAAAATAATCAGGTTTTCATTTTATGCGAAGTATTCGTGTTAGTTTTTAATTTGTTAAGAAATAAAAGTAAAAATGATAATAAATCATCATAATGAATACAAATCTGTACATACATTTTTACAAATAAATAAAATTGAAAAAGTTTTCAATTTGAAATGAAAATTATTATGCATTTATTTGAATTGCTGTCCGTGTGGTAACGGATTAAGAATACAAAGTGTCACCACCCCTATTCATTCCATGGGTGTCGTAATAGGCGACTACGAGAACAAAATAAGCGGCTAATATCACTGCCAAGAGAAGGAAAACTTGAAACAAACCCTTTACCAACCCGTCTGGCCAGCGTGGTATTATAGTAGGCCAAAACCTCCTTTCTAAGGAGAGGCTTATGTCCAGCAGAGGACTGTTATAGGCTGTTGATGATGATGATTTGAATTGCAAGCATTTGAAAGTACGAGTATATATATTATGATACTTACATCAAAACAGCAATTTTTAAAATTCTTATCTATCTATTCTTATGTTTGTTTTGTAAAATCTCTGAAACGGCTGGGCCGATTTTGACGGAACTTTCACTGTCTGGTCACTGACAATATAAGGAGAAATTAAGGCTATTTTTAGATTAGTTTCGCTCCGCGGCGTTACTTGCACTTTACAACTATAACCGGGGATAACACCATGGGACTCGTCTAGTACAGAATTGAATCAATATACAGATGATTCACCATACATTACTTATAATTCACATTTTTGCGAACTTTGAATTCCATTAATTCAGATGTTTTTTTCTTCTACAGCCAGAATGGTGAACCCATGCGAACGTCGATCTATAGCATGTATACTGCTGGCTATTGTCGCAGTAGTAGCAGCAGCGTCTTACGACCGCGAGAGACTGGAAATTGCTAAGCAGATCTTGGAAGAAGTACCTCTGACTGACGGGTAAGTATCTAAATATTAAGTTTATCTTAGCTAGATTACTCTCGTAGAAATGAATGGCTTTCTTTGAAATAATATATGCCCATGGATTATGGAATGCGGCATACTTTTTATGCTCAACACACACAATGGAATAAGTCAGACGCCAATAAAAGTCACAAACTGTTTGCCAAGGGCATGTAGCCAGCGTCTAATAAACTTCGTAAAAGACGGGAAAAAAGTTCCAAACTACTGAATACTTAAGTGAATGAAGAAAACTTGCGGCAATTTTCTATGGTCAGCTGACGTCACTTTATTTTACAATAGTTATGTATGAAATATTCAAAATAAGTCCTTGTTGAAATCTTTATCAGTTAAAAGGCAATTGAGTGCTGAACTATCATATTACGTAAATAATTCAATCTATTTCTAGGCTTTAACACATAAATTATTGAAATGATTAACATTTCATTGTTTTGCTGTTAAGGCCTGTAAACTACTCAACGGATTTGGATGTAATTTAACAGTAATATAGTTTATACATCGGAATAACACATAGGTTAGTTTTTACTGCAATAATCGAGATACACGTGGAGCCGCGGGTGAAAGCCTATTAAATAATAACTGCAACACAATTTCACGCCATGATGTGGGTCACCTGCTGAATAATCTGCACTCACAATGAGAATGGTGATCCATTCCATCCCATGCAAGCAGAGTAGAGTTACTTCGGTAAAAAAGATACTGTATCTGACATCTCAAAGCCGAGATAATGTTGTGGTACGTACTACAAATAACAGCGTACAATAATGCAGCTCACCTGACCGTCATTTTTAGGGTTCCGTAGCCGAATGGCAAAAAACGGACCCCTTATAGATTCGTCATGTCTGTCTATCTGTCTGTCTGTCCGTCCGTATGACACAGCCACTTTTTTCCGAAACTATAAGAACTATACTTTTGAAACTTGGTAGGTAGATGTAATCTGTGAACCACATTAAGATTTTCACATAAATATAGAAAAATAACAATACATTTTATGGGTCCCATACTTGGAACGGAAACTGAAAAAAAAATTTTTCATCAAACCCATACGTGTAGATATATATATAGATAGGTGTTCAAAAATGATATTGAGGTTTCTAATATAATTTTTGATGTGAAACATCTATAGGCGCACGTAAAATAGATTTCCGGCCTGGCGACTGGCGACGCTTCGTCACGGCACGCTATACGATGGTATATATATACAGTCTATATGCAGTAGTGTGTACGGTGTACACACTACTGCATATAGACTACTATTTTAATAATTAGTAATATTTTATCATTATGACATATTTAGTTCCTATTACATTATGTTCTTTTCTGCATATTACTTTTACAAAATAATGGCGATGTTTCACATCTGCCAGGCGTCCCGTGACGGCTCACATTTTTTTTTCTAAACTTAATAGTTTGCGCAAGAGACACTTCCAAAGTGGAAAAAAGTGTGTCCCCCCCTGTAACTTCTAAAATAAGAGAGTGATAAAACTAAAAAAAATATATGTTGTACATTACCATGCAACCTACCAACGAAAATTGGTTTGAACAAAATCTAGTAAGCAGTTTTTTTTAATACGTCATAAATCGTAAATCGCAATTTACTTTTCATTCAATCAATTTACTGTTATAAAAACATCGATCAAAGTTACAACGAACTACAAGATCTTTTATATGATGTTACTTGCTGATACGGAACCCTTTATGGGCGAGTCCGACTCGCACTTGGCCGCTTTTTAGATAATGGGGCACCTTCAAGTCATCAGTTACATTTTTACGCCTCAAACTATAAATTCCGGAACGAAAAATGTAATTCGCATGCCTTTTCTATTGTGTGGATACATTCTTGCTACGAATCGTGAACTTGTGTTGAAATTGTGTTTGAAATTGTGTTTCAATGAAAGGGGAATGAAAATGGATGATAAAGTGCGCCTGTATTGTCATTCTGAGTTCTACTCAAGAACGAGTAACAAAATATGACTATATGTCCATCATAGGTAATGATTAAGAAAGAGACACCTTAAACAAGATTTTTTAAAGGCATTTTGTTTAACTACTAATTAATAGTAGGTTACTTTTGTGTTCTGAGTTTTTTGTTTGATACCTTCCAAAGTGACTCTGCACTGCTTGATTAAAACATGAGTATTATCTAGGAGAAGGGGTTGCCACATTGTCTGCGAATGCAAAAAAATCTTAAAGGTTTTAAAATTCTTTTATACTTTTCTTTTATACGTATTGCTCAAAGTAAACCTTTATACGATAAATAAGTAGCGAAAGCCAACGTAGGACGGATACAAAATGAGCATAAGAATATATCACCCTGAACTCTAGCTTAAAACCACTTCATCTTCAGTACTACGTATGCAATTTGTACAAAGCATAATAAACATGTTTCAGATAAAGAGGGAGAACGTAGTTTAATAGAATCAACTGATGCTAGCTATATTCTATTTTATTGTACTGATTGCGAACAAATCTATACAAATAAATAAAATTGGAGTGTTTGTTTGTAATTTTAAAATAACCGCTTTTTACTAAACAAACGGTACATATGCCAAAATATTTATTTTTTGGCATATTAACTTAGTCTACTTTTTTTTGACTAGGTTCGCCCCGCGGCCTTACCCGCTGTTACAACAACAGGGCTCAGTTAGTCTAAAATAGTTACTGTTATTGTTCTTTTTAACTGACCAAAAATGGATTAACTCTAAACAAAGACATATTAAGTTCCAATAAAATAAAAATAGGTGAAACGTAATTCCTGAGATTGTGCGAGTTTCGCTTAAACAAACTTTTTAAGGTAAAGGTTAAGGTAATTTAGTAGCCTCCGCCGCCGGCGCCCCGGGCGGCGGAGGCGCGCATACCTGCGTCTCATGCCGCCCTGAGAGTGGCCGCGGATGGGCGGGACGGGTTTCCCGTCCGTCCGCAGTAGAGGCCAACCGCGAGGGGGCGGCGTCCGCGTGTGACCGGACGTTGCCCAATTAGAGAGTCGAAACTGGAGTAGGTGCCCGCAACAGTGCGGGCAGGCGCCGGTTGGAGTCCAGAAGGAAATCCCCTCCCTGGACTCCTTCCAATACAAAGGCGCAGAGAGGGTCACACCGTGTGGTTTTAGTCGGTTCGAGTCCGACACACCACCCCGCCGTAACCCCCGACGGGGTGACGGTCGGTAAAATAAAAATAATTTATCTATGTATAAACTACTTATTTTCAGAAAGCATCGCACTGTTACAAGTTTTAGCCTAAGTCACTATAAATTAATTCCAGTCTACTTAAGGCAAACGAAAGCCTAATGCTTTTACTTAAAATATTTCTTCTTAAATAAATATGATAAAAGTCTCAGAATATTTTATGCGTTACTTTTATAAAGTATCGAGCATAATCTTGTCCAGAGAAACACACTAACTGTCGCTATCATACTGGGTTACATTATCAGCAACATTCAGTTCATAATAGAAATCTCGTTCAACCGCTATTTGCATAATATTCCGGACAAAAGATATCCCATGTTATTTTCTCTCATCTTCTACATTTTTCTTGCAAACTCATTTGTCTGTTATTGAATAGTTTCACTAAAGAATGAACAAAATTGATACTATGTTTATACCGATAAGATGTCGACTATGTTTAGTATTACAGTTTTTTCCACTTCATATATTATATCAAAAGGAATTTTGTCTTTTCTAGATGAATGTAAATTTTGTAATATAATATTACTTCATGAAATATATTAATTTAAATATATCAATTTCTGAAGCAATAATAGACAATTGTACCTAAACATTGTATGGGTAATATAAATGTTATGACTATAAATAAATCGTCAACAACCCATAATGTCGCTGCTCTGCTCGGGCCTCCTCTCAGGAGAGGGAAGGCCATAAGTCTTCATGTTGGCCGAGTGCGAGTTGGGGATTGGCAAGACACGTTGTGGATACGTAATCTAGCCACCGCTATAACTAAGATTCACGATTGTAAACTTATGATAACGATCGGGTCTCTCTGCTTAACTCAACTTGACTTCCGAATCACGGAAATTCCTCTCATAACCTATCATACCACAAATGGTCATCTAAGTACTAACCACGCTGTAGCTACGTAGAAACAGTGATTGTTTCTGATCACCTAAGGCCACTTGTCTATGAGCGCTTATATCTATCTATCTATTTATATAAAAATTAACCGCTGTTCGTTAGTCTCGCTAAAACTCGAGAACGGCTGGACCAATTTGGCTAATTTTGGTCTTGAATTATTTGTCTAAGTCCAGAGATGGTTAAAAAGATGAATATATAAAAATTAATTGGATTTTTTTTTATTAATTATGGATTCCTTTTGTATGTTTTATGTTTATTTTATACAAAAGTTTAGGCCCTTTATTTATCGATTGAGATAGTACGAAGTCTGCTGGGTCAGCTAGTGTATTATGAAATTTTAATAAAACAATAAAAACAAATTTTGTATAACAATATCTTCATACTAGAAAACAATAAAATTAAACAGCTTAATTCAGACATGGAAAGCAATAATACAACTCATATTTACATAGACAAAATTTGCAAGGTCAACATAAATAATGTCTTTACATAGGCTCGATCAATAAACAAAAGGTCTACATTCGATTTCCGGGCCAAGAACAACAATATTGCTTACAGGAGGAAATTCGTGTCAGAGTGTGTTCAGCTATTTATATTTGTAATTACGGTCTTCGTTCACTAACTAGTTTTGTTGAGTCATATATTTAAGGGAAAATGCTAATAACAATAAGTAGATTTGGCAATATTCTCAATTTAATAACCTTTAATATTCAATTACATTTATTGTTAGATAAATTTGATTTTTAATTATAAATCCTATTATGTAATTAGTTTAATTATTATTTGCTTTTATTATCATCTACCTAATTATTTAATGCATGGACCCCGTTCGGGTAAAAGCCTTCTCCAATGAATGCATAGGTAGTTATAAAAAATAAAAATAGGTTCACCCATTCTTGTTAACTAAGCTTAGTAATGAGCTAGGAGTGCATTTAAGTCGGTCGAGAACTAAGTTGAGGATCGAGGCCAGAACCACTTAATCGTAAGTCTGTGGTTGAAAATTATGCCACGTATCATTAACACTTGCATGAACAGTTTTTTTCCATACATGTTATACGTTTTTAGTACATCATGTTAAATCACAAAAGGTGAACTACTATTAACTAAACTAAAATTGAGGATCTCTGTAGCTGTCAAGACAGCATAAGTTTATATAAAATATTGTCATTTACATTTGATGTGGGTCAAAGTTCATTTTAGCGGTGATTACGGAGAAATAACTTGAATGTGAGTGACAAGGTGTATGGTCATTTGCAGGACAGCCTTTCTAAATTTATATCATAACAACTATGGAATATAGCATTTATAACAATATAAAAAATAAAATCTTATTAAAAAAAACTATAATCCAACTAAAAAAATTATATAGTCTATGTAATGACATGATAATAACTGTCCTTCATTTTAGCCATGCCATGTGACTCACAACATATTGCTAACGTAGGTCTTCTCTAGAAAAAATAACATTCTTCCTATAGAGAAACATGAGGGCTAGTATTTAAACGAATACGGCTTTTTTTTTTTTTTTTTGTGGAAATCCCCGCGGACCGTCACCCCGTCGGGGGTTACGGAACGAATACGGCTTCCACCAACCTTCTTTTCTACCTTGACAAATTACAGGCCTTTGACAGAGGTCGTGTAAATACTGCTGTGACATATGCCTGTGTACTGCTTTATGCTCAAGCACTTGCCTTCGCACATCTAGGCGTACACATTCATACATATTACTTGCTAGTTTTAGCCTGCGGCTTTGCTTGCTTTCAATTTATTTTTCTATCACTTGTGGACAGCATTATATTTCAGAATGAAAATTCCTCTACGTTATTTCCTATGTTACTGATAACTTATAAAGATGACGATAGCTCAGTCTAATTAACTACTCTAGCCTATAATGTTCCATGGCTACTGATTTACATAAATTTCTATGGTTGCATTGATAAACAATAAAGAACAAAAATCATCATCATCTGTACATACGCCTCTCCAAGGCCACCCCACAGAGTCTAGTCCGTTGCTTTCTGCTTTCAGTCACTGCCGGCCATCCTACGCAAGTCATGACGCCATCTGGCAAGAGGGCGCTCCTTGCTGAGCGCTTTCGATTGTCGAACAGAATCCATTTTTCATCGCACGTAATAATTTTTAGTTTTAGACAACTTTTTAGTGGGTAAAAAATTCAATTCCCGAGAGGCAGTACAAAATGCCTTTGAAGAGTTTGTTGCCTCCCGTCCAGCTGATTTTTACAAGAAGGGTATCAATAAACTGCCAATGCGTTGGCAAAGATGCGTCAATTGCATGGGTGATTACTTCGAATAACAAAAATAAAAAAAGTTTGAAAAAAGAAGTACTTTCACTTATTGCATACAAAACGGCAATTTCATAGGTAAAGACCTAATATATAAATAAAATTTCAGACATCTCACACACAATATTTAGAAATTACAAACTCCATAGCAAATATTCATAAATCTAATATCTTTAAACAAGTAATCATATCTTTTAGCGAGCATTCATGTATACTATTTAATATTTTCTCTATTAGTGATACATATTTGTGATCTCAGAAACGACTCTAAAGATTTTGCATTTGGTATTTGGGATTTATCGGGGGTGAAAAATCGATTTAGATAAGTCATATCTCTTGTGTTAGCATTATTCTTAGCATGGCTTGCGACATCGATACTATCTTTCAGTAACACTTAGTTGGTTAGTGGTTTGTACTCCAACACAGCAACACACTACAGTTACTGAAAATAGATGCCGTTGTGAAAAAATAAATAAATGTAACGCCCATTTACTATTTGTAAATCATACAAACGTTTGGTCCGACCAGGAAATCGAATTCGGGACCTCAAAGCACAGAAGTTGAATATGTTACCATCGGCGTCCGATTAAAATACTAGATTTTTTTTTCGAATAAGGCTGGTCATCTTTGTTGACAAATGTGTATAATACACAGAGATCGGAATTGGGTGTGTGAAAATACCTAAAGTTTGCAGCGGGACATAATATGGAGCTGTTACAACCACTTAAGTTAAACCGGTTTTGGATTTTACCGGTTTAGTTTCGTTTTTTTTTGCGTTTTACATGTTCCTTACCTTTGAAACACCGAACTATAAACATTTACAAGCTGCTAATACAGTTCTAAATTAATTTTTGTTTTGTACTTTTCCGGTTAAAATTCGGTTTTTGGTCCCAATTGTTCTTTGTCGGCCAAACACAGAATTTTACATATCTGCAAAATGCTAATGTGGTTTTAATTTCTTTTTTGATCTGTATCTTAAGTTAAATAGTTTTGCTATAGATTGATGCAAGTAAAACGAACATTTTCGCGCATGTACGGCGTTCACTTTAATGGCGTCGCTCCGTTTTTACTTGCCCTGCTTACTTGACCTCAACGGAGTTAAATGCCGACTTGTTACTATTAGGAATTCTGTGACAGTGTTCGATATATTTACTAGCTTTTCAATGATAGCTCAATATTTTCAGAAGGATCAACGTTTTTAGAATCAATTTCCGACTCGGAAGCGTTGAGACCTTCGCCTGAATTGTTAAGGGAATTGAAATATATTACCATCAGTTTTTCTATGTTCTCTTCTTTTAACCGGTTTCTTTGTACATTTAATATCCATTTGTAAGTGGAAAAGGACCGTTCAACTTCTACGGAAGTGAGAGGTGCAAATTTGTAAAATGATTCATGATCTGTTTCAATTCCCTTTTCAATATTTTCACACGTCGTTCTAATAAGATCATAATCGGGATTTCGTTGTAAGACATTTTCTAATTTATTTTGTACAATTTCGTTAGAACTCCAATTTAGAGCACACCTAACATTGTCCAATATTTCTAAAGTTTCAAAAAGAGTCAGATTCATTTTTTGTAATTTAGTAAGTGCATTTTCTATAATCGAAAAATTATCTTGAATGAACTTTATTTCAGATAATATGTTTTCATTTCGCATAACATTTTTGGCGTTTGTAATACTTAAGGCCTCACTGCTATCTAGTCTATTTAGTACATTGGAAATCTTTTCAAAATGTTTACTATAATATGTTACTGCTTGCAACCATGTACCCCGCCGCGTGATCACAGGTTACGGTGGTTACGGCAAGTCAGGGTACATTTCTTTTAAAATTTTTACCCTTTTGGGAGCCTTTAAGAATACTTTTTTTACATTTGCTATTAATATCAACATTTGCATACTGCGAACGAACTTGTTCTGCAACTCTATTCAGTGCATGTGCCAAACATGTTACGTGAATCATGTTAGGGAAGTCTATTTTCAGTAGCCGTCCAGCTCGTAACATATATGCTACGCTGTCTGTACATAGCACGAGCACATTATTTAATTTTTCTTCAAAAGAATCGCCCCACATATTCCTTAAAGAATTCGTCACAAATTCTGACATCGTTGCTCCGTTTACTTTTTCCAAAATCTGACAGGCAATTAAGTACGGTTTTGTTGGTAGATTTTTAATTAATGGCATTACCAATAAGTTTACAACAAATCTCCCTTTAAAATCGGTAGTCTTATCTAGAGAAATCCAAATTTTGGAATCCCCTATAGCGTCATACAGTGATTTTAATTTTTTGTTGAAAACGATGTCGCAATATTTCTTGCGTAGTATAGACTCCGATGGTACAAATTTTTTTGGAACAAATGCAGCAACATGAACCACATAAATATTTATCAAAAAACTTTATTTACTGCAGACCACGGTATATTGCACAGTATTAAAAACTCTACAAAATCCAAGTAAAATTCTTCTTCAGGTCTCTGTTGTCGTCGGCCTTGATGTAAAGCTCCTTTGACATGACGATCCACGCTGCTCTTATGCGTGGCAGTTATTTGTGTTTCACATTTCGTGCAGAATATGAGGCCACTCGCATGATCGTAAACAAGTTCTGGATTGTTCACAATCCAGCTCTGGATTAATTCTGGCCTCACTCTAGACACTTTAAAAGCACTACTACGAAAACGTAGTCAAACTTGAAGGATCTGTAAAGAAAAAATAAAATAATTTCAAACATTTACTAACATATTTTAGACAACTACATAGTTTCATTAATGCCTCCAATTATTATATTAGGCATACCCACGAATTTTAATGGCCCAGCAGTATGAGAAATTGAAAATTCATCCATCATACATACAATTCCAAAAAAAAATAAACCTTTTTAGGCCTATAAAGTAATAATAAGACCAATATAAATAGGCCAAGCCGAACAGGACTTCAAAACTTGAACTATATTTTTTGATTTCTCTGTGAAATTGGCAAGATTTTTGTGTAAAATATTGATTTTACAATCAATTTACCAAGAAAAAACTTTTTTTATCGATATTTTTTGTTAAGTGCCGGCACATTTCGTTTGATCAAGTTTCGTTTCATAACATTGTATATTTGACGATTACATCCTAAGTTAAAAATGAAGTGTTCAAATTATACTTACCAGTATTATTGGTACACTTGTGCGTGGTGAGGTAATACAGGTAATCTTCAAAATCACATATGCACACTTAAAAATAAGCGCAAGTCCAAAAATAAGCTGAATTCAAATCTGCGACTGACCAAAATATCGAGAATACAACACGTGTTAACTCAACAAGTTGCGCTGCAAGACTGCACCTGTTTATCGGTCTGTGGCGACTTCCACATACAGCGCGACGAAAACATACGACAGCGCCATCTAGCGAAGAAACATGGAACTACAAAGAAAACACGTAACGATCTATACGGAGTAATTGCTAATCCTGAATCGCGAAAGTAACATTCACTCGCCGATTAGCATATATACAACATCCCAACATCAACTGTTGGGCAGTGGCCCACCAGGCATGATCACCTCGCCTGGTCGGAGGATCCTCCCTCTGTGTTGGAGGAACACGACACCCGTTCCTCCACAGTGGTGACCCCGACGTGATTGGAAGCAGCCTTCAAAAAATTAGGAGATCAGCAGCGCCATCTTGTTCACTCAAGTCTCAGCCAGCCAGCAACCTCGGCCTAAACAGGGATACCATACGCAGGACGCGACCGCTCCAGCCTGGTTACCCCTACAGCCTCAACAGCGTCTAGGCACAGCACACTGCACCTACGGTCCACGTAAGAAGAGCATCTCTCCCCCGTCTACGCAGCAGCCAGCCACTACGCAGCAACCACCCCGACTCACTGGGGACTTCACCGCAGCACCGCGCACCGCACGCCCGACTCACTGGGATCAGCGGACTTCAGCCCCGACTCACTGGGACTAGCGGCATACAGTTCCGACTCACTGGAACTGCTCACTCCTGGCACTGGCAAGCTCCACAACAAGAGCACAGGCGACTGACTCATCGTATCGACCTCCGGTCTTGGAGGGGAGTGATGTGGCGACTTCCACATACAGCGCGACGAAAACATACGACAGCGCCATCTAGCGAAGAAACATGGAACTACAAAGAAAACACGTAACGATCTATACGGAGTAATTGCTAATCCTGAATCGCGAAAGTAACATTCACTCGCCGATTAGCATATATACAACATCCCAACATCAACTGTTGGGCAGTGGCCCACCAGGCATGATCACCTCGCCTGGTCGGAGGATCCTCCCTCTGTGTTGGAGGAACACGACACCCGTTCCTCCACAGGTCGGTTAAAATATTGACAGCCACGTGGTGGCGCGGGCGCGCGGAGGAGGGAAGCGTCAGACTGATTTTTTTTACCTGTTAAACAATGGATTAGCGTGGGCTTTTGTACCGCACACACAAAGCCTTTTTTAACATTTGAAGAATATTTATCATTTCTAGGAAAAAAACTAATATTGCATGTTCCGAACTCTGAATGTCGAAAATAGTTTACGCACAACTTTCTTGCAATTGAAATAAATGTTTTATATTAATTTTTTTATGCAGTGCAGGTTTAATAATTTAAAAAAAAAGCTGACTTCAAAACTATGTAAAGACGCGAAAATGTTCGTTTTCCTTGCATCAACCTGTAGCAAAACTTTTTAACTTAAGATACAGATCAAAAAAAGAAATTAAAACCGCATTAGCATTTTGCAGATATATAAAATTCTGTGTTTGACCGACAAAGAACAATTGGGACTAAAAGACCGAATTTTAACCAACGGAAAAGTACAAAACAAAAATTTATTTAGAACTGTATTAGCAGCTTGTAAATGTTTATAGTTCGGTGTTTCAAAGGTAAGGAACATGTAAAAAAAAAAACAAAACTAAACCGGTAAAATTCAAACCCGGTTTAACTTAAGTGGTTGTAACAGCTCCATATTATGTCCCGCTAACTTTAGGTATTTTCACACACCCAATTCCGATCTCTGAATTAATACAATAAACGTTCTTCATCACGATTTTTTTATTTTGATACGTAAGTACGTAGTTCACATGAAAATAAATGACTATCGATAATAAACATACAATCTTTTTATTACGTGCTGAATCTAGTCGCGAGAGGTATATTCTTGCTCATCTTTGCTCCCGTAATGTAATACTCGTTCATAGACAAATTTATTGATGCTTTAAAAATTCAAGGCGTACCACGGGCTTGAAAGTGTCGAAGCGTCTTAAGAATAAGACAATAAAACTCTTGACAAAAAAAGTTCGATACAATTCTCAATTTTATTACAGATATAAAAATCATCATATGTATAGTAAAAGAAAATAATAAAACCGATTCAATATTACCGATACAACATTATTGTGAAATGAACACAATAAAAACTTTACGAGCTATAAAAACAAATTGTTAAAAGATTAACGAAAATCCAGAAAGCTGTTTGCAGTAGCTTTTATACTGCGTGTGGACGATGTTGTGACGTAAAGTACGTACTTATGTTGTAAAGTGTCAACCTATAAATCATTCCAGTATGATTACACGTTACTGAAGAACGTGTAAAAATACACACAAAAGCCCTTTTCACCGACTTCACAAAGGTTAATAGGCTCTCATTGAGGTTGTATTTTTATATTGAAACTTCTTAAAAATCTTTTAAGTCTAATACATACACTTTTCCTTTCGCCATATTCAAATTAACAAAAGCCCATTCAAATAAAGGGGTGGAAAGTTAAGAAATAAAGATAACAGTGTGTAACATATTTTTTCAATTATCTCCTATTCTGCCTAATGAAAAGCATGTGTAGAAACCAAAAGTGGTTGCCACCATACTCACTATGAATGCAAACATAAGACTATAATTTATCTAGTTGAAAGCGCCTTGAAGTATGTAAAAGTTATCCATAAATGCACTACTAATCATACAAGATATACTTACTCGTGGTTCTTCTCACGGACTCCAACTGGAATCTCAGGTTTTCTTCAGGTTAATTCAGGTAATATAAAAGTCCAGGTCTGCCTTAGTCGTAGCCTATGAGAATGAGCTTCTTGATAGCTCTGGAGTATGAATTCAGTTTGAGGACGTAGCTAACGAGATAGAACCTTTGCTAGTATCTCCAGCAGGGCGATTCACTTGCTAGTTATGCCTGGGTCTTGTCCTGTATCACCTCCTGTGCTCAATGAGATTGAACTCGAGGGTAAAAACCCCGAAGAACATTCGTTAGCCAGTACCAGGTCAGGTATTGGGGATTTTTAAGTAGGTAGTAAATTTTCCACAGAAGTGAAGTCTCGAGGCAGGCCATGCCTGTTTGGCAGACAATACATACGATTAATTACTACTAGTAATTAAATATTTAAGAATATTAAATATTTTTATTATCTGCATTGTGAAATGAAAATAGCTAACTACTCTGTCCTCCAAAATAGTGTTTAGGTATACATCAAAAGGTTTTGTTTGTTTTTATTTGGAAGTATGGCTAGGGTTATAAAATAAAAGCCTGAATGTGTAGATTATGACTTGCATATTTTAATGTCTGATCATAGGATGTAGAGCCACGATAGGCGCTGCGCCGATCCTGAGGAGGACCTGAAATAACACGGTCCGGGACCTCCTTAGAGCAGAGCCCTTAAGACCGGCCGTCGAGGTGTTTTGTTTTTTAGTGTGTTTTTTAGTGGAATTACCACATACTCCTGGTTCCTTAGTCCCCGAGGAGCCGGAGATCCAAAGGAATTTTTCCACCCCGTCAACATAAAAAAAGTTGTAGAGTCACGCTGGTTTCAGCCTGAATAGGGGTAAATCGATTGCGGCAATATCACCCTTACATATAAGACCATGACGTGAGTGTGAGACCGGAGGCCCATAATGAATTTTCTGTCCTCCCAAATGAGGATGGTGACAGGGTAGAATCACTTTGGTAGGATATAAGTCATTAAATATATGGACAGGCTTAAACTGACGAGCTCTCTCCTTTCCTCGTCTATGTCAAGTTATGTTGTCGATAGGTGCGTTTTCGATGTCAACTGGATTATGTTAAAAATCATAAACCGTAGAAAACTGATAAAGAATAATGTAAAATTCTTATCTTTGATTGATATAGTTCGAAAATCCGGTTTGCTCCTGAAAGTAGGTAACCCGCTTTCACAGCTTTATAATTTAAGGATTTTTACTGATGTAATTTTCTAATAAAGGCAAAATATCTGTGTCTAACAATATACATACCTTAAAACAAAATCATAAGAATTTTAATGAAACATCAAATAAAATCATTTACTTACATTATTATTGTTTTATACGAATTATAACACAGCTGTCTTTATACAAAGCCTCAGATTGGCGGAACGGGAGACGTAGTCACGTAAAACGTCTATGTGAGAACCTAGTCTTAAGATTTAAGACATGGTTCTCAAGCCTTAGCTAAACAAGCTTTAATTGAGTAAACTTAGTCAATAGACCCTCTTAAATTGTTGTATTAAATTTAACTTGTTTTTTTTTAAGTAAAGCTCTGTAAATTTATCAAGATATCTTTATATTAGTGGTTTGTGAATATCGTCTGTATATAAATTTATTTCACAACATATGATAGAAATTGCAAGTACTTGAAAGCTATGATAACAATTATAAATAAATATAAAGTATATAGTATATACTAATTGACTCTGATGATGTGATAAATAACATTAAATTTTAAACCTAAACTGTGGCACACTCATTTTACAACATATAGTTCAAACAAAAGTCTTTATTATTTAATAAAACAAAATACAAAATATATAAAAGAGAGAAGTACAAAAGTGTACTTATTGAATTGATTCAGAGTTTCATAAAACCTTTGAAACTTGAACCTTATAAGAACATTCGAGAAACTTAAACGCCACACTTGTTGCAAGCTGTAAGTTGTCAAACTTTGACGTCTTAATTGATACTTCAGTAAGTAGATACTATTGATTTTACATTTACCAGATGTGTACCGAAACATACTTTTTGTTTAATAAATATTATAAATAAACTAATGTTAAAAAATCTAAACTATATCTGTGACTATTTACGGCTAAACTACTGCACCGATTGCAATTAAATTTGTCGTAGAGATACTTTAATTTTCAAGGCAGGATATAGGCTATTCTTTACCATGACAATAGATTTATCACCGACGCGTTTAAATGTGATGTAATAAGAATATAAAAGTAAATTATATTTTCACATAGAAACAATAATTTACAATTACTTGGTAATAAGGCATTACTAATTAGAGTTATAATTAAGTACACGTTTATCTTTACGTACATTTAAAATGAATGTTACTTCAGATCTTGTGTTTTACATCTTATTTCAAATGAACGTTTTCTTATTTCTAGACACGGCTTTCACGTAAATACAGGTTATGTTCCCCTAGGCCGTTTTCAATAACCTACCTTTAATTAAAACTGGGTATACTCTATTCATTTTTTCAATAAAATTGATTGATTAATTTTTCTTTAGGCTTTTTGACTAATTTTAGTTGAAGAAAACATAGTAAATACCGTTTTTAATAACCTGTATCTACTTAAAACTGGAGAAGAGATATTGAAGACGGGAGTCAATGAAGATAAGATTATTAAGAATATGTATCCTTTTCAGGCATAACGATCTTCCCTGGAACATCCGCAAATTTCTCCGGAACCAAATCAATGAATTCGAGCTGAACACTGATCTGACTGTTGTTGAACCATGGTCTATTTCCAAGTACTCCCACACTGACTTGCCAAGGCTGAAGCAGGGAATGGTTGGAGCTCAGGTAAGTGACACACTATATGCAAATTTTTATTAATGATATAAATATTTATAGAGTTTATATACTCTATACGGACTTATTTTATTATTACTATCTCATTTTATACTGAAACTAAACATCATCATCATCTCCCTGCACTCTCCCCACATTTAATTACCTACTCCCTACATTTCGGTGAAATGAATGTTCTCCTTCCATCTTCTATGACACTCAGCAGTTCACTGCTCACTCTTTTCTGGGCTATATTCTCGTTCAAGCTGACTATCTATTTTTTCTTTAGCCGTCTTCTACTCTTATGTCCGTCAACTCTATATATCCTTATAACCTTCTCCAATACATTTAGCTCATCTCTACACCTCGCTGAAACTAAACATGTATTAAATTTTGACAGATTCACCTTGCCTAATTTCTATATTTAATGGCAGAATTTAAATAGATAACAATTTTCGTTTTGAAATACATGTAAAAATTATTATTATTCTGAAATTAAAGAAGCCCTAGGTGTATTCTTTATATCAGATTATTATATAAGAAAATAGACTATTTTCAGTGAACTCGGTTACTTTGAAGACTTAAAAAAATCACAAAAGGAATGTATGAAATTAAGCCGCCCTCACCGTTATGCTCATTTTAGTACAAGATAATTTTCATGTTCAATTACATTCCGATTGCTATTTTGTAAAGCTCACAGAGGGAGGTAAACGTTATTTATTAGAGGTGTTTGTTGAAATACATTTAATTAATTCTGGTCATGACGTATGTCCCTGTACTAATTACTCAGATAATAGTTACTCTAAAGACATGGTGGTAAAGTCTTAACTTAATAATATCTACTTCATCAATATTTCTTTTAAAGACAATTTTAGTAGTTGAACGTTAAGCAAAGTAAGTTAGAAAATCAATATCATATTCCTATATGTAATCATGTATACATAGTATAAAATATGGTCGCTTTCACTATTTGTTTGCCTAGATCTTTTAAACTATTCAAAAGATTTGAATTCAGTTTTAAGCAATACATAAAGTGATCTAATATTAATGTTTATATGTGTCGTATATGCATGTTTATGTCATAAGTTATTAGAAGAAATCTGAGAATTTTAAAGACTAGTGCGAAGTCGACTCGTGTAGATAGTGTTAAAATAAAGCTTTAACTTTGAAATTCTACCGGTTGGTGATATTTAATTATACACATACGCACAATTAACACGCCGATTTCACAGATACGATTTGACCAAACTTCACTGGCCGCTGGTAAACTAACTTAGTGGTATGTCAGTCATTGTCAAATCCATTATAATAATTCCAAAATCCTTACTAATATTATAAAAACGAACGTTTGTGAATATCTATGTTTGTATGTATGAATGTTTGTTTGAAACAAAAGCCAACGCTATGAATTTTTTCTTAGTCAGAAGATATCGATCAGGACAGAATAAAAATCAACTCTTTTTGACTATAACTCTAAATAACAATTATTATTCAAAAGAAACCAATTAAAATTATGATACGTATGTATATAATGTCACTTGTAGTCTTACTGTTTGATAATGGAGTAGGAATACTATTTCAGAATCCAGGTAATCTATCAGGCTCGTATTGAATTATCGAAGTACACTCAGGCCCTGTCAAATATAATACTGTATGACGTACAGCTATTTCGCCCCGGCTATTGCCTCGTAAATCACCTTACCAATTTTAAACCTATACTGCAAACATTTCATGTGAGAATTAATAAAAATATGGAATAATGTGTGACAATGTTTACAGAATTATAAGTTTCATTGAGAAAAAGATCTTATAAGTTTTTTTCTCGTTGAGTATATTTCTTTCAACTTTTCGCGATCCACATATTTTATAAACTTGCGAAAGTAAAATGTGGTTTGGTATATTATACAGTAGACTGCACTACCTTGTGTCCGCGACTTCGTCTACTTATTATTCTAACCCAGTTAGGGGTAGAATTTTCCATGTTCCTCTGTTAAAGATATACCTCAAAGAACACACATGGTTTTAATATATCTATCATCAGCTATCTACCAGGGAATGTCCCGACAAAATTGGTATGTCTGTCTGTCCATTTCTATTTAATCTATGTTGGCTGGGCCAATGTCGACAGGACCTTTCCTGGTAGATATCTGATGATGTAAGGACTAACTTAACCTACTTCTAGATGACTAGCTTTGCCCCTGGTAGTTGTGTAGGTACCACGACCTTGTGCTCTACCAGAGAAAATTCCATTAAAACTATTCCAGCCAACAGAGTGTATCTGGAACAAATGGATAGACAGAGAGACAAAACTGTCATTAAGTAGAATTAATATCACAAAAATTAAAATCAGTTAAATATTGACTGCATGTTTTACCAATTTGGGGGTTACCTGTTGCACGCTTACCTCTGTAAGCGATACATTATGACGATATTTAATATTTAGTGATGTTGTAAACTAAAGATAAAATATAATTTGAAAAGTATTTTACAAGAATTTTGCACCTAAAATATTGTTGTTGGTAAAACATTCTGCAGACGTTCTCTAAACGTCTTCAGCTAAACAAAGCGATTTACAAGAGTTGAATTACTCTAATCACTATATCTAATGATTTGCACTGATAATATCTCCTACCCACTGTTTTCTTCAAAGAACATTGAGAACTTAAGTGCGAGATTCATTATTTTAATTGTAATCTATAGTCACATAAACAAGATGTACCAGGAATTTTATATAAAATTATTTGTGAACAACAGCTCTTTACAAGCGACAAGGTTAGCTTGTCGAATTGTATGAGGCTTCGAATAAATAAATAACCGGGGCTCGTATACAGACTGTAGATCCAGGCTGACTTAACACCATGGTCCTTTCTTCAAAAGGTCAACCCAGCCCCTATACTGTACTAGCAAAATATATTATATAATAATTATTCACGAACTTAAAAAAGAGGTACCTCTGTAGTATGTTTTGGCACTTCTTCATACTTCTAAAATACGAGGTGTAAAATTATCTATAAGAGTCTTACTTAATATAAAATATAATATAAAATAAAATAATAAATATGCCGGCGTGTCGATTATTTTAGCTGGCAACACTGTTAAGTGTCTGTAGGTAAGACACTGACGCAACACCGGGCACTGGCGCGTGCGACCGGTGACCGCAGGGATGGGAATCATTGACACTTTAAAATAATAATAACGCGATTGAATGATTGATTTTAGTCGATTACTTTCATGTCATAAGTCATAGACAAGGATCACAGGTGACATTGATTTTATCCCTTCCCTAGATGATTATTGTTCGTTCATTCGTTCGCGAGTTCCTTTAAAAATGGAACGTCGTCGTTGACGAGCAGAGTTGTCCCGGATCATCTCGTGTGAGCACCACGTGTTCGGTGGAGTGTCTTATTTAAAATTATTAATCATGGGATGCTATTCAATGTCCTAACTGTATTTCGTGATCGAGTGCTTCAATAAAGTGAATGTACGAGAACATTCTCCTCACCCGCTTAACTCACGTCTACCCTCAATTAGAAATATGAGGCCTACTAACGTTCCCAGTGGACTCAAGATTTAACATCAGAAGTGGGATACGCAGGGTAACCACCTGAGGAGAATAGTGTAAAGTGAACAGCAGTGAGCAGCCCGGACAATCAAACTGGCTACAAAACATTTTGATGAAAATCTCAATCACTGGCGACCGCTAATCCGCAACAATCGGAATTTAACATTACCGTAAGGCTGATTTGTTTGGACCACGACGATATGTCAGCGTTTTGGCACACAAGGGCACAGCATTTTGCACATAATTTTCTCTATCGAGTGTCGTTCTCTATCAGCTACCTATGCGGACAGGCTGGATATGTCGCGTCGGTTTGTGAAGAACGCAAGGGTTCCGAGCTACAGCAATGAAGGAGGTGCACATCTGTAAACATGAATCGACGAGGAGCAAAAGCAACGCAGAATCCGGTGAGATCGTTTCTTTTTATTTTCTCGTTGATAGTGGGCATGCTTTTTGTTAGTATTTTACACAGTGTCGTAGTATCGGGGGTAGTTAAAAAAAAAGGAAGAAAAAAAAAAGGAACCGTAAGATGTTTCGCAAATACTATCTACTACTAAGTTACTATCTTACGTTGTGCCGAAACAAACGATAAAAGGTAAAGTAATTCTATAGGCAGTGATTTTTTTAAACGAGTACGTCAGTGTGCAAATTAACCGTATTGCTTTTTTTTTTTACAAAAGTAAGTGAGTTTCAGCGAAAAGCATACCCAAACTAAGCTAAGCTCTTGAGGATATAGATACTGACTTAAACTGTGTGGACAAAATCAAATCAAAAATCTTATTGATCTTAATTTAGTTACGAAAATATTCTGAATTCTTTATCGATGGTATACCAGGGCATCGCGTCTTTACAGGAGATTTACGGGTAGACCCTATTAATCAATATAAGAATGTTCAAAGACGAAAAAGTTTCAGCCCTCCTAGAAGCGTAAGTTATTTACGGTAGTTCCTCACCCTCACAAGATGGTGAATATGGGTATCTAACTAAGCCCTTTGATCGTAGAAATTCGGCTGCAGTCTATCAAAGGTGTATCAACAAGGCTTAGTAATAAACTTAGATATAGCGTTGCGCTGGTTTACATTGATTATGGACTTGGTTTCTCTGATAAACTTTCCCATTGTCTGGAACGTTGTTTTAACCCTGAGAGCATTGCCAGACGCAGTTTTCCTTTTTTTTTATAGAAATGTAAATTCATGAGAACAGTAAATCTTGTGGATCGTGTAGTTAGAGCAGGAGAAATGGTCGATTTTCCTACCACGAAGATTGCTACTCAGAATAGACCGTTCTTGGGCCTTGCCTCTTACTTCAGAAACTTTATACCCAAATAATACTCGTATGGTAGGCCCACTTTATTTACTGAAGGGGACAATAAGGTGGATGGACCTACATGACAATATTTAAAAGAAAACTGTTCAAATACTTAGCTCAGGAGTCTGTACTAACAATATTAGATCGTGAGGCGGCAGCTATTGAGTTTCACACTGATGATGCTTCTAACGGTTATGGGGCCATAATCATTCAAAGAAAGAATGGTTTGCTACATGTTGTCATATTTTAGTTGACGAACGACTGACGCAGAATCGCGATTTCATTCGTAGGAACTAGAAACTATGATAGTCGCCTGAGTAGTCGAGATCTTTAAACAGTGTTTGTATGGGCAGCATACACCATTAGTGGTGGGTATTTCTACAGGATTTAATATTGTGCATAAGGTGCCAACAAGTAACATGCTGATTTCTTGTCTAGACATCCAATCCCAAAAAACAGTTTGTGATGAGTCTAATGCCAGTACATTATCAGATGAAACTGTAAACGTTATATTAGAATAATTGTAGAGGACCGGGTGTCGTGTTCCTCCGACACAGAGGGGGGATCCTCCGACCAGGCGAGGTGGTCGTGCCTGCTGGGCCGCTGCCCAATGGTTGATGTTGGGATGTCGTGTGTGTGTGCTAATCAGCTCGAGAGTTTCTCATCGCGATTCAGGATTGGTAGTTGCTCCGTGTAGTTCGTACCGTGTGTTCTTCGTGGTTCAGTGTTTCTTCGCGAGATGGCGCTGAGTGTTAACTTTATCAAGGGTAGTTAGCGGTAGAACAAAATCGTGATATCAAAATTCGTGACCTTATTAACAAAAATGAGAACAAAGAAACCTCAGACTACTCGCACCATGATGTGCGTAAGGGTAACTAGTTTCCGGTTACCAATAGCTCCGTGATCCTTAACGTGGACCTTAATTAATCATGTTCCTTCGGAAATTATGAAACTAAGAACTATTTGAGCATTATTGGTTTCCAGAGATGATCAAGTAGGTACGTAAGTTTATTGATTCTTGTATAGTATGCAACGCTTCGAAAGACTGCTCCGGGTCCCAACAAGTTTCGTCAGCAGCCCGTGGTTTCCGCTGCTGGGCTCGGGTCTCCTCTTGGTGGGGATTGACGCCGTGCGTCACCGCACTGGTTGTGGACTTGCGGGACGCATTGTGGCTGCGTGGTCTTGCCGTTGGATGTTGTTTTCCTGGAGGGCCTCCAGCTGGGCTGTGCGGATGCTGCCTTGTGGCAGCAGCCGAGGCTGGCTGCTTGGCGTGGCCTTTGGGTTGCGGGGGCGCTCGTGGCGTGTCGTGCCACGGGTGGTCGCCCGTCCGGTTCTGGCCGCGCCGTCGTTGCTTGCCCTTGGTGGTTGTTTCCGGTCGCCTGGGGCCTTTAGGCTGGGCAAGTTGGCCTTCATCAATGCCTAAGGACACAGGTCCCGACATGCGATTTACATAGATATTGCGGGGGGATTGGGCGGTAAAGACGATGGGAGGGAGTGCGTGTCTTTCATTACTCGGCATCTCTCGATGCTCATACCTTAATTCAATCCCTCAAGAGGGCTGTTTGCCTATTTGGTGCACCGAAGCGTGTAAAAGCAGACTAACGTAGGTGTTATATAGGTCTTCAAACGGTGTTGATGTAGGCATAGTGTACAGCTTCACCTTATCGGTACTGGTTCCGGTAGGGCTAACGCTAAGCGTATAACGCGTACTCTAAAATGTCTGCTCACAATAGTAGAGAACAAACCAAACAAAACTTCTGTAAGTTCAACTCGCCTTTAATACCACTAGATCCAGAGTAACAGGCTACTCCCATGCGGAATTAATGCTTTACAAACGAGCAATGTAGAATTTCAAAAGACTATACGTCAGAGGTAGAACGCTTCATCCGAAGTAGAGCAATAGTGAGTGCATTCAGTGCAGGCAATTTCGTCTTTATCAAGGATAGCGAGTGTAACCAAACCAAACTACAATGAAACTTCAAAGGTAAGGTCATTCTATTGTCAAGGTACCAGATCATTATAGAGACGAGCTGAGAGATGTTGGTGGGTCTAACCTAACCTGTAGGTATGCTCATGAAATTCGAAATGTATAGTCATGACAATGGACATAACGTCCTATGAGGAAAGTGATGCAGCATCGACATCTAGTCCACATACTTTAGCCTCTGCCTCCGAACATGACAAGTACTAAAGGTGAGTTTATAACGTTTGTGCACTCTTCTTCTTTCTTCTTCTTCCTCAGCATATTTGCATCCACTGTTGGATATATGCTTCCTACATGGTTTTCCATACGCTTCTGGATGCGGTGTGTCTAGTCTTTCTTTATATCTTCCGACCACCTGGCAGCTGGTCTACCAACACTTCGACTTCCTGTTCAGGGTCGCCAGAATAGTTATATGACTTCATCTATCGTAGTTTCTTCGGAAAACATGTCCGGCCAATTGTTATGTCAGTTGCGCAATTCATTTGTGTATATTCTGTTCTTTTATCAAGAACCGATCCAGAGAACGTACGTAGAGTATCGATCCAGAGCGTGCGTACGTATGTAATGTAGCGAGCGTACACTGGATGGGTACTCGGTTGGCACGTGTCTGAAAAAGGGGGCTGGTCTGGAAAACGGATCGATGCCTCTGATCAGACTACGCGGTATGTAGCCTTATTGATGGGTAGTTAATAGGCGCGTATCTGAAAAATGGGGCTGGTCTGTAAACCGGATCGATGCACCTGATCAGACTTCGCGATTTATAGTAGGGTTGATGGGTAGTTGGTAGTCGCGTATCTGAAAAATGGAGCTGGTCTGTAAACCGGATCGATGCACCTGATCAGACTACGCGATGAGACTGGTGGAAGAGACGCTGATGGTTGTCCGGTCCGAGGCACCATGTGAGTTGGTGATCGGTCGAAGGGACGCCTGAGGTCAGTTGTCTGCCCAGTGTGTGTGTGTGTGTGTGATTGGTGGAAGGGGCGCTGACGGGTTGTCAGGTCCGATACACCATGCGAGTTGGTGGATGGTCGAAGGGACGCCTGAGGTCAGGTATCCGCCCAGTGTGTTTAATTTAGATGCGAGGGGTAAAGATCGAGATCTTTTTAAACAGGTGTCATGAATTAGTAGCGAGTCAGTGATGGACGAGCGATTTTTTTTTCTCTGATTGACGAGGAGTACGAGACCTGTAGAGGTGAGTGATCGCACAGGGACGTGCGATTGTCAGTATGGCCGTGCCGGCGTGTCGATTATTTTAGCTGGCAACACTGTTAAGTGTCTGTAGGTAAGACACTGAC
Organism: Phragmatobia fuliginosa; assembly: GCA_932526445.1. Classification (NCBI taxonomy): domain Eukaryota; kingdom Metazoa; phylum Arthropoda; class Insecta; order Lepidoptera; family Erebidae; genus Phragmatobia; species Phragmatobia fuliginosa. Next base: position 40,650,990 of record OW052057.1, on the reverse strand, counting down.
GCAACACCGGGCACTGGCGCGTGCGACCGGTGACCGCAGGGATGGGAATCATTGACACTTTAAAATAATAATAACGCGATTGAATGATTGATTTTAGTCGATTACTTTCATGTCATAAGTCATAGACAAGGATCACAGGTGACATTGATTTTATCCCTTCCCTAGATGATTATTGTTCGTTCATTCGTTCGCGAGTTCCTTTAAAAATGGAACGTCGTCGTTGACGAGCAGAGTTGTCCCGGATCATCTCGTGTGAGCACCACGTGTTCGGTGGAGTGTCTTATTTAAAATTATTAATCATGGGATGCTATTCAATGTCCTAACTGTATTTCGTGATCGAGTGCTTCAATAAAGTGAATGTACGAGAACATTCTCCTCACCCGCTTAACTCACGTCTACCCTCAATTAGAAATATGAGGCCTACTAACGTTCCCAGTGGACTCAAGATTTAACAAATAAATATAAAATATAATTTATTTATGTAATTCAAAGCGCATAATATCTTGTTGTTTGCTTCGCAGGAGAGGCTTGAATCACCTACTATGTATCATATACGTGAGTTATATGAACTGATTACAAACCAAAGCCTTTTGTAGTTACAAAAAATAATATTTTATTAGTGAACAGTAATAAATTGTACCCAATAACTCTTTTGTAGGCAGCAAAAATATTTATTGCTAACATAAATTCAAATCAACCCTCGTCTGCGACTGTAGGTGCAAAAACACCAATGGGGGCAAAAGCGAATATTTTTATCATTCACATAATCCTTTCTAATTTGAAATCTGCGTTTGTTTGTCGTTCCGTAATGTAATTAGAGTTTCCTTGATTTGCATTTCGATGCGATGAATACGGATAATTTATCTAAACTTTCAGTTGGAGTAATTTATTCAAAGATTGAGAACTTCAAAAAAAATCTGGTTTTATTTTTACGTGAATAATTTTTAAAAGTGTTGGATGAATATGTTTTAGTTAGCTGTTAATAGTGTTTTTTAACAGAGTGTAGAATGGTGCGTCGCAGGGGAGGTTATAACCACAAATGAGAAGAGGACTTCTTCATAAAAAATTACCATAGATTAAATGACGTACTTGACCGTATTACAATACTATATCATTCAACCACCAATATTACATAACTCCAAAGCAATATTACTTTGAATTCCATGGAACTTCTTCACTCTGAATACTTAAGTACATACGTAGTGATACAAACATTCTATTCAATAATCGAGAGCAGTACAAAAGTGGCAAGTATACTCCTCCGTCGAATCGAACTATTGTAATAATAGCCTATTGTGTAGTAGACAGCAATTGAACATCTTTCGATTGGTAAACGATGATCATTTCATGCAATATATCACTTCAACAGGTGCGTGAAGGGTTAGATAACATAAGGTGGCTGGCGCTTTTAGGGCATTTGTTCTACTTGAGCGTTATATTAGAGCTACATGTAAAGCAACGTGTTCATACGTTATTTTCATATAATAAACTAGCTTTTCACCCGCGGCTTCGCCCGCGTGGATATCGTATATATCGCGCGACACGGTAAGGGTAGATTAAACAATCTTACATGATTTTGTGTTTGATATTAAGGAACTTAGACACAAACTTTCGTCCCCTATTTCAAACCCTTCTTTCTACCTTTATTTTCAATCGGTTCAATGGTTTAGGCGTGAAAGAGTAACAGACAGACAGACAGACAGAGTTACTTTCGCATTTATAATATAAGTAGGGATTACACCATCGGAAAGTAGAGATTTCATCAAACAGAAAACACCCTAATTTTTTGAAAAAAGTAGATATTTTAACGGGTGAATTTTCGGTATTAAGTCAAAATCGGGTGAAAAAATAAATATTTCAAATCAAATAAATTACAATGTATTCGAGACATAAAATGTAAGTTTTCACTAAATTTCGCTTAAAAATAATTTTATTTGTAAAAGATAAAAATAAAAAACCAAAAACTTAGTTTTTTGAATTTTTCACATATAATTTGAGGTTATGTGAAAAAAAGTGTACATAAAAAATCGGCCAAGTGCGTGTCAGGTCACGCACGGGAAAGGGTTCCTCAGTCACCCATAATGGTACGTGGATTAGAAATTGTATCCAATGGATAATTATTATGTTTACGTATTAATGCGTTAATTTTGTATGACTTTTCCAAGTAAGCACATTGTAGAAGTTAAGCCTCTATAACTCCTGAACTAACAAAGTCACGAATTTTTCCAGATTTTTTGAGCCGGCCGTTTAGCTTTTAGAGGGGGGGGGGACGCCCTGTTTTTACAAAAAAAGTGGCCTTTAAAGTGGAATTTCTCGCAAACGGATACCTAAATCGAAAAATAGGTTTAAAGATCGTCTTAACAACCTTTTAATGTTTTTAAAAGACCTATATAATGATACCCCAGATGATGGGGTAGCTGCGAGAAAAAAAACATCCCCACTTTACGTGTAGGGGAGGGACCCTAAATAAAAATATTTTTCATAATTTTATTGTAACGCTTTGTCGACGTAATTACAATATATATTCATGCAAAGTTTCATCTATCTAGCACTTACCGATTGGACGGTAAGGAGGACGGACGGACGGACGATAAGGGTTCGAAGTCATAAACTTTGGAACCCTAAAAATTGTAGATCTTTTGATCACCTACAACTTTGCCATTTAACTTTTTTCCATAGGACTTGTAGTTTTGCCGGAAATCGAGATAAACCGTTCTTTACCCTTTGTTTTATATATTTAGCCATCCAAAGTGACTCTACCCTGCCTGATGGAAAGCATGAGCAGAATCCAAGAGTGGGGGCCACCACACTTGCTGCGAATGCAGACAATAATGTATGGCGGCCCACACATGGCGGCTTAGTGAGATGCTTTTTCACGCCCCGCTTAAAGGACCCGAAAACCTCCCCCCCTACCCCTTCCCGACCTCAGATCCCCCGTAAATTATTTTTCCTTTCATTTTTATAATATTCTCCTCCTTTTCCAATAGGTTTCATCCTACTATAATTTTATTTGTTTTCAAAAATTATCTCCCTGGACTACTGGTCTATATGTCATTGTCAAACTATCATTATGGTTGCCATGCAATTGTGTTATGCCTAGCAACCTGTGCAGTTTTGACAGGAGATAAACAGTGTTAGATTTTGATACCTACGATTTATGTATTTTTATAATCACCTAGCTTTGGCCTTTGTATCTCGATTATTGCAGTTAAAAGTAGCCTATGTTCTTTCCCAAGTTCAGTTCTATCTTCATACCAAATTTCATCAAAATCGGTTCAGTGGTTTAGGCGTGAAAGCGTAACAGACAGACAGACAGACAGAGTTACTTTCGCATTTATAATATTAGTATGGATTACATACGTTTATAATTACGTAGACGATAGTGTATACCCGGGTAACATTTTTGCGATATGTCGGCAAATGAGATGTTAATATAGTTATTTATCTCGCAATTTTTTAACTAACATACAGCTCTGGAACATACAAAGATCTCAGTAGAAGGAAACGTTATAGCATTTATGCTATAACGTTTCTTCTATTCTATTCTATATCTATTCTAATGAAATTTTCTTATTCTTCTTTTCGCCTCCTTTTGTAGAACACACCCACAGTTTTTTATATTGGAACACACCCACATTTTCTAGAACACACGATGTCAAATTCAATAAAAATTACTACACTGTAGAAGTTTACACACACTGTCTATTCTCACACCTACGACAGGTACCTGTAAAGGGACATATATTTCACACTTCATTTCATTATTTTTAATGAATAGTCATTGACTGCCTCGTTGTTCTAGTGGATTGCGTATGTGACTGCTCATCAAGTGGTTTCGGATGCAAATCCCGGGTCGGGCTAAAAAGTGTTTTTGGGGTTTTCTTAGGAAATTCCTAATAGCAGCCCGGAGTTTGGAAGTATGACGGTGATTCAAGCCCATGTCTCGAAGAGCATGTATAACCGTCAGTCCCGGTTGTCATGAACATCTATCGTAATCGTTATTGGGAAGTCAGTCAGTCAAACGAGTGTGATCAGTCAATGCTATTTAAAATTTCCGTGGGAAATGGCGCCGTAAATCAAAATGTAGGTTTTGCCTAGTTTGGCAACAGAAGGCATCTCATGGTCAATTTGTACTTAGAATAGAATAGAATAAATTTTGTTGTACACCAGTCAAAAGGTATACATAAAATAACATAATCAATGACTATTTACAAATGGCGGCCTTGTCGCTAAAAAACAATAATAAACAGCAGGCGGAAATAATTCACGGGTAGTTTTGGTACGATGTAAATAAAGAAAAGTAAAAGAATAATAATGAATTAAATAAAATTAAATAACAAAAGTAAAAATGATTATAATTAATACTAATACACATAAAATACAATATTTATAAATACATAGACCCAATACATTATATACATTTGCAGTAAAAATTTAACGGATAAAATAAGTTTTAGGTACATAATTCCAGAGATTATCCTAATTTTTAGTAAAATAAATTATATTAGTATCTGTACAACAAATATCACTGTTATTTATTATTAGACTTGTCTACATCTCACCATCAGTCAAGTGTAATAAGCACTTAATGGAAAAAGCTCTCCTTGTCTTTGCTTTATCCCTAATATCCTCTTTAACGTATACCTTATAAACTTACATAACGTAATAGCTTTTGTACGTAGCATATTGATCTAACTGTTATCTCACTGGCTGCTATTAACGTCTTATAGGCTTAGTATATTTCACTGATACCATTAAATTTACTTGTGAAAATCGATGTCATGAATATTCTACGTATTAATTACTCTGGGAATAATTTACTAGAACATTTATCTAAATTGTGTAAAGTAAAGTTCATCTTTTGTAGAATTTGATAATGAGGTTCGAATAAAGATTATGCTGTTATGATATAAATGCGTTTAAAGAATCAATGATGAGTAAAATACTTAAAAGGAAGAATGGATTTTTAATGGTTTTTGCTACAGCCGTACGTCACAAAACATATATATTGCATTCTATCTAGGAGGTACACTGAAAAGTTTTACTAAAACTTAATGAACTCAATGATGTGAAAGAAGTACAAGCCGCATAACAGTATCATGTTATATCACTCCGTCACTTCTCAGCCCAGACGAGTTATTCTCGTCGACGGAAATAAATCCTTGTACCTTATTCTCAAGTGAATACCACCATTGCAAAAATGTTTGTACTTGGCCATTTGTCAGTTTTAGTTTTTAAACCTATTGTATTTTGACGTATGTTATGTATATTTTTCGGTATCAATTTTAAAATCGTTTTTGATTTAAAAAAAGGGACGTTATTATGCTCACTCTCTGTCTACTATTTCCGGACAGTAACAGTTATTATTCAATATTTTTCATTTTGCGCTGTCTTTGTCGTAATTAAAGACCTGCTTACAAAATTACATGACCGAAGCACGATCAACAATATTTTTACCACGTGTTTTATTATTTTTAATATAAAACAAAAACTTTTTGCCTAAAAATGTATGGTATGCAACTATTTTCTGTTGACATTTTAGCGTTCAACTACTTCTGGCAATGAATGCCTTCTATGATCATCTAATTCTGGGAATTCATATCGTTAGCAATTTATATATGATATGGTGTTTATAATACCGAAATTTGGACAAAGTCAGCTACTTTTTTGACTAACGGTATTAACGAAATTAATTACTTACAACAAGCAATAATAGAAATGAAGAGGCAAGCAGATTTATAATCATCTTCAGCATATTTGATGAAGGACTTTTCAGGTCCGCAGGAAAATTTCAAATCTTTTGGAATTGATTTGAAATAGTCTCGAACTATTAATTCTCACTTCGGTTAAAATGTTATAAGAACTTTCAAATTGAACCTAAGGTCCAATTTAGATTATTTTCATTTAGTAGTTCTTACTAAAGCAGTAAAGTAAATTGTTACTTTAGTAGTTCTTTCTTTAAACTTTTTTTACTTATCTTCATGAATGTTCAAAGTTTGTCGTGACATTTAACAGTGGACACCATTGAATATTGTTTATAATATAATGTTAGTTATAATCTTCAGTAGCGTGTGCCAAAACTACTACCATAATCCCCAAGGGAATCTGGCGGTCTCTGTAACATACAGGTTATCAGAAGGTATTACGTCACCCTCCCAGTGTCTATATAACTATGTTTGTTTTGCAACTATAACTCAATGAGTGCTAACAAACATCGTGCCAAGAGTGGTAGGAGGCTATAAATCTTGCTACCGTTGTATCGTAGGAAGGTTCTGTACAGTGGCGGACATTAAGGCTTTTAATGGCAGGATATAAAGAGTCTATCACCGTATATGTACGAAAGATGAAACAATGAATTCTATAATGAGAGAGATTTTTCATACCTATAAATTCACTTTAAAAAATAGAAGTATCTTTTAAAGGAGCGCTAAGTAATATTAAATAATAAATGAAATTATTAATAAGGGGTACAGATTGTAAATAGGTATATCTAGATGTACATGTAGATAAACATAATAAAAGCAATTCCTATGTCGATGGAATAACTGAGAGAGATGGAAATTAATTTTTTCTCTCTTCTTTTCTTATTTGCTGTGCTTGACAGGGTCTATATTCGTTACTAAGCATTGTTTTTACCAAATCTGTAATTGACATTATAGAGCAATGTAGTATTGAGTATTGATAACCCGTTACTTAAAATTGTAGTGACAAAACAGGTGACAAATCATCTCCTCACGACGAGCTCCCTTTAATAGGGTTCCGTAGCCATATGGCAAAAAACGGAACCCTTATAGATTCGTCATGTCTGTCTGTCCGTCCGTATGTCACAGCCACTTTTTTTAGAAACCATAAGAACTATACTTTTGAAACTTGGTAAGTAGATGTAATCTGTGAACCGCATTAAGATTTTCACATAAAAATAGAAAAATAACTATACATTTTAGGGGTCCCCATACTTGGAACTGAATTTAAAATAAAAAAATTTCATCAAACACATACGTGTGGGATATCTATGGATAGGTGTTCAAAAATAATGTTGAGGTTTCTATTATTATTTTTTTCTAAACTGAATAGTTTGCGCGAGAGACACTTTCAAAGTGGAAAAATGTGTCCCCCCCCCCTGTAACTTCTAAAATGAGAGAGGGATAAAACTAATAAAATTATATGTTGTACATTACCATGCAAACTACCAACGAAAATTGGTTTGAACGAGATCTAGTTAGTAGTTTTTTTGTAATACGTCATAAATTGTAAACCACAATTTACCTTTCCTTCAATCAATACACTATTATAAAAACATCGATCAAAGTTACAACGAACTACAAGAACTTTTATATGATGTTACTTGCTGATACGGAACCCTTCATGGGCGAGTCCGGCTCGCAATTGGCCGCTTTTTTCTCTATGTACACGTTGATAAAAATTTATTTAATTCTTAGTAGCTGTTACGCTGTTTCAGACTGAAAATGTTACTGAAGAGGTCAAAAAACTGATACCGTCAAATCAGTTATACACTTTTTCTAACTATTCCCCACACAAGTTTCTAATCCAGTTTATTATTTGCAATTATCAAGCGAATAGCCAGCTATTGGAACTGATTTGAAATAGTCTCGTGTGAGCAGAGTAAAATAAAGCTATACTAACAATGTAAGAATGAACCCACAATGCCACCCACAACCTTTACTTACTTACCAGTGCAAGTCTAACCAATTAAACTTCCCCACAGCATCACCAGCACTTGTGATCGTTGATCCGCTCACTCAGTGATTATGTGCCTCACTAATATACTTATCACTTTTCTGAATATTCTAGTCTACAAAATCTTTTTTCAGATCTTTTGTATGGTTACAGTTTTATACGTTCAAATATTAACCAAACACTTCAGCTTTTTTATTATGACTGACATTACTGCTAAGTAAATAGTCTCAATAACAGAAAGAAACATGAACCTCATGTCGTAATACCGAGTAAAAGTTATGCGACGAGCATAGACTATCAACGCTAAGAACAACTTATTTTACGCTATTATTTTGTTGTTATTCCTATCTGGAGAACCATTTCATCCAAGGCACGTGTTTTTTTAAAAAATTGTCTATATTTCTATATTGAAATTAGAAAAAGACTTTTTGTCAAATACTCACATTACTAGCGTAATACGTGTTGAGTTTTCGATAACTCATTAACATTATTTGTTTTGTGTTTCAAATTTGAAACTATTTTTGTGTTAAAAGTCAAATTTTCTCTCCCTTAAAACATTTATTTTAATGTGAGTGCCCCTTAGAATAATTTATTTTAGTGCATAATTTATTTTTTATGTGAAAGTAATTATGTAATAAAAGAATCTTATAGCTCAACCAGTTTGCCCATTTATTAATCAAGTAAAGCTGTACTATACCCCGCCACCTAGCCGTGACCCTCGTCACTATGGATTCAAACGTAGACAGTTACAGCCAACTCATAAAGATTTCAGCGCCGAGATTTGTTTTCGAACCGAAACCTAAAAGCCTTTATAAAACTTAACTCCTTACACTTTCAATTTGAACCTTTCCCTTCATTAATATTACTAAAGTGCCCTTAGACAATTTGTAGTGGGTCAACAGCATCATAATAATATAGCAGTGAAAAATTGTGGGTCATCGGACCCCTTAGGGTCCTGACGATAAAAGGAAACTTGGAACTCGTAAAACTTCTTGCGAGTTCTTATCATGTCACTTAGGCCAGGAAAACGGCGACAGTGTATAAATATACCATATAAAAACAAAACGAAATAATAAAAGACAACTTTATTATTCTGGGGAATTAAAATGTAACATTATGATGAGTATTAAATTTAGTTGCATTTGTGTGTGATATTTTGCATTTAATTCCTATAAATTCACCATCATAGTACGAAAATGCACGTCTTGTGGTATACTGGAGTCATAATTACACATAAATACATACACCTCTTAAATATATCTGACATGTTCAATACTGAAATTACTGGTAACCGCTTTCATAGGCAAACTATTGCTCAATATTGACGTGTATTATTAAACGGCAGGTGAAAATAGGTATGATATTAACCTTATGCGTTGCATTCATAACTGTTAGCTTTGATTTTGTATCATCATTATTAATAGTTTATTCTCCACTGCTGCACATTATATATCCCTACTAATATTATAAATGCGAAAGTAACTCTGTCTGTCTGTCTGTCTGTTACGCTTTCACGCCTAAACCACTGAACCGATTTTGATGAAATTTGGTATGAAGATAGAACTGAACTTGGGAAAGGACATAGGCTACTTTTTACTGCAATAATCGAGGTACAAAGGCCAAAGCTAAGTGATTATAAAAATACCTAAATTGTAGATATCAAAATGTATCGCTGTGTATCTCCTGTCAAAACTTCACAGGTTGCTAGGCATAACACACTTGCATGGCAACCATAATGATAATTTGTAAATGACATATAGACCAGTAGACCAGGGTAGATAATTTTTGAAAACAAATAAAATTATAGTAGGATGAAGCCTATTGGAAAAGGAGGAGAATGTTATAAAAATGAAAGGAAAATAATTTACGGGCCATCTGAGGTCGGGAAGGGGTAGGGGGGAGGTTTTCGGGTTCTTTAAGCGGGGCGTGAAAAAGCATCTCACTAAGCCGCCATAGTGTGGGCCGCCATACATTATTGTCTGCATTCGCAGCAAGTGTAGTAGCCCCGACTCTCAGATTCTGCTCATGCTTTCCATCAGGCAGGGTAGAGTCACTTTGGATGGCTAAATATATTAAACAAAGGGTAAAAAACGGCTTATCTCGATTTCCGGCAAAACTACAAGTTCTATGGAAAAAAGTTACATGGTAAAGTTGTAGGTAATTAAAAGAGCTACAACTTTTTAGGGTTCCGCAGTTTATGACTTCGAACCCTTATAGATTCGTCATGTCCGTCTGTCCGTCCGTCCGTCCGTCCGTCCGTCCTCGACTTACCGTCCCAACGGTAAGTGCTAGAATTTTTTGATTTAGGTATCCGTTTGCGAGAAATTCCACTTTAAAGGCCACTTTTTTGTAAAAACAGGGCGTCCCGCCCTCTAAAAGCTAAACGGCCGGCTCAAAAAATCTGGAAAAATTCGTGATAGTTGGTCCATATAATGCACTTTAAATGAAAACTATAACGAATTAGATGACTTTGTTAGTTCAGGAGTTATAGAGGCTTAACTTCTACAATGGGCTTACTTGGAAAACGTCATACAAAATTAACGCATTAATACGTAAACGTAACAATTATCCATTGGATACAATTTCTAATCCACGTACCATTATGGGTGACTGAGGAACCCTTTCCTGTGCGTGGCCTGACACTTTTTTATTCACACTTTTTTTCACATAACCTCATATTATATGTGAAAAATTCAAAAAACAAAGTTTTTGGTTTTTTATTTGTATCTTTTACAAATAAAATTATTTTTAAACGAAGTTTAGTGAAAACTTCCCTTTTTATGTCCCGAATACACTGTAATTTATTTGATTTGAAATATTTATTTTTTTACCCTATTTTGACTTAATATCGAAAATTCACCCGTCAAAATATCTACTTTTTTCAAAAAATTGGGGTGTTTTCTGTTTGATGAAATATCTTCTTTCCGATGGTGTAATCCCTACTTCCCTACTAATATTATAAATGCGAAAGTAACTCTGTCTGTCTGTCTGTTACGCTTTCACGCCTAAACCACTGAATCGATTTTGATGAAATTTGGTATGAAAATAGAACTGAACTTGGGAAAGGACATAGGATACTTTTTATCGCGAAAACGAAGGGTTTGAAATAGGGGACAAAAGTTTGTGTCCTTATTATCAAACATAAAATCATGTAAGATTGTTTAATCTACCCTTATCGTGTCGCGCGATATAAACGAATTCCACGCGGGCGAAGCCGCGGGCGGAAAGCTAGTTTAAAATATGTATATTTACATACATGTAATATAATATATAATGTAACCTGTTTATGTTAAAATCTTCTTATTCCAGAATTAAATAACATATAATAATATTGTTAAAGTTACTCGCTATTTCTACGGCCCATTTTTCATGCTCAAGTCAATTTGGAGAAGCAGAAAGTGGAATGTCGTTAGTGTAGTATTCTTATTCTGATCTGAAAAAGATCTTAGTTAATGATAAACAACAAAGGTTATATTAAAGTTATTATTAAATACACTACAGCGAAGTTTTTGTCGTTTATCTACCACATGGGCCTTTTGATTGAAAATTGAGTAACTTCAGTTAATTGACTGTACAGGTGTATTTACATTATTTTTTTGTAAAATGATGATAATTAACTATTAATGAAAGCAATGAATGAAGAGATGGTAAACTGAAATCCCTTTAGTTTTATCCCTACTAATATTATATTGCAAAAGTAACTCTGTCTGTCTGTTACGCTTTCACGCCTAAACCGCTGAACCGATTTTGATGAAATTTGGTATGAAGATAGAACTGAACTTGGGAAAGGACATAGGCTACTTTTTACCGCGGTACACGAGGGCGGAGCCGCGGGCGAAAGCTAGTAAGTCTATAATCTTAGTCAAAGTTGTGCAACAACTATGTTATCACAAATAAGTCAACTGTAATCTAGAAATAACGCAACAAAATGTATATCATACTAAAACTGCATCTCCTGTGACTCACAATTTAAAAATCCTCCCTAGATTATGCGTGCAAATATTGTTCGTTATTAAGTATATTCATCATACATTCTGGTGATTAATTCTAGTTTGTTAAAACCTTTTTTTATTCTTACATTTAAAGAATATGCCTTCTAATATTGTTCCTTTTCAAGTAAATTAACATTCTAGTGATAAATTTTGGAGTTTATGACGAACAATTTTTTATTCTTGCATGAAAAATGTTTGATATTAGACGATAAATTAATTGACGTATTGTAGTTTAGTTTTAGATACATACTCCTCGGAGTAAGAGCCATCACACCACGCTTTTCGTCGTTTGGACAGAATATTTAACATCTTTATCCAACGACTTCCTTTTTAGGGTTCCGTAGCCAAATGGCAAAAAACGGAACCCTTAAAGATTCATCATATCTGTCTGTCTGTCCGTCCGTATGTCACAGCCATTTTTTTCCGAAACTATAAGAACTATACTGTGGAAACTTGGTAAGTAGATGTAATCTGTGAACCGCATTATGATTTTCACACAAAAATAGAAAAAAAACAACACGTTTTGGGGGTCCCCATACTTGGAACTGAAACTAAAAAAAATTTTTGAAGTGAAACTTCTTTAGAATCGTAGTGATTTCAAACCGGATGCAACGAGAAACGACACGTAAGAGACACAAATATGAAATTGGTGAGTCAGAGCGAGAGAGCAAATGTCAGAGTGTACAACCAATCGGAAATGACGTCATGTAAATTCATGAGAGAGATTGCATTACCAATTGAGATGTTGGTAAAAAATACCAGATGTAAAATTAAACAATATTTTATTTATGTGTATCTATTTTTTTACACTTTATACAAAGTGTAAAAAAATTACACTATAATTTTGACCTTTGAAACAGAGATAAAAGTCGCGGCAAAGATGGCGTCCAGCTGTCAAATTTAAATGATTAATAGTGTAAATAAAGAAAAATGTATTTTATTAAAAAAAAAGCGTCGTTAAAAATATTCATCTGATTCTTTTGTCGATTTGCCGAAGTTTCACTTCTATCGTGTGTGAATCGCGCACACACCTTTTTTTTCATCAAACCCATACGTGTATCTATGGATCTATCTTCAAAAATGATGTTGAGGTTTTACAAGAACTTTGATATGATGTTACTTGCTGATACGGAACCCTTCATGGGCGACTCCGACTCGCACTTGGCCTCTTTTTTATTATATTTACATAAGAAAGATATAGTTATAGCATATAATTTTTAAGCGATAATGTGATGTTACTATTTACAGAATATAAATAGCATCTATGCACCATTGTGAAATTCACTATCTTCATTTTATGCATACGCGTTAACATAAAATTTGCTAGTTTCCTTTAACTTTAATGCGTCAAATAGTTTTGATGTTATGAAAAAAGAAAATGATGTTATTTCCATGTATTGTTCAAGGAATTTTCTTAGTGATATACGTGTAATTGCGCTCTCTCAAGGCTAAATTATATAGCATCAGATCACATAGTAAAATAAAACAAGAGCCTATCATACATCTTGTGAAAGTATTCTATCAGATGTATCCACGGTGACGGTAAGATTTGTCAAAGATGTGTATCGCTTTAGTGGGTACAATATCTGATGTTCTCTCTTATAATGTCGTACAACTTTCTGCCTATGTGCAGTATTTTATATAATCATAAAAGACAAAAGCTTCCAGAGAATTTTTTACCAACCGAGGTGCTTTAAATTCATAAACATTTTCCTCAAATCAGAAACTGAAATTATAAAATAATATAAAAAGTGGTCGTGTCAAGATCATTATAATCTCTGATTAAACGAAATGGACGGCTGATAATAAAATAACAGATACCATTTCAGAATCTTAATTAATTACATAATATGGTGTCACTTGGTTGATATAACACCAAGTCCTATACAGTGACAGGTAACACAATTTAGTTATGTTCTACTGATAGCTTTGATTACCTTGTCGATACAATATAAAGCAAACGACGCCAAATTTACACATACACGATTGCGCAATTATCAACTTAATTATATTTGCTTCAGCCATCAACGTGGCGACAAATTTTCTTAGCCTATTAACTTACTAATTCCGATGAAACGAAAATTTCAGTCAGACCCAAATTATGGTCCTCCATTCTAAAACTCCGAGTAAAAATCGCATATTTATTTAAGAACTTGAAAAAAAGCTAACATACCACTTTACTGAACAACAGTGTTCATTTCAGTGAGTGATCATTTTCACATGTCGCATATAACCGCAAAGTTTTAATTATAAACCCTAGCTTATTAAGTTTCGTCCTGTTATAAAAACTCGGGGTGTCGCGCCAACAATTTCATTTTTTACACCGACGTTGTGGCTTTTAATATGGAAAATTCCTGTTAAGTTTAAATTATTATGTATGTCACGTAAAATCAACGCTGGTGGATTAAAATGCTTTGATGTAATGTTTTTGAACATTTTTGTATGTGGAAGTAATGTCTGGTATTTTTCACAAAGGTCATGTTGCTGTTATAATTCGTGATGTCATCGTAAAGGTGTATCATGTAATGTGTATCATATTCTCATCTCATCTTCATCTCCTGCCAGCCATCTAATGTCTAATCTCTGGAATGGCTGGTCCGATTTTGATGGTGTTTTCACTGGCAGATAACTCATAATATAAGGAGTAACTAAATCTACTTCTATTTTTTCTAGCTTCACTTCGCGCTGTTGTTGTAAAGGCACAAATTTAACCGCATCGAACATTTACTTATTGGATATTAACACGTTCACTGCGGCTTGAGGTTGATTCAGCCTCATGGTAGACTTTACGCTGGTGCGGCGCGTAAAACTGTGTTTTCTCTCTAGTGCGGCGGCTGTTTACACTCAACCGTGTGAGGTATGACCAAGACAAATATAGCTTTCTTTATGTCTGCGAAGCATTGACTCAATATTGTAAAAAAAATATTTGAGGTCGAAATACGCCTCAAACGCACTGATCACAAAATTATTGAATAAGGTGCGGATTGAGGCCGATTTCGACCTCCAGCGTCGGGACGCGCGGGCGGCGTGAGAGCAGGTAAGTCGACTTTAGTGACGTTACCGTAGTCGATACTGGAGCACGTGTCTTTGCGCAATCGTGTTAATTGTTTGTTTTTTATTTTTGTTAAATTCTTTTGTTTAATGTTTTTTTGTGTTTGTTCAGTTATATATTTATAGAATGAGAGCCCGTGACACCCATACCTTAGTTATATTATAAAAGCTGAAAATTCTTCTATTTATTTATTTATTTACACTTTCTGCAAAACATAACATAACCATTCAGAGTCTCAGCACATCCTTGCAAAGGGTCAAATAAGGAAACGTTGCGTCATTTGCTATGCAAAATTACGACTTACATTAGGTGCCATGCAGGCTGCAAAGAAAGTAAAAAAAATTATGACTAATTGTTCACAATGTAAGAAAGCTATGTGCTTGCATTGTTATAACGAACAGCATGCAAAGTAATATAGAATAAATTAGATGAACGAATAGTTTGTATTTTATTTAACAACACCCCCATACTTTTATGCACAATACTATAACAATATAAAAAAGTAAAAGAAATATAACATAGACATGGACATTCATCGATATAAATTCATTCCCATCACTAATGCCGCCCCGATTCAGTGCGATGTGTAGTCTAAAACGACCTCAAATATATTTTAGGTGTTTTCTCTAAAACTAAAAATCAGAACCCGGGGCGAAGCTAGGTGTACATAAAACAATACCATGCAAGTAATTTTAGCATAAAATTAAACATCGAATCACGCTCCTGATCAACCTGATCAAGTTACAACACATTTACCAAATGATTGAAACATGAGGCAGAAAAGGCCTCAACCGCATTACAAGGAAGTTTAGCTTGGGGCTGATTCGACCTCAGCCGCACCAGCTGAAAGTTCTTCAAAATGTGGCCCGCAGTGAACGTGTTAATTATGTTCAGAGGCAATGAGCTTAAAACCCTTAACTGTGTTTAATAATTGTAGTGTGTCTATACACACAGCGCCATAAATTCTTTCCTGTCTGATATCTTTGACATATGAAAACTGAAGTATTCCAGAAATCCGTTTCCGTTCCGCATCAAAAAATACTTTCGCTGAGGAAATAACCAAACAATGGGTACAAAACAAATCATATCGTTTCATACTGAGCCATGTCCACTTAAAGTCTAACTTACGGTACTCAAAATAAGACTGAGTATTGCATGTGGGTTTGATTTCACAGTAATTGAATTTGAGTACCAAAGGGTTCTCTCTTTTATAAATTCGTAAACGCGTTCTGGGCTCAGC
Source organism: Phragmatobia fuliginosa (assembly GCA_932526445.1). Lineage (NCBI taxonomy): Eukaryota > Metazoa > Arthropoda > Insecta > Lepidoptera > Erebidae > Phragmatobia > Phragmatobia fuliginosa. Next base: position 40,635,008 of record OW052057.1, on the reverse strand, counting down.
AATAGCCTGGCGGTATTTTATTAAAGGGGATAAGCTCACGTTGGTCTGCGATGATATGGAGTTGCGTAACACGACCTTACTCTAAATTGAAATTTAGATTGAAAAAAATAACATTGTTCCTGGAAGGTTGCAGCCACAAACAATGCTAATTTTAACATCACTCAAACAAAATCGTAATTACTACTACTGAGTGGAGCAAATACTAAGTACGTCCATAAGTACTTACATATTGCTGCTAATTTTTTTTGCACATAATTAAATGTTTAAAATAAATTCCCCCTATCTCGAACTAATCCATCATAGGGAAACTGATAGGCCATCACATTTTAAAGCTTAAAGCTGAGATTTATTTGCAACTTATTCGCTCTCGCTCGTGCCTGCGTTTACGCCATAAATAAACTATGGCGAACTGAAACCCCATGGTTGTAAGGAATATAAATAAGATTGGATACGCATATGCCGCCCATGGGTTTAGTGTACTGATTTATGGCTTAACACTTTATCTGCGAAGAGGATTATTGCCTAAAGGAGAAGTGATGTGATTTGATAGCATATCATTATTGTTCAATACTGAATAGATAAAATTGCGATTGATAAAAGCCATTGCAAAAGGCTACTGCTTTGGCAAAATCTGTGATTATAGCCTGTGACAATAAAACCTTATTCATGTTGCCTCTTATAATTCAAATTAATTATGGTCGAGTTATCCCACTTGGAAACCACTAGTATATATAAATTCTCTTCACTTAATTTCTTTTATGTCAATTATAAGGAGACGATTAAAGTTTATTCTATTTTTGACTAACTGATTTTATTGTGCGGGTTACCGGTATTACCTTGTTGAATCATTCATGCCGCAGACCCTAACCTATCAACTTCAACCGAGGTAGATGGTAGATTGTAACCTGGAATGTGATTTATAGTTCAATAAGGCAGCCTGAATACGAAAGCAGTTATTTGTGGTCAGAAATAATTATTTTAGTTTTATGAGGGTACTTTGAAACTTGTTGAGAGTAAGTGGCTATATCAGGAACTGGATACTGCCCTTATTATTATTTGAAATTCATTTAATCTAGTTTAAGGTTTTGCCTTCTTTGTACATTTCAACCACGCTATATGAATTTGATTAAAATGCGCCTGATGGAAAGAATGAGCGGAATCCAAAAGTAGTGGTCAACATCCTCCTTGTTAGTGCAGATGATGCAGCATGGCGACTAACACTATGATGGCCTAGTGACATTTTCTTGCCACAATCGGCCTCAGGTTTCGGTATATCTCTACTAATGTCATAAAGCTAGAGTTTGTTTGGTTGAATGCGCTAATCTCAGGAATTACTAGTCCGATTTGAAAAATTATTTCAGTTTTAGATAGCCCATTTATTGAAGAAGGCATAGGCTAAGACTATTATCACACTGAGACTAATAGGAGTGGAGTACCAATGAAGGATGTTTCAAAATCGGGATTTCTCCTCTTGAGAATTAAAAAAATTATTAATTTATTAAATTATTTTTAATTTTTATTAAATTAAGTTCGTTCGTAAACGGTTTAAGTTTTGCAAACATCGTGTCTGATCTCAGATGAATAAACCATCTGAGTGTATAACAGAATTTTTACCCTTTAAAAGTTCTAAACGAAAAGTCCGCAATTTCATATCTATCTTTTAAGGTGGCTCACTATTACCTTTTTTATGGAAAAAAAAATGCTTTCGCGGGCAATAGAAGACGCAGACAGAGTGGTGTGGGTCATCAACTATATGTATAGATTTAGCGTAATTGAAACGTACAAAAAAGTCGAAACTTTAAAGTAAACATAATTAATTTAAAGTAATAACAAACACATTATCCAGTTACCAATAGCTACTTAGTTCTCAACAAGTATCAAAATACCCTCCGGCCTCCAGTTTCGCACTGACTAACGAAACACGACGAATGCTTTGATTTTAGATTGGTCTTGATCGGCAGTACCACCCTCACATAGAAATGTGAGAACAGTACTGCCGGTTTCACTGCTGGCTAGTGTAGCGTGGTTAATGTAGCTTTACACATACTGAAAAGGTTGTAATAATTAACAATGGCAGTGGTTTGATAATATGCTTTTTTTATAGTATGTCGACGCCTCTTTTTCAACGGAAAGGCCTATGTCACTAACGAGATAAATACTATAATCTTATATAAAATAATCACTGCATTCCTTAACCCAATTTTATTTGGGGTTGGTGCAGTATATTTTATCCTTCCATGCAACTCTAACACTCGTCATTTAACTCCTCTCCTATCCATATCTTCTTTCACACAATCCACCTCCACCTTATTTCTGGTCTGACAAACTATGGCAATAGGTTAGTAGTAAGTAGTAGAGCAACGCTGATTTCAACACAAATGGGCTGGCAGTACTACCCTCACACAGGAGACTATCCTAATAATGACAATATTCTTGCTGTTTTATTTCGTTAGTGATTGTGAGACCGGAGGCCCAATAATTCTGCATCATTTATCCGGCTTAAGGAGGCCAGGAGAATGATGTAGAATTATCTGATCAGGCCGCGATGGTATGGGTCACCATGCTGCATTGCCTACCCTTACAATGAGGCTGGTGGCCCCTACTCCTGGATTCTACTCATGATTTCCATAAGCCAGAGTAGAGTCACTTTGGTAGGCTTAAATATATAAAAAAATGTGTACGCCGAGGGGTTATGTGGTGGGCTTTGGAGGAAGAAAGAGTGCCTATTATGAACGTAGAACTGATCCATGCTATGTCCACGGAGTTAAGCACGAATGTTATAGAGACAGATGCTATAATTACAAGTGAAATTTAATTAATAAATTAATGCAACGAAAAATGATATTACAACTTTTTGTTATAACGGGTGTCAGGGTACTCATTGAAACAATTCATTGAACTTATTCACAGTTCAAAATTTATTTTCATTTCTAATAGTAGTCTATAATAAAAATAAAAGTCTTAACTTAAAAAAACGCATTCTAGTTCCCTAAAACATATTATGAAATATTACATTAAAACAAATTCAGTGATAATAAGATATTAATGTAAAAAAGTTACTAGAAATTATAGACCAGTTTTCATTTAAAAATTACCAAAGATATATAGTACTATCGACTAGCTCATAGTACAAAATACTAAATTATAAATAACTATATTTGTACTGATACCAGCGTTTTGATTAAGATATTACAACTAGGCAAAACAAATAAATAAATTAAACAAATTTATTTCTTACAATTTTCTCTCCGTACTCTTCATACTGCTTCTTTTGCACCCAGACCTTCTCACTATCCTCCAATCCAGCATAAACCGCAGCTCCTAGCCAAGCAACGGTATATGGTTCAGGAGTTTCAGGAATATGAACCCGTCTGTTGACAATCTCTTCTAGATCATATGCCAGTCTTTGGCGAAGTCCTGGAATTGCTGATAAGCCTCCAGTTACAACCACCGCTCCAAATAATTCATCTTGTAAATCTTCATCACATTTACTAGCTGATAACACTACAGCCTCTGGAAGTGGAAGAATATCAGAATTGGCGTTCTCAATTGACCCAGGGTTGAAAATCAACTCTGCGGCGCAATGCATTTCCTTGGTTATATTTATGATTTTCCCGTCTGGCAACTGATATTTTATCATAGGACAGGCTGTAATCGGGGTTGGAGAGACAGCAAGAGCAGTCCGTTTCATATCTTCTAGGATAATATGCCTATTTTCACCTAAGTCTATTCCTCTCTTTAGCAAACTGTTATACACATAATCTGAGAGTTGACCGCCACTGAAGTAAGTCTCAAGACGAGCATAAGTAAGCAACCCTCCTTCGTAGGCAGGATTAATCTCAATAAGATCGTATCCAAGGTCGACGGAAATGCCCGTAGTATATCCAGAACCGTATAGAGACATTATGCTCTGAGGTTGAACACACAGTGCTGGCACATTCAGGGTCTCAAAAAAAATTTCACAGAATTTGTATCTGTAAAAAAAAATACTTATACAATACAAATCTTAAAACTGTTAGGAGTCTTGTACATTGTGTATACTCATAGCGTATGTTAGAAATCTAATAATACTAGTTGACTTCCACTGCGTTTGTAACCGACTTCAAAAAAAAGGAGTAGGTTCTCAATTCGTCGGAATCTTCTTTTATATATATATATGTTCAGCGATAATTTCGTCGTTTATGAACCGATTTCAAAAATTCTTTTTACATTGGATTGGGTGGGCGTGGCTTACAGGTGCTCCCATCGTCACCATATCGGGATCTGATGATGGGATCCCAAGGCAATCGAGGGAACTCCTCAAATATCATAGGCACTATTGTCGCGATTTGGGTACTCGGAATAGTTTTCATTGAATTCGGTTCCTTTTTGTTAAAATTATTTTTAATCATGCTTGGCTCTTATTGATCTAAGCGTGATGTTAACTATTCCATCTTAGACACGTTAGCGAAACACATTATGGAAAACATGAAAATTGCTTAAATAGTTAGATTAATTAAAAAAAATTTGAAGTAAATATTCAGTTCTTCCCGTACTTTTTTAACTACTAGTGAAAAAGTATTTTAAAAGTTTAAATACTTCAGGACATATTGAAGTATGTAAACTGTAAAATTAATATGACAGATGTTAAATTATATTGGTCTAACATACTATTAATATTATTTAACATCTGAAACTTATTCGTTAGTTGGCGCAAACATAGACCCAGATCGTTAGTAATACCGTTACTAGTTATTATTGGTTTGGTCAACGGCTTGGTACTTGTGTAATCCATCCATAGATCGCAATTTATTAAGTGTTCAGTGCAGCTCTGTACTGAAATGGTTATGTGAACGTTAAATGCCAATAACACGGGTGGAAACATCAAAGCTAGAATATTTCAGAGCTACACATATTAATTATTCAGTAGGCGTAACACTGACGTATGTCACGTCAGTCCGTCTGTGTTTCTGTATAACATACAGCACAATCTCGTCAACTTTAAATCGATATACATACCTACAAGTAATTCTAATGTCTATAGATAATAAAACATGGGATTTATCATTCGCCTACTAGATTGAATGTAATTTTAAACCAGAGCAGCTTAAAGCTTCCCTACATTTACATTATTTTATTTACTACGTACTAATTAAAATTGTTCTCAAATGTTAATGTGTTATGTTACGGTTCTTCTCAAATACCTACATACAATTCTTTAACATGTTCTAATGATTAAATCGAGTGTTACATTTTACACTTAGGAGGATAAATCAGTCTCTCATGATGCTCATGCATTAAATGTTAAATTCAATGACTTTCTTTTAATAATTATAGTATTTTATTTCACAATTTTCAGTACATATACAAGTGATACAGTATAAATCGGAACGTGTCTAGACACCAGTCTCGACTTACCATTTTATAGAATACGTACGTCAAAAACCAACAAAGGGTTATTGAATAATAGCAACTATCAGAAGACATTTTCATTTATTTCAGAATTGATTTTCTCAGTATATTGTAATACTGTCGTCGCATAATTACTAGAAATAACATCAAGACTAGTTTAACCACTGGTTTACGAAAGAAAATTTTAATTTATTGGATAAATAACTACAGATTTCATATTAATAAGTCTCGGATAGAGACAACCACATCACATAACCATATCAACATCGTTCATTAGTTACGTAGTGTAAAATGGCAGATAACCATCTGAAACTTTATATGGAATGAGTGTAACTCAAAGCTGTAAGAACTAAGTTTAGCTTGAGTGTAGATAGCGTTGAGTTATGTGTCTGAGCAAGAAAAACGATACAATCTGCTTCGGGGACTAAAAAAAACTAAAACTTTTACACGTTAAGTTAACAAATTTAACACCTTTGCTTATTCTCAGTATTAGATAAAATATACATGAATAATTGAACTCTATTAGGATATTTATATTATTTTAATCATGTATAATATAACAATAACATTCTCGAATATATTACAAACTAAGCACAATGTAGTCATATATCGCGGATTAGTCTCGTTTTCGTAGTTGCAAAAGTCTAAAAACAAACTAAACGCGAAAGTTTGTGAGTGAGAGTGTATGTATGTAACGATGTGGATGAAACTTATATAATATATATATATATATATATATATATATATATATATAATATGCCTTACATTAGAATAACACATAGGCTACTTTTTACTGCGACAATCGAGATACACGCAAACGGAACCGCGGGCGAAAGCAAGTATACATTATGTTTGATAATAACATAACAGTTGCTGAAAATGACGCATAAATGTGATTATTGCGTCGTAATTATATTGAAGTCACTAGCTGTAACGTTCTTAAACAGTGCGTAGAGTAGTTTCTCGTTTACCGAAGAGGACCTAAAACTTTATTTATATTTAAAGTACATTGTCTGAAAGTGGATTGGAATTAGAGAAGTCTATGTCAAGCTGTGGACCAGATCAAGAAGAAGATGATGATCCTCTAAGGACGGGACGGGACACTTTATCTTTATATATTTGTATATAATAAGTGCAATGGATACCTCATAAGTTCTAAAATGACACTAGTGACAACCATCATGGATCATCATCATCATCAGCGCAGTCCTCGCTGTCCGCTGGACATAGGCTTCTCGCATCGCATTGTTCGATCCTCGGCTACTCGCATCCAGCCGTCAACAAATTACTTTCTAATCGATAAATTCTTTTGCATGCATTTCAAATGCTTTATTAAATATTTTCCATTTTTGAAATCTGAATATCTAACTCCGAATTATAAGCTTAACAAAGGGATCTTTTGCGTGCCGAAGCGTAAATCCATTGCAATTCATAACTAAACTAGCTTTTGCCTGCGGCTACCCTCACATTTAGTTTTGGTGTACAAAGCTTTGTTACTGTAAACTTTCGGTTTAACCCTAAAGTTTTTGAGTCAAAGGGTAACAAACGTTCTTACATCCTTACCAATATTAACATTTATAATTTCTACTGGACTGGTTAGACATGACAATTTATATCATTGTGATATCGATTGATAAATCAACAGAAATGAAAGAATTTCTACATTAAGAGCTTAGTTTGGTTTAGTTGGTTCACTTACGTCACCTAAGAAATTTATAAACAAAGTTTCAAGTGAATCCATTGCAGGAATATAAGTTTCTTGAACTTGAACCCCCTTCTAATTTAACCCACTGATAGAATATAATACTTATATTAATTGTAAATAAAAGTGTAACAGTTGTTGGTGAACTAAAGAAATAATGATAAATACTCATTTGTGTACTTGACAAAAAAAACAGTTCATATTTAAAATTACCCCTCCATTGCTCCTAATTGCTTTGTAACCAGAGCAAGGACTGCGCTAAAATTATGATAATGATTTAATTACTACTCATTTTCCACTTTTTAGTTTGTAATGGATCTTGTTTTAAAAAAATCCATAAACGTTATGTTTGTTACGCCTACTTCTTATTAACACAACGCAACTTTTTTCATTGAATATTTTAAACACTTCTTTAGGAACAAAACTCATGTATAATAACATCCAATACTTTGGTTCAGTCTCGTGATTTAGAACTTTTCTTTATTTACGTATGTTTCTTGCATAAATTAGGATGAAGAAGTTAATTTGCAAAACAGATCATATCTCATATCGCTCACCAAAATATCTACCAATAAATAAATAAAAATTAAATTAATCATTTGTAATTTCAAATTATCAATTTTCACTTAACTTATATGAAAGTAAATACGATATTTACCTGCATTTTTTTATCTATTTGTTTGTTTGCTTGATAACTTATGAGTTACATTATGAGTAACTTTCTTAGAGTAGCATAGCCCCTGCGGTATTACCTGCACTTTTTATTATCAAGGCACAACTACAACCACGCTTAGCACAGTTGGGCTCATATATAATATAATGAACAATTATTAATAAAAAGTATAAACAAACACACTGGTCAACAAATTGAGATGTTTCCTAGCTCTTGTTTAAAACTATTTAGGTTGCAGACAATATAAATACTTAGAATCCTGCTACTTATATGTAAAAAATAAAAACGGTGTCGGAAATGAAAACCTACCCTGTCCTTTTGTTTCATTTTCTTGGTAGTGAAGGCACCTAGTAAAGGGATTGTATTCGTACTCGTACCTACATTTTGTTGAAACAATTCGAGACAGCCATTCTGAGGGCATTCAAATTCTGAAGATATATAATTTGGAAATCAAGGAACGTTCTAATCACTTCACTAACCTAATCAAAGAGTTAAAATAGTGTTTTGTTGTTTCCTATCTTTATTAACACCTACATCAGACACCATCATCAAAAGGCATCTACTTCAAACAATACACATAGGTACTTTTCAATGCAATGGTACATATAAGTTAATAACTACAAACACTCTGGAATGGCACATAAACTCATTGTTATGCTAAACAAATTATAACTAATAGATTTCCTAAAAATTGGAACTAGACTATGTTTGAGCTTCTTATGTAAGTCAAGAACACTGCTAGGCTTTTAAAAGATAAACCTATAAGATGGCATAAGCAACACACCAACCAGGGTCGAGATTGTGTTAAGGAGTTTGTAAGTCAATTCAGTTATTCGTCGTGTTGTTTATTTGCTACCAGAGTTTAAAATAGTAGATAGGATGAAGCTTTCTAAGCAAAGCTGTGAGCTTTATTGTGTAACTATTACTAGAAATAAAATAGTGCAGTCTGACACAATTTCTAATTATCTAATAGGTATGTTTATTATTAAAATTAAAAAAAATATTTATGCGACTGTAGGCTACGGTGATATCTAAGTATATGTTTCGAAATGTTGATTGATAGCACTTGTTGAAACTTGCTACATATATTGAATTAAATCACTTGTTCACACATTTGTATCCATATTTTATTAACCTTACCATTTTTACCCAATTCATAAACAAAAATACTAGCTACAATGTTGTCTTGCCCACACTTGACCAGTGTGGGAACGCATGCCTTGACTCTCTCTTAGGAGGTGACCCGAACCCAGCAGTAGGATACTATACGTGTTCTGATGAAGGGATACTACTAACTGACAAATATTTTAATTTATAATACACTAGTTACGTCCTGCGGTGTTATCCGCAATTGCTGCTGTACGTTTTCAACAACAACCGCGGGGTGCGGGCGTAACTAGTCTGAAATTACAGTAAGTCACTCATTATATTATCACCAGCTTAGCGAAAGTTCCGTCAAAATTAAACAGATGATTTAATTTGTACGGGAAAAATAAAGTATTGTTTTTGCCTGTATGTTACACAAGTTTTACGTTTATCTCTCCCTTATAACCTTCACGTGCCTTATGGAAACCATTAACAATAAACGTCAAATGGTTCTCGAGTTTAGCACCTTGCAACATATATGGCGATTCCTTTTTACTTATAAATGTAGATATAATATTAATGTAGTCATCTTTTATACATCTGTTTCACACAATGAATTGCAGAATACAAAGGCTTTATGCTTAAACCAGACCGTTTGTCGTGTCACTTCACTCTGAGATCACTTATCTCACTGCCACAGTAAACATCGGCGACATATCGCACGAAGTCGTAGTCACTTCAGAGTAAGGTTGCACAAGCCTCTAAAAATCTTGGTGCACTGATATACAGGGCAGGTAGCTCTCATCCCTGGACGAGGAAATGCCTTTGCTTGACCAATAGAACTTGCGACGAGCGACTCGAACTGTCGACTGTCAGAATAGTTCTGAACACACATTTTTTTACAAAAGCGAATCTCAGGAACAAATTAATCCATTTTTTAAAGACAAAACTCCCGCATCAGTAATGTGTATTATGTCGCTGGGAAGAGATGGACACAAATAACACCCCGACTTAGAACAATAATTTGTAAATCACACAAAGTATTGTTCTATGTGGAGTTGACACGTGGTAAAAAACGGCGTGATAATCTCTTATCAGTCTAAAAAGTCCTTGTCATCGGTATAGTTGCATTGTGTTTTTTCGGATTAACCATCTTTTCTTCTCTTAAATATGGGTTCACATGTAACATTCACCAAGTAGCAGGTGTGCGAGGGCGGTATTAGTTACAATCAGGTGATAATGTGCTCGACGCCTTTCAGAATGACATTTGTATTTCACAACGATGTATTTAGTTTTCTTTTTATGCATACCTAAATGTCATAATCATGCTGTCTTAACTTGAAGCTGAAAAATGTATAGTAACATCTTTCAGCTTCAAGTTAAAATTATGAATTTCTAGTGCACTACTAGGTAATACATAATTTTAAAAGAAAGAGAAACATATTGAGAAGTTAGAAACAATGGGACAAGTATACGTACTAAATACAAATGCAAAATACGCTCTACAGTCATGTACCTACTTATACACATAATATGTAAAACTTTTTAGATTTTTAACACTTACTCGTAGTAAACGATAACTATAATGTATTGTTTTGCAGGATACACTATATGTGAATCTATTTAAATAATTCCATAGAGAGTGGCTTGATTTATCTACTACCCGAATATGATCACACATTTTGCTTACCCAAATAAACATCAATCTATCATTTCATTTAAATGATAGATTAATGTTTGGAAAACAAACGAGCACGTAAAGCCTTCAGCCTCGGTTGTCATGAACATCTATAGCAATCATTATTGGGAAGTCAGTGCCCTCAAATTTATTGACAACTAGTTCAACCTTTGAATTTCAGTTCTCCCTAAGGGCTCCCACACATAAACACGATACGACGTCGCGTCGTGGAATTCTACGGCACGACGTCGTAACGTGTCGATACACGGCACGACGTCGTGAGGTTTGAAACTCACGATGCAATCTTGTGCTTTGTGCCAACATTTGGCTAAATAATTAGGTCTGGAATTGCCATAGACCATCGGTATCTTCAGTAACTGTTACAGTAACTGTAACAAGTGACTGTGCAACACTTTGACTACTAGATTCATTGCTTTGTAATTTCAATAAATCGGAAATTTCTGAGATTGCTTTTGCACAAGCGCAAGTAACTAATAATATTGTAAATAAAATCTAATAATAATGTAAATAATTAAACAAACTAATCATGTAAATAATTAAAGTGTCGGCATTCGTTTATAATCTATATTTCTTCTTAACAATATTTTTATAATAGCTACGATCTAAAGGATTCGATTCGTTTAACTTATTCTAAGGAAAATCGTATTGAAGTGAATTGATTCAAAAAATCGTTAGATCGTATTCAATTGAATCAATCTTCATAAAAATCGAATCGTAACGTACATCCCTACTCACGAGGTCGTATCGTAAATCGACACGTTACGACGTCGTGTCGTAGATTTCCACGACGCGACGTCGTATCGTGAAACGACGCCGCATCGTTGTACGACACGACGCCGTATCGTGTTTATGTATGGGAGCCCTTAGGGCTTAGGTCCGATGTCAGTCGCTCCGTGGAAAAACTGATATTCAGATAAAACCGATTGAACTAGTAGCCGATCCCAAATAATATTGGAAATAAGGCTAGGAAGAAGAAGATTTAGTTTTGTAAATGAATCTTACTTCTCTTTCATGGTAGTCCTTGGATCAACCGCCATAATTACAGCTCGTTCTTCAGGAGCTACCTTCAGTTCCTTATAGAAAATATGATGCCAAATTCGTTCCATATTATCCCAATGAACAATTCTGCCTTTCACAATTGGTGAAAATATATTATAATCGTCATGCGCCAAAGCTTCTTCTCCGATATACACATCGTAAGGCGCTTTGCCATAAAAACCTTGAATGTTTTTGGGTCTGCCCACTACAGTTCTAAAGATGGAAACTGGGTGGTTATCGCAGGCAAATCCTGCCTTACAACAGTGACTGCCGTGTTCTATTACAATTTCTGGACCAGAAAACGTCATTTTAATATTATTCTGACTGTTTCATTCTTTGCTATGTTTCGTTTGAACGATTTTTGACACCACTGTAGACATATGTTTGACAATCAAAGTATTTAGACTAAAACCTTCATCGCATATTTTAGTCTACAAAAAAGCTTGATGTGGAAACATTGCAAAGAAAACTGCTACTCATAGTAAATAATATTTACAATTTTTTTATTGAATTGGCGTTTATTTTGTTAGTGCCAAAAATTTAAATGATAAGTTGAATTATTCGTCGACTGCAACTTTTTTAATAATGTATATAGCTATACGTAAAACATCCACCAATATCAAAATATTTAAGTAAACAAAATAATTGTAATAGATTAGACTCCGAACAAGTGTAATTGTTGTCGACGGGAACGAATTAAATTATTTCATTGGTAATTGCTTTAGTAATGGATTGTGAGGATAATTCGATTTATCTCTAAGGTTTCGATAGAAGTTAGCAAAGTTAGATTATATTGTTTAATACTTTGTAGATCCGTCTTTTAGTACAGAGTCCTTACAAAGTTTATACGAAAAGCAAAATAATTTTAAACGTACAGATAATAATAACAAGTTCAAAAATTTTATTTGGATTTATTTCATGATTTGTTGTTGTTCTTGCATGAAACTGGCAGCGGGTCGAAAAAAAAGTATCCTAAATTACTCAGATATCAAACAGTGAAACTTCCATCAAAATCAAGCCGTTCCCGACTTAAGCTTTGGCTAGTCTCTTTATCAGTTTATTCCGATACAAAGTTTCATATAAATCCGACTAATATCCATACATCCACACAAACTTTCACATTGATAATATTAACTAGCGTATAATACTGTACCATTATCAACTACCTTTATAAGTTCACTTGTACACTATGCTTACTAATTTTTAATAATATACAATAAAACACAAAAAATATTTTTTAAGAGAATTTTATTAAAGACAACAAAAACGAATTAAAGTTACACTAAAATCATTCTTATTTAGGTAATTCATATATAAATTTAAGTTACTATTTAACCTTCTATTAGGATCTTGCAAGTGACGTTTCGTTATTCTATTTTAATACTAAGCAATCGGAACCATTTTCAAATACATAAATTCGAACTCTATTTTTTCAACTATTTCAACGTTTGAAAAGTTCACTCATTACCATGTTGAAATACATCAAAACAGTAAAAATACACTCACAGTACTTATTTTAAACTGCTACCAATAAAATGATAATTATCATAATATACCAACAAATGGCAATGAAACAGTTTAAAGGTTTAAAGTTTTACACCTAAGTATTATGCCACTTAGTTTCTCATGTGCGAGATCTGGTTATGTGTTAAATGGTAAGTCACATAAAGTGAGACCTAAAATAAGTTAATTCTCTATGGCCTTATTTGGCTGTACCTACTAATTTTGTATACTAAATCCATCTTCAGCACAAGTTTTATACATCAGATAATATCATTTATACGCTACAAGTTACTTTGCAGTGAAATCACAACATTAATAGAACTTATACACAACCCGCTCAGTGCCCGAGTCCTCGTATTCTTCTCTTGTCAGCCAAAAGTCCTTCATGTGTACCATGGAAGCCATCATTGAACCTCCAGCCCATGCTGCGTACTGTCTAAATTCCAAAGCATCTATCGCAGGTTTAGTAGTTTTCAATTTGAGAGTCAAATCCTTCTTAACTCGTTCTACCAGACCAGGAAATAAAGTAGAACCTCCGGAAAAGACGATGTTGCTGAAGAACATTTTTCTGGCAAACATTTTTTTTAATTATTGTTAAGTAACAAATTTATGTCATAACTTATAATGAGTACTTTGAAAACTTAAGACCACTTGAACTTTGAAAACTTAACATCTAAAATATGATAGTTCTAATTTCTGTGTCATAATCACACACCTCAAAGTCATCATTATCATGGCTATAAAAGTTTTTAAGGAATCGAAAAGATTCCCTAATCTTCTTTTTATAATTCGTATTGTTAAATTAAAAAAAAACAGTCATAAATAATTCAAAGTTCAATAGATTAAAGTTATAAGAACTTTACTGCCTCGTTGGTCTAGTGGTTAGCGTATGCGGCTGCTGATCAAGAGGTCTCGGGTTCGATTCCCGGGTCGGACCAAATATTATTTGTGTGATTCACAAAAATTTGTTTCGGAGTCTGGGTGTTTTCTATGTATAATATCTATGTATTAACAAAAAAAAAGTATGTTTATGTATTTATATCAGTTGTCTAGTTACCCATAACACAAGCTCTGCTTAGCCTGGGACTAGATGATGTTGTGTGTCAGATGTCCAAAAATATTTATTTATTATTTATATAACTTAGAAAATAAAGTGAAATAACAAATAAGATCCATTTTTATCAAAATTTTGTTAAATAAATAAGTATCGATCTTAAACACATGGGTTTATCCTTAGCTCCTTACATTTTCAACTTTTTTATGTTTATCGTCTGCCAAGGTCACTTTACTCTCAGTGATGTAAAGCATGAAGAAGAATCCGACAGGGGACGCCAATAGGCATCACACTCACGCGAAGAGACGCAGTACGGCAACCCACATATAAGAATTTCTAATTTTATGATTTGTAGTGATGGCATTTTAGTTCCCTTTCTGTGTGCAAATGTTACTCAATTACCTGTGGTCAAGATCACATAAATCAATACTCGCAATAATGGAGTCTATTAAGTTTTTAGACTTGTAATCCGGCTCAAGTTCAGGTTGGAATAATGCCTCAGCTACTTGGAACCTTTCCGCTCCAAGCATGATATGCTGACCATCAGGTAGGGTATATTTTACTTTAGCATCCATATAATTAGCCGTTTCTGCCAATTCATTTTCATAGTCCTGAGCTACATAGCATATGTTTTTCTGGAAAACAAAAGGGCAGTAAGTAAAGATTTATGAGGAAAGAGATATTCATTCATGTTTGTCCATATTATTGTTTGTCCCTAATTTAGTCCCTTACCGATATTAATTGGTGAGTTCGGTAAGATATTTACATTTAGAATCGATAAGATAAATGTCTTACCTAGAATTGGTAAGATATAGTAAGTGTTGGTGAGACAATACAGACTACTAGAGTATTCCTATATTCATAAAATTGCGTCATTCCATCAGATATAGATGATAGTGTTTAAAAACCAAATTGACTCAATAAATAAGACTTATGAATTAATATCAGAAATTGAGAGATCAAACCTTAATTTCACTAAGCAAATCAATTTCATATGGTGTAGTAAATGCATATCCCATATCCAACATCAATTTCTGTAGTCTGTTTGTCAAAACTTTGCCAGTTATAGGAGTGATCACTGTAGAATGTTTCAATTGAAAACCTTCAAAAACTGGAGCCACGTAGGAGCATTCGTATCCATTTTCCCAAACTAAGCCTGAAGTTCTCCCACTGGCATAGATACTTAGCACTGGAGACTTCGCTAAATAAAGGGCGTGTACAGTGAAGGTTTCAAAGAGAAGTTCAGTCATCTTCTCCCTGGTTTAAAAGAAATTATTAATAGAAGTGATTAATTTGTTTATCATCTTGAGAACTGAATAATATCAATTTAAATCAATATACAAAACAGTGGATAACACAAAATCTTCTGTTTATACATCGCAGCAAACGCAACAAAATATTGAATCTTATAATATTACTACTTCTGCCCGATCTCTACTACTCTACTGCTTCTATTTATATATTGTTAATTCAAACTATTTGTAAAGAAATCTCTTACTCCCTTAACATTGCTAGTGAAGAATGTGACGTAAAAGTCGCGACAAGATATTTTTTACATAAAAATATTCCATAATATTTTTTGTTTTAAATTTTTTTAATCGGATTGATAACTAAACACAGCCTGAATTCATGGATGATTTCAGTAACAAATGTTCAATAAATGTAAAGAAAATAACCTGTCCCACACCTATATTCTAAAAGTTTAAAACTACAAGTTTATTGTATTTACATAACCTTTATTACTGAGTCGTTTCATTTTATGATTTTAGGGACTTGTAAATTTCGTTATATTAATTACCGATGTTTTCTTTGTCGACATTATCATAAAAACAAAATATTTTTGGGATGTTTCGGCTTTATGGATAGCAAAAGATAATCTTGTTTTCATATAATATGACGATTTACTTACTTACAAATTTTATGCGCATAAAATTTGTAGCTTGTAGGGAGACGACTGTTTGTATAACTTTGTGGATTTTATGATTTGACAAGACTGAAGAACGAATATTTATATAGCTTAGTCTTTGTTTCAAAAGTAAAAAACAATATCGTCAAATATGACTTTGTAAGGCTACTATGGACAGAGTTCCATTACTTTAAAACGGACACTACTTTGTCACTTAGGAAGTAATTATTTTTATGTATAATAATTTGCCTAATCACTTACACCCGAAGAAGTTAGAGAAATCTAAGTGTAATTGTGATCATTTTAAAATAAATAAATAATGAAATAAATAAATATTTCGGACATACACACAACGCCATGTAGTCCCAAACTAAGCAGAGTTTGTATTAAGGGTATTAGACTGAACTGATATAAATACATAAACATACTTTTTTTTGCAAATACATACATATTATACTTAGAAAAACACTTAAACTCCGATAAAAATATTTGCGGATCACGTAAACATTTGGTCCGACCCGGGAATCGTACCCGAGACCTCTTGATCAGTAGCCGCATTCGCTGACCAGTATACCAACAAGACAGTCAAAATAAAATGAAATAAAATAAAATGTTGTACTGAATAGTTAAGCATACAATCTAACCCTTTTTACTTCAATACCCGTACTAAAACTTACTGATCTTCTCTTTGCGCGAGTGGGTGCACAGTATGAAGCACCCTGGCTGCTTCAGGTGGCACCTGCAGTTCTCTATAGAAAATATGATGCCATAATTTTTCCATCTCATCCCAGTCCTTGATCAATCCTTCCTGTACTGGTCGTACGAGATTACATATACCTCTATGTTTTATAGCCTCTTTACCGCAATAGATTAAAGGGACACCATCTAACAGTTCGGCACGGCGAAATCTGGCAATATAAATTTTTTGGGCTTTTGGTCAAAGTTGTCCTGACACTTAACATATAATGATGGGAGAATTTCTTTCTATTTTCATGAAATCTTATTATTATTCTTTACAGAGTCAATAATGAGAAAGCAAATAATTTGATTACTTTCTTTCTTTTTGAAGGCAACTCTTACAAACATACATAAAACGGATACAAATTATACTCAAGACTCTGAACCACAACCACGTTTTAAGTAAAATAACTTTATTTATATCATAAGTAAAAGCGTGATAACCTGAAATGAATAAACTTCAAACGAAAAAAGCGAACACATTACCATTAAAGGAAAAATAAAAATTTTTGAAGACTCTTCTGAAAACCAAGTAATAGCTATGCAAAGTTTCCTTATATCACATCTTGTCCTCCTTTAAATATTATTTGATGAGTGGAAAAATATTTCCAAAGACAAGCTAGGGAGCTACTTTTTTCCATGTTTTTTATGTTAACATGAAAGTAGATTATGTGCTCTTATCTTTTTTGCGCCAATTTTAATTTATAATAGGTTGTTATTTAAAAAGGTTTCTTTAGAAGGAGGATTAAGTATTTGCATATTTTTTTTGTTTTGCCAAAAT
This sequence comes from Phragmatobia fuliginosa, assembly GCA_932526445.1. Lineage (NCBI taxonomy): Eukaryota > Metazoa > Arthropoda > Insecta > Lepidoptera > Erebidae > Phragmatobia > Phragmatobia fuliginosa. The sequence goes on along the minus strand of OW052057.1, from coordinate 40,617,437 downwards.
TTTAAGTATGGTAAAAGCTTCTGATATCACCAAATAAACACGACACCTTTCTTTGGAATTGTTTTGTATTCAAACAACCTCTTACCTACACATAACAGTGAAAAGAAATCTGCTATTATGTAACTAGCTCATGCTACAAACATGAACGTTATTAGAAAATTATAACAATTAAATGTATGGAAATGACGTCTTTTCAACATTCAGTCACAAGACTCAAATATATTTCATATCTAATATCCAATAGTCTTCGTTGTATACGACTATTATACAACATTTTTTTTCCACGAACTCCTAAAGTATCTATCTGATTTTCACGTTGTTTCTAATGTATGTGATGCTGACAGGTCTGAGTTAATATTGTTAACATCGCGCTTAGAACAGTAGGAGTCAAGTATTGAGAAATGTCGCAGACAATGTGATGTCAGTCACTAACTACTACTAAAATACATTTGCGCTAATTTTAACCAAGTCAAAAGCACTGAAATAACGTGATGGAAACAAATTCGAAGTAATCTGATATGTGCCAAAAGGACTATACTCTGATGTGATGGATAGTGAAAAGCATGAGCAAAATGCAATAGTGTTCTATACTCATTAATTATACATTATCATTAATTATTATACTCATTTCAAATGCTGACAATGCCACAATGCAGCGTGGTGATCCTCACCAATGAAATTTTCCTATTTTTACTTTCCTAAGAAAAAGATTCCTAAGTTTATTTTTGCTTTTAAATTTGATATACAAATATAAGAACTAAAAAAAAATTCAAAAAGCCTAAAATCGATCAGACTGGTGTGCAATTCGAGAGGAGACTGCTGGACATGTCCAGCAGTGGACTGCGATAGGCTGACGAAGATGATGATTCATAATTATTATGTACATTTACTACCAGCTTTTTAAGCCAAATGCAATAAAAATTAATTCTAGCTGAAAGCAACTAATATAAAAATAAGCACACATGTACCCAAAAATAAATAAATATTTTGCACTTAAAACAACGCCATCTTATGTCAAACTAAGCAGAGCTTGTGCTGTGAAAGCTAGATTGACTAATAGGATATTTATATACTTTTGTAGTATACAATCTTACATATTATATACACGAATTACATATAGAAAACACTGAAACTGAAAACAAATATTTCAGCAGTCACATACACTACATCTGAGTCATGGAGGCACTCAAGTAATAAATACGTGTAGATATCGTACAGCCAAGACACGAAGTTACCATAGTCTTAGAGTGACTTAAAATAGTGTACAGACAGCATCCAACGGCAATACACCTCATATATACTTATATATTGACTAATTAAATCTTGTCTACATATGTAAGATAAGAAAATTTATCATTTAAAATCTTATGAAGATAAACTTAAGGCCCAAATAAAAGCCATACTCGTATCATGGTCTACCATTTTAAGTTATCTTTCAACAATATACTACTTGTAATACCTTCCGACTGCAGAAGGAAAAGTCATTCTAGGAGTACTTTCTCCTGCAAAGCCAGTTTTGACATTCTGAGAGCCCGCATCTATGACGACTCCTAGAGTATTTTGAAACATTTCTGACATATTTCGCTTCGACCACAAATATTTCCACAAATTTGACAAAACTTGACCACTTAGATTTTAGATATTATTTTTATTTATCAAATTAGACCTATTTACCTCATTACATTATGACGTTTATTTTTTATAGTAAGTATTTGGCATTCATCTAAAGTTTTACCAACAGTCTGACGATTCTATTAATACGTATTAATAGAATCGTCAGATTGTCAATCTGTTTGTGCGTTGGGCTCTAAATGGGTTGAATGCAATGCTAGCAAGCAGATACATTTTCTTTAATTTTAAATCATTTACCATTTAGAACTATGTTTTAAAAACGATATGGAAATAGGGTGTATCACGTGCGACGTGTAAACTATTTCTAAATATATTGGGTGTTTACATTAAAAAAAAAACAGTTTTTGAAGCATAGAACCTTTTTTTTTATTTCAGTTCTGGTCAGCCTTCGTGCCTTGTGCTACACAAAACAAAGATGCTGTGCAGTTGACTTTGGAACAAATCGACGTCATCAAACGACTCATTGAGAAGTACCCTCAGTTCTTGCAATTCTCGACTTCAGTTACAGGTAAGAAAACATGTTTTCTTTTATTTAACTTCACTTCGTCTGCACTTTCTCGTTGAAATTTTTTATTGTTAGACAGAGATTTCACTGAGCAATATGAGAAAATACTTTTTTAGGTAAAGGATACACATATATTGATTAATAAATTGAAAGCAAATAAGGATATTACTTTGGTGGACTGTTTATATATATTGAGCTGTCTCCAGTTCCATATGGTAGGATTATTATAAGCGTGTGACGAACTCCGCCAATAAACAACTGCTTAAGTAATTTTTCTATTCCGACAGCCACTTGTGTAAGCAATGTGTAAAGATTAATATTGAAATGTGAATATTTGTATGGGTGTAGCAGTCACATCATCATTATTAGCCTTATGCAGCCCAGTTAATTTAATTTCTAGACGTCGCAGTTAAACACAAACGGCTTTCGTAAAACTTGTATAAGTTGTAAACTAGTCTTCCTATATACGAATAAAATTATATACTAGCTGAGTCACGAGGAAAGCCGTTGAGCGAAGCTAGTCAAAAACAAATTTAGCCTAATTTACAGGTCAGGTACAAGGTCACTGTCCTGTCCTATGTAGGCCGCGTTAACAACGTACAGCGCAAGCTTCACGCTTTCGGTGACGGGAATCACATCTGTTCCCTGGCTATTGGTGAGCGGTTACCTGAGATGGCGTGGGGTTGTGGTCTGTTCGAGTCCGACATAGTTTCCGAACAGACAAAGAAAAAACAAGGAGTAGCACACTGATGACAGGCAACTTTCCTGCGGCACAACGGCACGAGTCGCTCTATGGATAGGGCGCTTTCAACAGCCACTCGAAAGCATCTGTCGTGCAGGGAGTAGAGGAAGACTGCAACGATCCGGTGACGTTTATTACGCGCGACCTTTATGTCATACAGTTCTCTCAAGAATCCGGTATACAGTTATAATAATATCATAGAAAAAATATATAATATAATATAATAATGTAAAAAGCGTGTGGCGACGTTATTGAAATATTTTCAGAAAACAGCCCACGCTTTGTTACATTAAAATTATTTTCTACTTTTTTAGTTTAAAAGCGTGTTTGTTTAGTTTTTAAAACAATTTTTTTAGAAAGACAAGACATTCTTTTTTTTTTTTTTTCAAATTAGTGTATTGTCATCGGTCCTCGATAAATCTACAAAGTTTGAAATCTAGCCGTTTAAAGTCAAAATCGCACCCAAAGGAGTCGGTTACAAACAAACATACTAACAAATAGACAAACATGCAAACATACAGGTGAAGCTAATGAAAAGAGGGTAAAAAGATTATACGCTTAAAACTCACGCTACTGAGAGTTTGCGAACTGAATAAAACAGATAAAAGTACAAAAACTAAACTACTACACAAAGTTGTACTCACGTTTACTCATTTCATTTTAAAGTCATACGTTAAATATGCAAAGAGGATACTTTCGAGTATCTAAAACGTAAATTAAAATATTTTGAATGAGTGCACTCGTACCCCTAGAGTGGAATTGAAGCACCAATGCTACAGCTACCTCTGTTTTGATGTTTCAGAAATGCTGTAATGAACGTTTCTGATTTACGTTAACGTAACGTCTCCAGTTTGTGTTCTTTGATAGCTTTGACTCCTTTGATAACTGCGAACTGGAGCGTGTTTACAGAGATGAAACAACGATAGCAGAATTTATCTTGTATTATTGTGTAATAATGAATATTAAACATGGTTACCTTGAAAGAAAATATACATTGACAAATGTCAAAGTTACAAATTTTGTACGATTCTTATGGCTTTAAACGAAGGTTTTGTGCTTTTCAAACAATTCTAATATATAAATTAAATAAATAAATATTTTGGACATCTTACACACAACATCATCTAGTCCCAAAGTAAGCAGAGCCATATGTCCAACACACATGGCTAGTTATGTTACACAAATTATTTTTTAAATAAAATGGCCGATAGCTTAATTTCGAAACTATGATATTTTATCACGGAAATACCGTAAATTGTAAAAACCATTGCACTGCCATTCAGGACTGACGGCCTTGTTGGTCCAGTGGTTAGCATATGCGGCGGCTGATCAAGAGGTCCCGGGTTCGACTCAAGGGTCTGAAAAATATTTGTGCGATCCACAAATATTTGTTACGGAGTCTGGGTGCTTTCTATGTATAATATGTATGTATATAAAAAAAAAAGTATGTTAAGTATTTATATCAGTTGTTCAGTACCCATAATACAAGCTTTGCTCAGTTTGGGACTAACAGATTTTGTATGTAAGATGTCCGAAATATTTATTTATTTATATATTCTATGAAATCCGGCCCCTCCCTTCCTATAGGTTTAGAGTGTTGTTGTGTTAATTTATGTGCATTGCAAACTACCCACAATTACAAAATAATTATTCAAATTCAAAATTCTTTATTCACTTAGGATGCAATACATCTCTTGTGACAGGTCAAGATTCTACATGTACATTTATGCCATGTTCGCAAACAATAGGTAAAGCCGGAGAAAAGAACATGGCAATAAAAACTCGCGGCCACTCCTTTCAAATCGCCAATGTTTACATGGTTTTAATGTTTATAAACCTAATATGGGGGTAAGGTGCTGCCACTAATATACTATACACCATGTTGGAGGACTGATGCAAATTATAGTGATTAAATATTAGAACATAAGCTAATTAAAAAAAAAAAACAAAAAAACAACAGCCTCAGTGGGTACAACATAGTAGGAGCATCCACTTACAACAAAGGTAAAAACTATATGTGCTCTAATATTGGCCAAATTACTGGTAACGAAAGATTAAATATAAAATATTAATTTTAAGATCAAAAGAAAGAGAAGAATGGCCTTTATTCGTCACGTAGAATCTTTACTTACAAAAGTAAAATCATGCTCTTAAAAAATGTGATAACAACATTCACATGAGTAGAATAAAATGACAAGGAGCAAGTAGTCAAATCTATTTTCCTTTATAATTTAAAAATTCGTCAACTGTATAATAACCTCTACGTATAAGATAAGTTTTGACTACTTTTTTAAACTTTTCCACTGATAGACTCATAACACTAGCTGGTAACCTATTAAAAAATCGCACGGAAAGACCCATAAATGAATTATGCGTTTTATGTAGCCTATGATATTGACCTACTAATTTATGCTTATGTCTCATGTTCACCGAGTGAACGTCACTATTCCTGTGATATAAATGCATATTTTGTTTTATAAACATAACGTTTGCAAATAATTATATATTGTGATGCAACTGTCATAATGCCTCTCTCTTTAAACTTTTCTCCAAGGGAAACTCGTGCACCTAGTTTGTAAAGCGCACGCACTGCACGTTTTTGGAGAATGAAAATTGTTTGAATATCAGCTGCCTTGCCCCATAGCAGAATGCCATACGACATGACGCTGTGGAAATAACCGAAATATACTAGCCTTGCTGTTTCCACATCCGTAAGCTGTCTGACTTTGCTGACAGCATACGCTGCAGAACTGAGTTTCCCTGCGAGACACGATATTTGGGCGCCCCACTGTAACTTACTATCTAAAGTAATTCCCAAAAAAACCGTTGAATCAACAAAAATAATAACTTCATTGTTTAAAACTAGATTTGTACTGATATTCCTTACATTTGGCAAACTAAACTTAATACATTTGGTTTTTTTAGAATTCAAAAGCAAGTTATTTGATGTAAACCAGTCAAAGACTAATGCGAGGGACCTATTTACTTCGTCAGAGTAATCGTTTTTGCGATTGGTTTTGAATATAAGACAAGTGTCATCAGCAAATAGAACAATAACGCATAACTTACTAGAAAAAAATGGCAAATCGTTTATATACACCAAAAATAAAAAAGGACTCAGAATTGAGCCTTGTGGCACGCCCATACTCACTGGTGATCCGGAGGACCTTATTCCATTAATATCAACATACTGTACTGTACAATTTTTAGCGCTGTACCCGTTATGCCATAATGCCTAAGTTTCAGCAGAAGTGTAATATGCATCACACAATCAAATGCTTTTGAGAGATCGCAGAAAACACCAATGGAGTCCTGCGAGTTTTCCCAGGCACTATATATATGTTTAAGTAGTTTAGAGCCTGCGTCTACTGTTGAGCGACCCTTTGTGAATCCATATTGTTCACTATGCAGTAGATTATTAGAATTAAAATGTGTTTCTAATTGCATTAGTATGGCTTTTTCAAAGATTTTACTAATAGCTGGTAAAATAGAAATAGGTCTAAAATTACTAGGGTCGCTTTTTTAACCGGCTTTAAACAAAGGAATTACTTTACTGTGTTTCATCAGATCAGGAAACACACCGGTATCAACACATCGATTAAATATTGTTGCTAAATGTGGTGCTATCTTAATAATAATGCCATTAATTAATTTAACAGAAATGCCCCATAAATCTGCTGTCTTTTTGCAATTAATTGACTTAAATATTTTTATTGTATCAGTGGGGTTTATAAAATTAAAACTGAATGGTACAGTACACTCTTTCACACTGCCTCTCATAAGTGATTGAGCATCAACCGGACATGATTTTAAGGAGCTGTTTGTATTTTTAGGTATCAGCAAAGAAGTTATTAAATGTTTGCGCTAGGTCTAAATATGATTTATAATGTATTTCAAAGACAACATACTTAAAGGTAGTAGAGTCACGCCGATTTCAGCACGAATGGGCCGGCTTGACCGGGGTAGCACTACCCTCACAGATATATGTTTTTTTTTCTGGACATCTTACACACAACATCATCTAGTCCCAAAGTAAGCAGAGCTTGTGTTATTGGTACTAAACAACTGATATAAATACATAAACATACTTTTTTTTTGTAAATGCAAATATACATAGAAAAACAACCAGACTCCGAAGCAAATATTTGCGGGTAACACAAATATTTGGTCTGACCCGGGAATCGAACCCGAGACCTCTTGATCAGCAGCCGCGTACGCTAACCACTAGACCAACAAGGCAGTCAATGTTGGCCATGGCCATGGCCTTTTCATCTTTTCAGATGATTTAGACACTTCTTGGTGTGATTGTAAAGCCCAATACGGAACCGACAACAGCGTCCGCACGTTTGACACCTAAATAGATAATCGTCTGAGGTTCCTACAAGCGAGATCCCCTCGCCTCCCTATTGTCTCTTCTCAAGGTTGTCCTTAACTAGCTCTTGTCGAGTGTTTTGCAGCCCTCATCCAAAGTGCTCCTCCATCCATTGCAGTAATTGTCCGGTTCCTCCCACTATCACAAGACCTATCCTAATATTTACAACATTCTTGCTGTTGTATTTCGTTGATGAGTCTGTCAATCATGCTGTATCATTTTCCAGTTTTTTTAATATCTGACCAGGCCGCCCTGGTATAGGTTATGCATTTTTCACCTACAGAATGAGGATGGTGACCCCTACTCCTGCAGGACCAGCATGGTGACCTAAATGAGTGAGTGAGCAGCATCAATCCCAAGCTTTGTCTCTAAAACTGGTTTGGGAAGCCTTTTCACATAGTTTGTGTTTATTAAAGATGAAATTGGGTAACACTATATACTTAATATTTGCTTAAAATTTTGTTAAAACGTCGAACACTGGCATTAAATAGACTTACTTTTTTGGTAATCTAATGGTTGGCAACACGAGTTTTTTTCCCAGTTATGTGTTCCTATCATGAACATCGCTAAACTTCGCGACTGCGTATAACTAAGCTTGTAAATTTTGCGAATAGCTCTTCTGTAATACAAAGATACTTTGAATATCAGCCGCATTCCTCCACAACAAAATACCATATGATATTTCACTATGAAAATAGCCAAAATACACTAGCCTGGCTGCTTCTACATCAGTTATTTGATGAAATTTATACACTGCGTATGCTGCAGAGCTGACTCTGTTTTGACAATACGTCCGGAGTCTAAGGTTATACCCAAAAACTTAGTGGTGTTCACAAAGTCCTTTCATTTAACAGAACAATGGTTTTTATCTGCTTAACTTTAGGTGTAGAAAATCTAATACCTATAATTTTGATCCCGTTTGAAGTTATTTACTTTCAATCAAATAATTTTATTAACATTGAACCATTGAACATTGTTAAAGTTAAGCCAGGTATTTTTTTTCGGAGTTAGCTAGCTTTGTCCTTAAGTACAAAAGAAACGTACAGCTCGCGATAATAATCGCTACAAAGAGTCTATAAATTCTGAGTAACAATGAACCAAAATAGTTGAGGGGTAATTCTGGTAATATTTTACCAAGTGAAAAAAAAATTGTATAGAAAGTGTGTTAGCATTGACTGTACGAGAATATTTAGATATCGATTGTTCTGATCAACTGTGACTATTTTTGTTTGTAATTAATTACTGAATAAAGTTACAAATAAAATAAATCCTAAAGAAAAACCTTGAAACACAATCTACCTTAGAAAGAAGTCTCTAAGGATAGCCAACTGTCAGTGAAAGGTACCCGATTCTATCGCCTAAATATGTATGTATGGTGATACCTATTAACTATCCAAAAAAACTTTTCCATGTAAAACATTTTCAAGTAAAAGTTTACGTCCATTTTCCCCCACCTCTAAAAGTTGGCTTGAAAAAATTCATGACAGTAGTTCATATACAATAACTATAAGGCGATACACACACTGCACCGCGCTCCGTCGCGTAGCGCGGAGTGGCAGATTTTAATATTGTATGCAAGTACATCGATTAGTATAGGCAACACGCCAGGTCCAACACACCAAAAGCGCGCTACGACGCGTGAGCGCGTGCCGCTAGAAGATTCGGGATTGGCTGCACCGCGCCTACGTGCGTGGTCGCGTCGCCAGTCTGTGAATCGCCTAAAGGAAAACTATGAGATTTTAATATTTTTTAATTCAGGAGTTATAGGGGCCTAACTTGTAAAATGCACTCACTTCGAAAACTTCCTACAAAAACATATAAAAAGAAAACATAACAATTATATATTGGACACGATTTTAATTCTACCGACAATAATGGGTGAATACGGAACCCTATTCAATGCGTGGCCCGACACGCACTCTTTTTAAATGACCAAGAACGAAAATTTAACGTCAGTGTTAAAAATATGGTACATTTATTATAACTATAAAAAAATTAATATAAAATAACATTGTATACATATACAAGCTTTTCAGGAATCGATCAAGCTTGTAGATAATAAATATAAATTTTATTGTTACTCAATAAAAATGTGAAATCACACATTTCGTGGAGTGTCCGTGTAGGAATTTTGTTTAAAATAATTATCATCCCGTTGCAATCCATACATATAAGACACAGGCCTCTTCCAAGAAACGTTACAGAACTCGATGTGCTGCTTTTTGCATCTATTGGATGACAGCCTTTACACGCAATAAACCGTGTAATTAGCTGTTATCTAAATATATATATAATACAGAAATACTGTTACTATATACTTGTGGCAAGAACTAAAATGAAATATAAATGCAAAAATCGTTTACCTAAATTAACTTCGTGTTCAGTTGTCGATGTTTTAAATCACAAAGAAGTCGACACAAATCTGAACAAAGGGGATTATGGTGACAAAAATAAACATTTCTATAATGCTACTGCTCTACCTGCGTTAGCGTTAATGTTAATGTTGATGGCGAACTACGCGTTAGATAACGCGTTAAAATGCGCGTTGGCTACATTAAGGTTGCAATACCGTTAAGACGTAATTCCTCGTCAATTAACGCGTTAACACACAACACTCACAATGGAGCTCAAAGCAGCTAAACTAGTTGCGATAATGAGCCTCATAAATTATATTATGTAATTTTAAAAGGGAGAAAAAACGAAAACAAGAAGATAATGGATGATTCATATACATCGTCGGCGATTATTATCGGATTGCAGCTTTGGATTTGAAAGACACGGCTCTTATTGCAATAGCTCTAAAAACTACCTTTGCGTTCAACCACTCCATTGTTGTTCTCGTACCTAAATGTAATGTTCCCTAATGTTACCGCCTAAAACAAAGCGCACTCGTCCTTGCTATGCGAGCGCGTCCGATAGAATGAGACGGCGTTAATGTAGCCAACATCAATTACCGCGCTAAGCTACGCGCTAAAACCCTTTGATGTGTCCAAAAAACCGACACTCGAGTTATCGCTTAACGTTTAACGGCATTAGTAATGCCATTAGCTTTAACGCATTAAAACGATGGCCACATCTGCGTAGCGCTTATATTAGCGCACTAATTAACGCGTTAAGACGCAGGTGGAGCAGTAGCATAAGAATATTCCAATTCTTTATAAAAAACGTTACACGTATAAAAAAGTAACAAAATGAAGCCAAACTGAACTTTGTCTTACAGAAAACACTGATAAACCCCAATTTTATTTGAATGAGGTATGTTTATCTGCGAATTTTGAAGGAATCTAATGTGAAATTTAATTAGTACATTACAGTAATCTATACCGAGATTACATTGCGCGCTTATTATTCCGAACTAATGAAACAGAGCAATAATTTAACAAAACTTTTGGAGCAAGTTTACTATCCCAATGTATAGTTTTCATTGATATGACAAGAAAATGTATGTGTATTTATGTTCATGAGACAAATTTAATATGTGTCTATCATTTTAGAGTCTAAAACTTAAGTGCAATCTTCAGAATCACATTCGCTTAACAGAGTTGGGTGTTAATCAAATTATGCGATTCGACGTGGAGCGCAAAACTCATTTCTAAGTTCATCAGGTTTCAATCTAATATGTTGCTCTGTAAAGTGTTGCACTATTTTTAAGTGAAATAGAATCTAAATTTTATCACTAGCTTCCTTAATAATAACACAATAATAACTAATACAGCATGTCCTCCAGATAAACTCGAAGAAATAAACACTGATTCCTTTTTTATTATTTCTGATAAACTGATGAACCAATAACGTAAATTTAGAGACAAAATATTTAATTACTACAAAGAATTTTAGTTTACATGAACCATATTATTTCATAATATTGCAGTATAATATATTTCCATAAAACCTGGCTAAAATTTATATTATTCTCCAGAACTTAACTACGCTTAAGTAGTACAACGAATAATTCGAAGTCTTAAAAGTGAGTTAATAACTGGTTAATTTGTTGTTTGGGGGCCATATTTTGATTTGTATAACGGCGACATCATGCTATTTGAAAAGGCTTACAAAATGCTCCAATAAGATTTAATAAATAAAAAAGCGACCAAGTGCAAGTCGGACTCGCCCATGAAGGGTTCCGTAGCAGCAAGTAACATAATTTATACTTAACTAGATCTCGTTCAATCCAATTTTCGGTGGTAGTTTAAAGTAGTTTTTTAACTATTCAGTTTAGAAAAAAATGTTATTAGAAACCTCGCATCATTTTTGAAGATCTATCGATAGATTATGATATATACACACGTATGGGTTTGATGAAAAAAATATTTTTTGAGTTTCAGTTCCAAGTATGGGGACCTCTAAAACAGTTTTTTTTTTCTATTTTTATGTGAAAATCTTATTGCGGTTCACAGATTACATCTACTAACCAAGTTTCAACAGCATAGTTCTTATGATTTCGGAAAAAAGTGGCTGTGACATACGGACGGACAGACAGACAGGCAGACAAACATGACGAATCTATAAGGGTTCTGTTTTTTGCAAATTGGCTACGGAACCCTGAAAATCTTCAATTCATTTTATTCTAGGTAGTAATATTCACATTCAATTTATCGTTCAGCCCGACTAGTGCTGAACAACAAAAATAATAGAGCTTTACTCGTATTATATATATATCGTATTCAATTTAGACGCATTCTCTACATTCTCAAGCAATTGAGAATGTAGAGAATGCTTTTCAAATCAAACAATTCAGAATGTAGAGAATCCGTATCATAACCGCCTAACATGTGGATAGCTGGATTTCACTGAATTAAATAGCTATTTATTCCCTTATTTCATGCATCGGCTTCCAATTAATGTTGAACATAAAATATGGAATAGCGTATATTAATTTTGAAATATATTTGATAATAGCTTTCGCCCGCGGACCCGATTCATTGAATCGGTTCAGTAGTTTGGGCTTGAAATTACGACAGACCGACCGACAGACAGACAGCGTTTATAAATAAGGATTTATTTAAAATATTTGCCAAAATTTCAATGATTATAGATTGCATACTACATAAAACTGAAATGAAAATAAGGCAAAAAAAAAAATGCCAATGAGCTAAACAAGCTATTCGTTAAAAATTGAATTGACTCCTTTATCACAAATATTTACTAACTCTGGCAAACTACATAAAGTTAAATAAAGCTGATGTACATAAAGTTCAAGTTAAACTTGTTATTTATTGCACTTGCATATAATATAACAAGTCAAATATTCAAAACTTTATATATTTACACAATTTCACAATAACAAGGTACAATTGACCTAGAAGAACAATCAAACAACTAGCAGAGATTCAAACAACTTAGAACAAGAGAGCTCTTGCAAGAGAAATTGTAAATTTAAAGGGCAGTTGTATAGTAAACGAAACACCAAGAATATGGTGGAACAGATCTTTTAGCAGTTTGTAGATTTCGTAAACAAAGTTTCAATGTATTATTAGGCAGGAAAAAAATTCAAAGTGTTCTAGTGCTACTGATACGACAGAACCTTTTTAAGCTACTGTATAGCTTTTATCGCGGGTCTTGAGCGCGGCGACCGAATCTAGAAATTCCGTAACGAAAAAACCTAACACCCTAAAAAAGGATAGAGAATATGATTCGAACTACAGTGCGACGAGGATGTGGCGGCTCCGTGCTCTACAGGCAGATTAGCGCATGCGTGCTGCCGCCACTGGCGGTTATCCGTTGCCTTGACAACACAGTCATTCTAGATTCTTCCTCCTTACTTTTCTATGTTCCTATTGTAAAAAACTAATTATAAAATATTTAATTGTTATTACTTTACTTCAATTCTGACTATATGTTTTTAAACCATCTGCTTTGGAAGAACTATCCTATCAGAACAAATAGCTGGCGCCTAGCGCCTGTGTCATAGATTAATCAAATAGAAGGGATATCGTAGGCACAATACATAGCGTCCGCGTCCTCCAGAACCTTCAGTACTATTATGTTCTCTTTTCAGTTGTCATTGTCTTTCGGTTAATAAGATGATTATATTGTTTGGCAATGATATTGTTAGAATGTATGTTGGTAAAAAGACAGTGTATATTGTTTTATAAACTTGAATTTATATCAAAGAAAAAAATACTGCATAAATAAAAAATAAATAAATAATTATAATTGCATAAATTGATAAAAAATACTATGCAATAGCTTTACTTTTTTTTCCTACGGATAAACCTATCTATAGTCGGATTTTTAATTAGACGATATCCACTGACGTTTACTGTGTTGTCAGTTTTTGATGAAATAAAAATAGTGTTGTGACAAAGTGAATGATTGAAAAAACTCCCGAATGAATAAAATTAATAAAAATTAATAAAATTAAAATTAATTAAAAAACAATCCTAAACACAAGTACACAATTAATTCTGTGCCATTACAACCAGTGGACTCCCAAAGAGACCTCGGAGTTATCATAACACATAAACTGAAGTGGGATGAGCATATTACAATGATAACAAAGAAGGCAAACTTATTATTGTATATAATTAGAAAGGCATTCTATGTAATCAATAAAGAATTATTTCTCAGCATCTATTTAACGTACATTAGACCCTTGCTGGAATTCGCCTTTCAAATATGGAATCCATATTTAAAAAAAGATATTGTAATGTTGGAAAGAGTACAACAAAGGGTAACTAAAATGGTCTTCTCTTTGAAAAACATGTCCTATGAAGAACGTCTGCTATAACTCAGTCTACCAACATTAGAACCTCTATTCTAAAAACATAAACATTTCTGATCAATGATCAGAAATGTTCATAAACAACAAAAAATACTTTTTTATTTATAATTATTTATTATAAAATAGTATTTTTTGTTGTTTATGAACTCTTTTGTATTTTCTATCAATACAAACTTATATGTCATGTTTTCATTGACATACATCAAAGCCGGAATTTTCCAATGAAAGAAAAAATGTGGTATGGGGAAGGGGCCCGCCCTCGTAAGACTTTGGTTAAAACCGCATACCTAAACATTTCTTTTGGAGGAACGGGGGTGAAGCACCATGGAGCCGTCAAAGACCCATGTTGCCACTTTGCCTCAACAGGAATTAACCCAACCTATTGAGGAATGTCAGTCTGGGCTCCGACCAGCTGACTTAATGCAAGGAGGACAAGAGGGTGCCAACCTCCTTGTTGGTATGTGAGTGGCAAATTATGAAGCTGTGCATAGCGCCTCAGCCATCAGATACGTAACAGAATATCGTTGGTATCCGATGACAGTAACTCTACATAAAATATTGATTTGAGGTAAAGAGATCATAAGAAATTCGGCGCTTCCAATAGGCATGCTATCCGAACAGACTGGTGAATCTAGAAATACATTTTAGAGATATGACCGGGAACACCATGTTAGAAAGTCAGGCCGCGAATAACACATGATAGATCTATTTAACAGGGCAATTGTGTCGTCTGACCCCTACATTTCTGATGTAAGAGTGAAGAAGAGGCTACAAAAATTAGACCGTAAGCCACTACCAGTGAGGGCTTTAGACCTGATCCAACCATATCAAATACCAACATCAGATTTAAATGAACCAGATGATGTAAATGATCTCTTTGAAGATTGTGAGGATTTAATTTTTACACCCGACTTTCACAATTGATTCTGTTTAAAAATTTGTATAAATAGGCAAAATTTTCTGTCTGTCTGTCACTCAATTCGATTCGTTTATTTTTAACACAAGTGCAAGAAAGTACAACAAACAAACAAACTAAAACAATAGAGCAAATCTATTGATGTTCAGTAATTTAAACTCTAGAGTGAAATTTATTGACATGTATACTGCCAATACCCTTCCTGTCTGCTTTGCCTTTGCCCACAGACGAGTAATATCTCTATTATCAACCCTAAAACCAAAGAAAAAAGTACAAAAATCGAGAAGCTTGTAACTTAAAGATCCTGGATGATTAGGATTTGTTTTTTTTTTGTATTACTGATACTATTGCAGGCTAGTTATTTATCAAGGTTTTGAATCCAACTAAGACAAGATATAGCTGTAAAAAATTATATCCTGAAATAACATTGTTTGTATTTCTCTCCGGTATTTTTCATGTTATGGCCTATATTTTTGTGTTATTTGTGTATGTTAAAGCCGCAAAGAAGGACATTAGTAGATTTACAGAAACTCATATGGGATCTAAGATTTTAATAAAAAAAATTTTTTTAAATATTTACAAAAAAAAACTTTGGATCAAAGCACATTTGAACATCAAGAATTCTCGTCTTTCTTTTTAAATTAATTTATCTATTTAATAAAAATATTATAAGAGGATGGTTGTTGTTTGGGTCAAAAAACATAATGCGCGGCGTTGAGCCGTCAAAAAACTGATTGTTGTTACATACTACTAGTATCTTATATCAGAGCACTTTTATACAATTTAATTCTTAAATAGATATAATATTCTTTTATAGTTTGAAATGATTAACTATTCACACTCATTGTTCATTCATCTGATTGAATGAGAACTGAACGCATCACTATTACTTTAAATATGGCATCATTATTTTACTAAGTGACATTAGCTACTGTCAGGTAGCTTCGTCTAATTAAAAATCCGACTATAGTTGTGAACTTTTATAGACTGTTGATGACGACAGAAATATAAATAATAAAGATAATCATTTTAATTAAATGCTTCTATGAATAAGTTAAAATGAAATAATGAGACAGAAGCTAATCGTTATTTACTTAATTACAATTACATATATTATATTACATATAAAAGTTGAATTTTACTCAAATGTTTGAACCGAGGGCCCAATGTTTTCTGTTTCATTGGCCAAACTCAATCTCAAAGATTAACGCAAACTGAACTAAGTTATTTTACTATTTTTGAAATGTAATTTGTCATTTCATCCGTTGTTCTCAGTGTCATAATTTGAAAGGAAAATTATATTCAAATTTTCAGCTTCAATTCACGTTTAAGAAATGTATGGCCCATTGTTTTTGGTTTTACCATTTTTCACTAAATTCCGTTGAAATCTAATTACGTTTCGCTAAATTTAAGAAATGGTCCCTCCCTGTAAGCCTGAATTACATAAAAATACAATCGCCTGGCACTACGAACTTACACTGAACAGTGAAAAATAAAACATTCACAATTTCACACACATATAAACACATTAAGTGCCATAACTGTGTAAAACCCAATTGGGCACACTTTGGTAACTTTTATGCTTTTAAAAGCCAGTAACTCTTTAGGGATACACATCACTACATGTTATAAAATTTTGTATCCAGGTTGTCTAAAGCCTGAGAAAAGACAGACTACTTTTTAACTCGATAACTATATAGGCGTAGGCAAATATACAAAGGAATGACAGTATACGTCTATTTTAGAAAAAGTATGCAAAACAGAACGTTTGACAATAAAAATAATTTATGATGATAATATATCACCCAGAAACATGGGCAAGGATATTGGAGAACGATGTTTTTCCCACACAAGACGTCAACATTGTATTGAGGACTAACAAAGAGAGGTATTGACATATATTACATTTTACTTGAATTAGAGACATCATACTTATTTTCACTTAAATATTGAATACTTGAACACGTTTCTTAATTTTTATAAATGTAAATAAACGTATTTTTTTTTACCTTACCTTTACCATTAGTTTGAGATATCTGAACATCAACAATACTTATTGTTAAACTACCAAAGATACCTTAAATAAAAATAAATTGTCAGTTTTCTGTAGACAAATATGATAGAGGTTGTGAGTTCAATTCATTTCTTTTTTATTTATTCAATAAATATAATATATTCTAGAAATATTCAAGTATCGTCATGTCTTCATTACCAGCTGTACATTGACTTCTCCTTAGAAATTAGTCTCACTATCAACGACTCGTAATATCCCTCTGTTAACTTTATTTTTTGTTATTATTTTTCTGTTACGTCCGACTACTGGGCTCGGGTCTCCTCTCGGAAAAGGGTAGTCATATGTCCCCACAAAATTAGTATGTGTATTTATAAATATATTAGCTAACTCGCGCTACTTCGTCGCGTCACTCAAAAGTAATATATTTGCGTGTCGTGACCAAGGGAAATTGGAAATTATTAATATATAAATATATAATATAAAGTTATGAGTCTAATTATCGTCAATAAGCTTTAACCCTTATTTTTCAACGTGCGGAAATCCCCACGGGTACCACATGTTGGTAGCTATGTCGGACCCTGTTAGCTAAGTTGAACTTAAGTACAGTGAACTAAATAGGGACGTTTGACCTCTTAGCTCTTCAGGGATTAAAGGTGTATGTGTATGTGCGTTATATAAAGTACTTTATATTGATTAATGAATTAATTGTTATTTTCGGACAGGCATCCTAGAGGCTCACAGCGCGCGTCCCCGCAAAATAGCATCTCTAATCGGCATTGAAGGCGGCCACTCAATCGCTAACTCTCTGGGAGTGCTGCGTAGCTATTATCAACTCGGAGTACGATATATGACATTAACTCACACTTGCAGTACGCCCTGGTAAGTAGAAAGATATTGGAACAGATTATCAACACTCAAAGTAACATCATGCTTTTGGTAATGACATGCCTTTAGGGCGAGCGAAAGTTCATTTATTTATTTAGGCAGATAGTCTTTCAAGCTCATATTTTACATGAATATCTAGTTCTATTAACACTATGAATAACATTTCTTTAAGTGATCTGAACTAAGTGTGTAAAATTTTCGAAATGTTAATATTTATTATATTAATAACTTTTAAATGTCGGTTATTCAAAAAAATTGAATTGTCTAAAGGCCCTATACTATGGTATCCCATATAATTTTGCAGATCATTATTTCACTTCATATGATATTGAGTGTTGATAGTCTTCTTGTTTAATACGAGTATATCTGACATTGTAGGTGAACCAACTTAGACCAAGTAATTAAAAATTAAACTGTCTTTACGGATTACTACACGCATTATGGATAAACTATATATATAAGGTTAATCCATCAGCAATTGATACAACGTAATATATTGTATTCGAGCAGATTACCCATACCCATAAGAGGGGTGTGAAAAAGCATCTCACAAAGCCGCCATAGTCTGGGTCAGCATCGCCATACTTCCTGCATCGCGGGAAGTGTGGTGGCCCCCACTCTTGGATTCCATTCATGCTTACCATCAGGCAGAGTGGAGTCACATTGGTAGGCATCAAATAAAAAAAAATAAAAAAATTGTAATTAAAACACAATTTTTCAATTGAACAGATAAACGCTAATGACATTTTGAAACGTTTCATGGTTAGTCATCAATACACGATTACCAATCCGCAATAGACACACGTGTGTGTATGGTACATTGTTCACATTAATAAATTATTTTTAGGATTAGATAACATTTTATTATTTTACTGTTGTACGAGTATACTGTTGGGATATTATGTTAAAAAATAAACTAAATATACCAATTTACTAGTATGATTGCGATCTTCATAACCCTAGTAACAAAATCAATAAAGATAAAGATTGAAAATAAAAAACATTGGTTTTGCTTAAAATAATTACTAAGTTATTATTATTTAACCACGTAGTAATACATTTTAAGCTACTATTGATGTCATTTTCATTTAAGTTAGGTTATAAATATGATTTCTAACCAACGTATCATAATGAAATAGATAACAAACGTAAACTGGTTCAATATGTAAATCATTATTCTGTGAATCTAAGATTCAGAATCATGCTATTTACATTGGCGGGTGTAATATTTAATGATAGAATTTCGTAATGGTGTACCATCGATGTACATCGTACCTTTTAATAACCGCTGATAACTAATATTCATAGTATCGTTTTAATTTGTCGACTAAACGGATAGAACTAAATTAATAAGCTAACCGAAAAGTATATCAACCCCAAACTTCGATTGCGTCGTAAATGAGGGATATTCATAAATATTTCATTGACCCAAATTTTTAGTTTCCAAAGTTGAAAAGTTTTAATATTCAATTACGGTATTGTTCGTTTAGAGATCCAATCATTTATTTTTCTTATGTTTTATTGCATTTGCAATGTGTAATATAAATAAGAAATATTTGAGTTGCTCGTGAATACATTAGTTAAAATGGAAAGTCTTAATCATTTCTAAGATACTCGTATAAAATATTTTTTTACATAGATTAAGTTCAAAGAGAGATAATCCAAATTGATGAAGCACACTTAGACTTAGCACTTGACTGATTACGGTTGCTTGAGTTAGCCTACTAGTAAAGTCAAATGTAACGACACAAGGCCTGAGCTGCCAGAAATTTAAAAAGGAATAAACATGATTAGCAAAATATAATGACATGAAAATATAGTTACCTTGATAGTGATTTATTCTGTTCTTATGAGGTAAGGATCCGAATACTGCAATTTCGCTTTGAAATTGGTCTATTTTGTTATTTTTACAGAATGTCCTAATATAAGTTTAGTAGATTTTTTGGGTACCCAAAATTTAAGTGGCACCGAGGACAATTTTAAAAGCACTTAAGTGAAGACCCGTACAAAAACAAAACTGTTAGAGAACATTAAAATACATAACTTTTCAATTATGATTTTCATAGTTGGCACGTTCAAATGAAGAAAAAAAAATATAAAATAATATTTCAAAACGAAATTGTTTAGAATAATGGACGATAATGCTTACTTATGGCAAATACAAGAGTCTTAAGATACATCCCTTTTGTATAAGTGAGTTGTTAACTTAGTTTTTCTTCATAATGTGCCACAAACCACCAAAGAAATCTTTAGCGTTCTTCACAACTTTAATATAGTACAAAATACAGTTGGCTGATTCTAGGTTTAATACAACATATTAAGGACAATTACAATTATTAAATATATAAGTAAACCTTTAGTCCTTTTATCTTAACATCTTACACATTTAACCCTTGTTATTGTGTCTATTTTATGACACATTACCACAGAATACATAATAGTACCATCACAGAAGACTCACTCCGAAAAGTAAATTAAAGTTATAGATACCCTCGGTGTCAAAAGATTAAGTTCAATTCAGATCGCACAGCGCCGAATCACTACGATTATATTTACCTACAATTGCGTCTCTTTCTATCGTATAACTCTGAACTGTTCTGACGATGTCTGTTCGACCGGCGTGTCTGACCCGGCAGGCAGCCGGCCGACTATACCTAAACTGCGGAGTGACACCCCCCTGACATTACTTTACTGAGTTATTTGCTGGAAGAAAACTCAATTTTGAGTTAAGCTCGTTTACTATAACTTATATTTATGTAATTCATGTGTATACTATTCCAGCAGTGGGACGTTATGGGTTGTTGATGAAAAATGTGTATACTAAAGAATAAGTGAAATCAAGTGAAAAATACTTATCCGATATGAAAACTCCTCGACTTACCTTCCAAACGCTAAATGCTAGAAAGATGAAATTTCGCATGAATATGTGTTGTAATTACGTCGACAAAGTGCTATAGTATAATTATGAAAAATAATTTTGTTTGGGGTACCTCCCCTACACGTAAAGTGGGGATTTTTTTTTCTTGAGGCTACCCCATCGTGTGGAGTATCATTAGATAGGTATTTTAAAATACCTATAAATTCCACGTACCATTATGGCTGACTGAGGAACCCTTTCCTGTGCGTGGCCTGACACTCACTTGGCCGATTTTTTATATTTTAGCCTACCAAAGTGACTATGTTGTAAAAATGACAGAAAATAATTACTTTTAGAGGGTCCATTAAGTGGATTAATAAAGGGTAAAGTTTCATGTAGTGTATCACAGAATGGTTACGCCTTACAAGTTTTAAAAAAGACTTTAAAACCTTTACAAATACTATAAAAAAATCTTTTTGTCGATATAAAGCAAAACAGGAAAGTCATTAATACGGTCCAACTTGAAACATGTTTACATTTACGGTGTTAATATTTGTTGCTAGTTGGAACGGAACAACACAATGCAAATTAATTGGTCCGTCATTCCAATGGCCTTTGTACCAACAGGCGTAGTACAATTACTATTAGTTTAGTTCATGACACCACAAAGGGGCCTATTGTGAGAGTTGCAATTGAAAGAGATAAGCGAATGATTTAGTATTTACTGCCTAGTCATATGAATCTATTGATTACAGTTTAGTATTCACTTCGATGGCTATTTGCTGGAGTACCGCATATCGATAAATGTGCCTGAATATCTACGAATATAGGAATTTTCAAATAAGTATAACTTCGCCGTTTATCTCTTTACAGTTCTCATTTAGTAAAACGATAACCCTGATTTCATATTATTTGTACTTTAAAACTTAGACTGTAAAGTTTTGAATACATAAACTTAATAAAGACACGTAACTGAAATCTATCTACAGCTCCAGTCAATACACGACGAATATTGCTACAAAATTTGTCTAAATGACTGATAATTTAAATGCTTATAGTTGAGCCAAAATGATATAGTTACGCTAAACTATAAAAGGTGGACTGAATACAAATTTAGTTAAAAAAATCGTTTTCTTTCTCACATTTTGTATACTCGTATAAATTATAAAACTTGTCGGCCAGAACAAAACAATAGCAGCGCACATCATCAAGAAACACATATTCCAAGTTTATTACATTAGCTGGCAATTTAATATGCCCACTGCACTAGCCACGTCGAAGCCATTATAACATCATAGTAGCCACAATCAACCAGCGCTTTGTTATGCACATGCATGATATAGAGTACGTAGAACTTAAAGGGTGACATAAAACTCAATATACATATATTATAATATGCTCTTGTACATTTGCTTTGTGAGTGTTGACTTGTGCGTGAATTGCCATAATTGTGTGCGTAGGCATAGGTATGTGAGTGGGCCGGTTTGTATAAAGGTAATATTGAAGATTATTCATTTCCATATTACCATTGACTGCGATATAAATAATAATAATAATAATTTAATTAAACAAAAATATTTAACACATACACAGCTTAAAAATCTGTTCTTCTATAGAAACTCTGTCCACTGAACTAGATTATATATCTGTTTTTAGGAAGGGAGCGCCTCCCGTATTATCTTTATATACATTAGTAATTCTTCTGTGAGTGTGTATGTCACTGAACTTCTCTCAAACGACTGGACCGATTTTGATGAAATTTTTTGTGTGTGTTCAAGGGGATCTGAGAATGGTTTAAATTTGCAATTGGACCCGGTAGGTGGCGCTGCGATCAAGTTCTGGAATTTTAAAGTTGGGCGGTACGAAGTTCGCTGGGTCAACTAGTTATATATAAATCTTTTGCAATGGAACATGACCGAAATTATGGCCAACATCCCCTGTCTACTTGTGCCTCCGGGTCTAAGATGCAATGGTAAAAGGCCGTATGGGTTGACTCCAATGCCATGGCAAGTACTTGATCCAACGGAGACTCCCGCTGAGACAGCTTGTTCCTGGTGCAAATTAGTGTAACTTATTTATAATTATATACATAGGTACGTAATATATACATACAAACAGGTATACCTTATTGATCAAAGTTTTTAATTTTTAACGCAAAGGTTCTAGTTATTGTTAAATATGGGAGGGAAGTTCATTTGACCCTAAAATAGTGGCAAATACAATATTAAACTTTTACCATTAAAGACAAAAGACATCAACTACATTAGATCAAAGTTCTTTAAGATATTAACGTGTATCAAATTAATATTACAAAATAAACAGTAGTAAATAGTCCAACAACAAACAAACAATCGTATTTCACTCATTGTATTGGTCCGTTTCGCAGACTCGTAGAAATACATATTTCATTTATTTATTGAAATTCCAACAGCATAAAAATATGCATTCTAGAACAACTGACAGTTTTTCAAATCTATGTTAAATAAGAAAGAATACATAAAAAAATACTTAAAAACAAACTGAATAAACCAAACTAAAAAGATTAACTTATTTTATTATTTTGTTTTATATTCGGACCAGAGCCAAAAAGTCAAAGGTATTTTTTTCTTACCTGTGATGACTTTGATCCGAATACCTCAAACTCGTCATTCTTTTTCCAAATATCATTTACCAATCTACTTGCGCCAATAATAAACGAATTCTGTGATAGTGTCGGTTCTAGGTAAATCCATGGGTTGGTGATGTCGAATTGGAATTCTCCGTGGTACTGATAATTTGATTTTACTAAGTAGGATAAACTTGTCGGCAACACCATTGCAATTTTTTATAAGGATAATGATATCAGACATAGCCTGTCTATACCTTAAAGGCAGAAAATGGTACCTCCTACTACTCATCTCAAGTTTTTTTTGAAGAGCTTCAATACGTAATACGCTAAATAAGTGATCGCGTTAATTCCCGTAGAAATAATATTAATTAAGCTTCAATACGATCTATATAAATGCAATAACACTTTTACTTTGTTGTCGTACTTTCTCTCCCTGGTTGTTTCAAAAGTTTATTCAGTTTCTTAGGATCTTACTCCGTAGGTGCCGCTTTGAAGCGGGGATAAATATTTGTAGGATTCTGTGTTCCTTGTTAATGTAGTACAACATTTAGTTATTGAATTAAATAAAGTTTTAGTTCATATGAGGGTAGAGAGTGACTGAGTTCAGCTCAGTAATTTACATTAAGACTAGCAGGAACTGCTGTAGTTAAACCTAAGACGTCCAGTTCATTCATTACCCTGACCCATCACGTGTAAATCTTTGTGAAACACAGACATTTGCCGTGGTTCTCAGTTCACGTAAAGCATTTGTTACGCGCAACAAATGTCAGTTTCACATGCTTTGTTTACAACAATAAGCGGAGCGAGTACGGACTCAAAAATATGTTTTTGCCGGGTTTTATTTGATAGAATTCAATACTACCAATACGTTTTTTTTTGTAATATGCTTAGCAAAGTTAATTCCTAGTGTAAACTATATTTGCTTTGAAACTTTAAAATATAGTATATAAAAAACCTTTTAGAGTAGAAACCACAAACAAAGCACAAAGTGAGACGACACTATTTGCAGCTAATTGTGAAAAGAATTTTACCAACTTAAGCAACCTCAATAACAAGCATATTGAGGTCGCTTAAGTTGGTAGAATTAGTATAATTATAATATATAATAATCATTCTAAACCGATATTACTAAAAAGTATATAATATGTGAAGAAACTAAAATATTTTTACATTAATAAGGCTTCATAATTTAATTAGCCGTGCTCCATATAGAAGTGTTGATAATATTGTTTATGTAATGGACCCTCACCCTAGTCTTGACAAAATACATGTAAACAACTGGTAACACAAATGACGTAACATTTGTACTCCCTACACAAAATGCTTTGGTCCCATCCATCCGTCTTGGTGTTAGGGCTGAAGCTGTGAAGGCTTTTCTAAAATGCGGTGTATTTGTCCTCGGAATAAGACCGGTGTGGGTGTGACTGGTGTTGAATATTTTGGAGCAGATACTCATTTGGGCAATTAATCTTTTACAATACTATTTTTACTGAATTTCCTACAGGTAGTGAAGGAAAAACTCTACTCTGAACATAGACAATGACGATCATAATCAAATTGCAAAAAAATAGTTTTGTTTATTTTGTTTTGTTTTTTATCCCACTTTCTTATTTTCATTTTGATTATAAGATCATTTATTGACAAATTATTTTTGACAATAAATATAAAGCATTTTATAAGATTATAATTTTTTCCTAAGATCTTAGTTCACTCCTCGTACTGAAACCCCTGAAAATTTGAACTACAATTTTTTGTGAAACATTGTTAATTATTTCTTTGAACAGTCAGTTTGTTCAAACCCATTTATACATCTTTAAAATTTTCACACGACTAAAGGAAATTACCAAAAATTCAATTTTGCGTAACAAAGGAAAGTTCACAATTAAAAATGAGGATCCTGCAACAATTTTGTTTGAAGTTATCAAAGTACTTTTTTTTTAAGAATAGCTTGCCCAGACCCAATCTTAGTTCCAATCTTTTACAAAAGATTGTATAGTGGTATATTAAGTTTTTAACAAGTAATATTTATAATTATATAATGGTTTGAGAATAAAGTAATGATGATTATAATATTTAACTTTATTATCAAAAGGTTTTAGACTAACAGTCGGCTGAAATGTATATACCGATACCTACTATAGGGTGTATTTTTTAGGTATAAACTTCTTTTAAATGCTTCTCATATCAACGTCAGGCTATGTAAGGATAGAGAAAAACATGCACGTAAATTATCACTATTCCTGCTAGACAATTATATTTAGTGTCAGATAATGTAACAATTATGGTAGTAATTAGTAATTAGAATGAACAAATATTAATACTGTTTTTAAAAATCTTTCTAGGAGAACCTAAAAATATTACCCGATCATAATCGCATGGAAAAACGATACGTAACCTGTATTGACGTTATCTTCTTGTGCCAAATAAACGTGACTGAAATCAGTATCACAGAGCATTAGAATCCAACACATACTTTACCGGTGTAGATAGTGTAGGTATATCATCGTAGTTCGTTCGATCGTACTTTCCGTATTGGATTAGATTCGATGCTATGTACGGCACATTTATTTGTTATGTGAATTATATTATATTTCATAAATAACTGAAACTTACAGTCAATAATGCAATGTAAAGATAAAGTAATAGATGTGGTATAAAATAGTGTGCACAGAAGTAATACGAATATTAATCACCTTACATAAACTAAAAAAACATGATTTTTTGAAGACTGCGTAACACATAAAGATAAATAAATAATTTAATACTGAAACGTCTCTGATAAACCACCTTATTTTTCCCCAAGTATACACTCAATAAGTTCTTCTTCTTCTTGCCAAATTAAAGGCATATAATTAGGTGATGAGGATTAATTAATTATGCATGATGGCCCAACAATTTGAGGAAGGTGGCTGGCGGCGGATGGATGCGGACTGCCCAAGACCGGGATGGTTGGCGTTCCTTGGGTCTCCCCGACCTTCGTTCAGCAGTGGACGGCTATAGGTTGACACTAAATAAAAAGGGATACATATTACTTATAATAATTAACCAATGAATGAATAATTTCAGCATTACGGACTCACGGTTCATTCTAGAATTTAGCCGTTAGAAGTTTATTAATTCTTAATGTTGTTAAAACCTTTAATAGCAGTAAGTTTCGTAGGCAAAGAGATAATATAACGAATCCTATAATAACCAAACAGCCAAAAATTCTAATTTATTTTTGTACTGAGTGTTATCATTTTCATTTTATACCCTCACCATGTCTCTTGGCCAGAGTTTATGATTGCCAAAATGATCAATATGCAAATAAATACGATACTGGTATCTATAACACCAGTTTACTCTCAACATACCACTTTGAGACCGACAGTGTATTCACAGGTCAATTTAGTATGTAAATGTGTTTAATTGGACAGAGATTCGGTAAAGAGCTTCACCGAATTTCCAATTAGTACTGTTTTGGACAGCAACTGTATTTACTGTGACAAAATCGGGAAATTATATGTCATTTCCCCTATTAATTTTTGTACAGCATCTATTTTACTTACTTATGACAATGTAATTAGGTAACATTCTCTTAGAAAAACAAATTATCTACTCATTACGAATAGCCAAAGTTTCAAAGGAGGCAACGTTCTACGCAGGGTACACTATCAGCCATCTGGAAATAATAGGACAAAATGCTTATCCGCACGAATCTTACGGTTGATGTAGAGGGGCGTCATGTCATTATTTCCACGAAGGAAATGAAACAAGCTTATTGTTTCCGTTTCAAATTATACAACACAAAAAATTATCATCTTCTTTTATTACCTTGTGCGTAATAAAGCTTATGCATATATAAACTTTAATGACATGATCATTTCGTAGCAGCCTTATGCTTAGGTAGAGTTACAAGTTTTAACTTTATCTTTACTGTCAGTTAAAAAAATATTTTTATAATGCTCCACTTTTTGCAATTTGTTTCCTTAAGCAAAATTACCCAATGGGACATATTCTCGAAGAAGTTGCAATGGCTTCCAATGTCACAAAGCCTGTAAAGTAACATCGCATCGATACCCACGTCAATCGATGGACGTATGATTTCACTTAGCTTCCAACCCCTCAAGGCACAAAAACCCTGATTTTATGTGTGTCAAGTCTATTTATATGGATATTTCTCCGGTATGAATGAAATGGCAACTCATTTGAGAGTACCGAATAAAATGGAACTTTGTCAAAAATGTATTGTGTCTGCTCAAAGCGAAAAGGGGAATAAATGAACCAACGATAGCTCAACGCATAACGACACCAACTCGTGAATTTGAATGTTGAAAAGGTGAAATCGTGTGTCCGATCACTTTTGATGTAAATTTAGGTCAGTTGTTACAGAAACTTTGTTTCACGTGGCGCCCCAAATGAGATAAGTTTATCGTTGAAATACTCAATTTGTGTCGTTGCGTACGGAACTTTGTTATATTAGAAAACAATAAAGGTGATGTGTTTTTATTTTTTTACATTTCTTGTTTACTTTTCTGCGTTTCTTAAATACTTCAAATGTTATTAGTAATCGTTTATTCGTAAAATTGATGGAAGTTTTGTTCATTCAATTATTTAAATCGAAATTTTGGTATAACAAAGTGTGATTCGAGTCAATTTGGTTTTAGTATATCCCTTTGAGGAGCTTACGAGACTTTTAAATGTAGGTAATGTTAAGAACCGATAGTTTCAGGGTCCTATAGTGTTACTTTTATGTCATATACTGTAACAGAACTAGGTTAGTGTCGCTAAATAAACTATCATTTAAATTTGACCGTAGTGTGATAAAAGGGTGGAGAAGATACAATTTTTCAATTCAGTACCATTTAAAGTCTGAACTACTGATATTTGGATGATGATTAGGCAATTATAAAATAATGTTAATACGTCAAATAGAAATGTTAAGAAAATTATCCTACTAATTTTATAAACCGAAATTTGTGAGTATGTTTGTATGTATGTATGTTAGTTGCTCTTTCAGGTAAAAACTACTGAATACATTTTAATGAAACTTCACAATAATTTTATTTATTTATTTATTTATTTATTTATATCTTTCTTACAATATCCTTACAGACTAATCCAATGCGATATTGTAGTTACATTTTTCTAAAAACTAATTACATCTATTGGTAACAAATTTTGCGAAGTGCTATATTTGTGAATTCACTCAGAGTACAAATATAGCTTACTTATCAGATTAACACAGGGTCCATGGTCCATTTAAAGCGATATCTTTCACGCGAGCGGAGCCGCGGGCATAAGCTAGTGTAGTTATATAATGGCCTGACTTTGCGTGATAATTTACTATACTTATCGAATCATAGTATACAAATTATAATAAAAAAAATAAAAAAAAGATTGTACAATTAATTTGCACACTAAATTCAATATCATAACAGGTCAGAAGTCCTCTTCTGTTTTCGGTTTTACAAAAAAGTTCACACTAATATTCCCTAAATCGCAACAAATGTCAGAAAAAAAAAACCAATTCAGTATCAAAAATAATTTATTTTGCATCAATTCGACTTTAAACAAACTTCTCATACGAGTATATACGGAGATTTTCGTCTTATTTCCTCGTACATAACATTATAATTACGGCAACTGTTGTTCCGTCTGTCTGTCTACATCACAAGATAGATGTTAACATGACAATTGAGTTATATTCCCTCACGACAAGACGATCTACACGCGGATAGATCGAGTACCCTCTCTAATGTGGAAATGGGGATGTACAACGTGGAATGTATTACAGAGATTGAACGCTTCGAGTAAAGTACCTATTCGTATTTGAGAAAGCTTGGTTTTCATAAACATAATGTATGTAGGTATATGAGTCTACATTTTATATTCGTGGTTTAATGTATTTTATTATTTCGATTGTTTTATATTTGAATGTCTGTGAAAGTAGGATTAATATCAGAAGTCTTAAAATAACTCATAAACACTAGATTTTTCAACAATAGCCGTATAGCTATAACCACAATAAGACAACTGATGTAACAAGCAAACTTTAGTTACTAAGTTGTGTGACTTATCTCATCTATACAAATATTACTCATTACAAATAAATATAATTGAAGTATCTGTTTGTTTGCTTTTTATCAAAATTTAAAAGAGAACTAAATTCAAATGATATACGGTACTATTTTTTTTATTATGCATATTAAAGGCTTGTCAGGAGTTTTACCGGCTGATAATTGACGATACAAGAAATAAATTAAGATGTTTTTATTTTACACTAGCTCCGTCTAGCTACACTGCAGAGCGCAGCTATTATTAAGAAAACTCATAATTATCATAGTCAACGCCTCGTACAAACGTTTACAATCGTTTAATTAACATATCGTTCTGTACTGCATTTCTTTTGTTACTATAGTACGCGAATTCGTAGAACTTACTGAAATATGGCGCTTCCTTTGCCAACATCTATTAGTCTAACCCAAATTGATTCGAGAACAACTGGCGAACTCCTTCCAATAAATATAAGTGCAAATGTCGTTGACATCGTTAAGTTAATTTACAACGGTATGTGAAGTCGAACCGATATTTATTCGTTTTCAAATGTCAATAGTAATATTTCTATTCGGATTAATGGTTCACGGGTGAAGATTGAATGCCTGTAATCTTTTCTCGACAGCGAGAGTGAGCGAGAGAATATTTTGTAAGTATGTAGTTATTTTTACTGCGCTTTTATTTATGAGGAATAACATTACTGTTTCACAGCTTAGTCTTTTTTTTTTATTTTTATTAAAATGACATTGACGTATCGAAATTGAAATTTGTATGTTTATGTTGTCCAGATAACTGTGTCGTTGGTCTAATGGATAGCGTATGAGACTGCTAATCAAGAGGTCTCGGGTTCAAATCCAGGGTCGGGCCAAAAAGTGTTTTTGTGTCCTTCTGTCAGGAAATTCCTAATAGCAGCCCGGAGTTCGGAAGTTTGGCGGTGATTCACGCCCGTGCCTCGTAAAGTACCTAAAACCGTCGGTTCCGGTTGTCATGGACATCTATGGTAATAGTTTTGGGACGTCAGTACCCTCAAACTTAATGACAACTAGATCAACCTTCGAATATCAGTTCTCCCAAGGGGATGGGGAGGTCCGAACCCAGTCGCTCCGTAGAAAAACTGATATTCAGGTAAAACCGGTTGAACTAGTAGCCGACCCTAAATAATATTGGGGAAGTAGTTTGGATGACAGTACTTGAATATGACACCTTAGATACATGCTAAAACCTCCTTTGTGTTTTTCGTCATCTTAGAAGAGGCTCATGGGGTCTTGGGCCTCTTCTAATCCGACGAGTACTTGTCTATAATTATGCAGAGTAACAAGTGTAGTAAATAACGTTGTCTATTAAAATATTGAACATTGACTGTACCTAACACATACCTATACAAAAGCTTTTATAATATGAGTTTCACTCACGAAAATTGTTATCCTTATTACTGTAACATGACTTTAACGCCACGTCATCTAAAAATACGACAATGTGTACCGTTGACACTAAAAGGTACATACATATTTCAAAGGAGAATTGCATCTTAGACACCTCTGGGAAAGTGCTTCTCTCCTCGTCACTTGACAATATCTCCGGGCCCATTAGACCCGACACTTAGTTTTAAAACCATTGCCGTTATTCAGTTAAGGTACCCTCAGCTACAATGTACTTTCGATTTGGTAAGATTTTCATTTTTTATTAGCTTTTATTTAACTTACAATGTATGTATATATGTTTGTTCAGGTGAAATCTTGCAACTCAATTTTGAAAATGCACTTCTACAATGTGTGTATCAAAAGAAATAGCTTGCTAAGAATATTTTGAACAGCGATGACTAAAAAAACAAAAACCTTTTTAAAAAACAACAATGACTTAATTTAAAAGTTAACTGTATTGTTATAAAGTCATTACTTAATTGATAAGATATAAAAACCTGTCGCAAGATTTACTTGTCTAGATACACAAGTAAATTAAATAAATTAATGTGATTGATTTTAACTTATATTTTAATAAATTTAAAGGAAATACGAGTTCTTAAATGACAGGACTAGCTTTTGTATCTCAATTATAAAATGACTTTTGATGCATCGCATGGTACCATTATTAGTTTCCAACTTTATAGTTGGTACGTATTTCGAAGATTGCAAAATGAAAGTACAATTTCAATATTATATCCTCAACTTGCATATTCCGCACGTTTTAATAAATTCTCCAAGTTCTATATTCTAATTTTTGTGACATAATCTAAATTATTTTAATAAAAAGATACATTCAAAATGCATGTTTAAATCCTTAATGGACCAAAAGCCCAGAGCCGCCAGACCTACGTCATTAGTGCAAATCTGAAATTTTCAAGATTATTAGTACAATGTCTTGTTAAGATGTATGTATGTAAAGTGGGGCCGTTTGTGAGGTAGCGCGAAGTACACATGGATAAAAACCTTACTTACCTACGTTAAAGGTGCAAAGCTAGTATTTACATATTTTTTCAAGAATATTATTTAAAATTAAAATTCATTACTGCCAGACACTTTCCGTGGGTCAGTCAGTCTGTACGATTGAAAAAAAATAAAAAAAAACTTGAACAAAAGAAGGTTAGGAATTAAGATTACATATGTTCTGAAAACCGCATCTTGGAAAACATAGTAACGGGCGGCTCTGGCGAATGGATTCAGAATAACGGATTTTGTACCTTTAGGATCTTTTACAATACAGATGATACATAGTATTAGTGTACTAAATCGGTTAAGATTAACATAAAGAGTATATGTAAAAATGTAAAATATATATATCACTTTCTTTACAAAAAGTTAATGACCAAATGCACATAATAATCCACGTTCTCACAATACTCTAGATTCGCAATTGTAGGCATTTTAATAAATATCTGCTTATTTTAAAAAGGTATGAGTACACGTATGTATGTAATTACACAATTTTCATGGCCAAAATACAATAAATAATAATTTATGGTAGAACGTATCGAGCTGGTTATCAAAGTTATTATATTAATTTCGACCAATTTGTGCCGGCTAACAACGAAACTGGTTTCAGACATGATTCATCATTGTCAGGGGAGTGATAGG
This sequence comes from Phragmatobia fuliginosa, assembly GCA_932526445.1. Classification (NCBI taxonomy): domain Eukaryota; kingdom Metazoa; phylum Arthropoda; class Insecta; order Lepidoptera; family Erebidae; genus Phragmatobia; species Phragmatobia fuliginosa. The sequence continues at coordinate 40,585,075 of OW052057.1, read as the reverse complement.
CATATATCAGGTCAAGCCGCTTCGATCGGGTCAAACGTTATACGCGTATACTAGTGATTTGCTGAACTGTGCGATAGGCGTTAACAACTTTTGTTACAGAAGATTAAATAAAGAACACGTTTTATATATTATACTCGTATCTAATATTAATGAGAACACCAAAACTAAGAATAACTAATAATTTGTTTTTAGTGTGAGTCGCCATACTACCTGCATTCGCAGTAAGTGTGTTGGTCCCCTCTCTTGGATTCTTATATTGTTTTTCATCAGGCAGAATAAACTCACTTTGGCAGTCTTTAATTAAAAAAAAAATAGCAATTTTAATTTCAATAACAAATATATTGCTGCAATAAGATTAGTTCTCAAACTAGCACTACTCAGAAATAACTTAATCTTCATAGATACATCACCAAAACGAAATTGCATTCATCACTCGTAGAATGAGCGATAGTCGCAAACAAAGCAGATCAATCATTCGAGGCTGAACGATGTGCTCTGAAGCTGTGCTTCATTCATCATTTGCTTATCGTGCAAACATGTTATAGTCGTATTTCTAATATTCGCAAGATTGAAATATAAACAACTATTTATATACATACGTGGATTAGATAAACCATGTCTAGATAAACAGGTAATTTAAACAACTTGATGGAATTGATTTTACCAATTATAATTTTAAAATTAAGGCAATATGAGTACCTACTTAAATGGCACGACAAGCTTTCATATCATATAAATTATGTGACTTTATAAGGAGATAGTAAAAGTTTTAAATATGTCGTTTTAGCATATTCAAATAACAGCTTGTTGTTTAAATTTTCACTTTTAATTTGTCTTATCCAGTGTCTTCTTTTTTTAACAGTCTAGCTACTAAGTGACAATGAGAGCCACATGCTTATAATCTTAATTTGCATAAAATTAAAAACTAGCTTATTTCCGATTTGTTAATTTTGAAGTTCTACACACAACTTCACATCCTTATTCTTACCTATAATATATTATAAATGCAAAAGTAACTCTGGCTTTGTGTCTGTCACACTTTCACGCCAAAAGTACTGAACCAATTTAAATAAACTATGGTACACAGATGGTCTAGAGCCTGAGAAAGAACATAGGTATGTTCATATCCAACATACACGCGGGCGAAGCTGCCAGCAAAAGTTAGTAGCTTTTAAAAACATAATCAAACAAGGCTCACCTAGCCATTGATATGTCGTATTATATAAACCTCCTATCCAAGCTCTATAACGAATACCTCGTTATTGAAATAAAGCTATATTCTCCGTAACAATGCTCGTGTTTTTGAAGGCAACGTACTTTGAAATATAATAGATGTACTTGAAACATAAACATATGTTTAAGTAAGTTCACTTGTTATTTTTGAGTGTCTTATTATTTCACTCGGTTGGCTCAAAATCGAATGAAACCACAGTATTATAAAATGTAGTAGCTTATATTACGTTTAAGCAGTGAGAAATGTAATCAATATTTGAATAGTAGTTCTAGTCGATTCCTAGTACACATCGAACAGGCTAAACCAGATATATATCCGTTACTAATGACACGTAACACTCACTACAGACGGAACATATTCAAACGTAATTGAATCAAACGTCGCCGCCGTCAGGATTAAACTATAGCTGAGTAGCAATATATGTAATTATAGCTATACCCATATGTGATGTACCTAATCATAATATTTAACAGCTTTTTGTCAGTTAATTTTATTGGCATTCGGTTAAATGAACGCTTGTGTTGTTTGACAGTGTAAGAAACATAGCATACACATATTTGGTTTCGCTGACCTCATAGACAAACATAGGCTGGCGTAGCGATAGAAGAGTAGCTCTAGCATCTTTTTAAATATAAAAGACTCTGTTACTTTTTGCGGAGGGAAATCTTCACACATTTGTGACTCAAATATAAAATGAATCGCCTGTCGCCTTAATTAACACTCATCATCTTCCTATCATCTACCTAAATTTATTTGAGGTCGGTGCAATGACTTTTCTTCTTCCATTATTTTCTATTACTTGTCAGTTCACTGTTTATTCCTTTTCTGGACATACCCTCTTTCACGCAGTCCATCTATTTTTTCTTTGGTGGCCCTCTACTTCTATAGCCGTCAACTTTTATACTTAAAACTTTCTTTATTACATTTTGCTCCTCTCTACGCATCACATGTCCATACCAGGATAATCTCTTGCCTCTCAACTTTTCATCTAATGGTGCTACTTTCATTCTTCACCTTGTCGATTCTGGTAACAACAAAACAACAACAAATTCAACGTTAAATTTGAAAATTCACACACACATAAACACATATTACAATGCTCGTTTGCCTACTCCCTATCCTGCTAATCTATGGCCTACCTAGATAATATTTTACGATTGTTATGAACATATTTATATTCAAAAATACAAATATTATTCTACTTAAGATGCTTTATATAATGAACTAACTTTCGCCCGCGGCGCAGCCTGCGTCTATGTCGATAATCGCGGTAAAAAAAGCCATGTCCTTTCTCAGGGCTTAAACTATCTGGGTGCAAAATTTAATTTAAAACGGTGCCGTGGTTTTTGAGTTAATCGCTAACAGACAGACAGGCGGTAGAACACTTAATTTGATAATATGTAATGATATATACCTTAGGTTAACTAAACGACTCGTTGTTATGTCAGAACCTTATTCATTATTTTAATTACAGTAAAGTCCTATACGTGAAATAGAATATCTTATTTAAGCGGTTAGTAATAGACTAAGATAACTCATATGTATATTCAGAGACTTGAGACTGATCCAGGATGCTGCGCTTTTAATTCAAACTTACAAAGCACTAGCTGAATGTGTAGTTAGCTATTGTATATGCTCATGGGGTTCAGCGGCTAAGACACACATAATTGAACTTGAAAGGGCACAACGCGTCGTCCTTAAAGTACTTCTACAGCTACCGTTTCGCCACCCTACACATTTAGTTTATAAGAATGCTGATGGTCTTACTGTACGAAAACTATTTATATATCAGACAATACGCAGATATCATAAAACTATTGTTCCACATCTAAAACCATCGGGCAAAAGGAAAGACAAATGTCCGGTTTCAAGTGTAGCAAGTAAATTTGCCCAACAGCATTATAATAACCTTGCACCAAGGCTTTATAATAAATTAAATGTAACTTATAAAACTAGAAACTTATCAAACTTTAAAATAAAACAATTCGTAAAATTGTGGCTTTTGGATCTGGAATTTGATGATGTGGAAAGCCTACTACAAATAGTTAAATAAAGAAGGATGAAAACCTTGAATAATGTTACACACACAAACACACAACAAACCATACTCAATCACACACAACACATCACATCGACACACAAACATAACTAACTATATAAACTAAATGTCTAATATTGTAACTATTGTTTTGTTTATTTGCCTTTGATAAGGAACTGACTCCCAACACACAGTTAGCGCTGTTTTGGGAGTCAGGGCTGTACAGTGTTATGTTAACCACTTTGTTGCAATAAAGATTATTATTATAAGTTAATAAGCGCTTCATCTTAAGTCTTATGGAGAATTAACTCCTAGGGTAAAAATTTTAAGTATTAATATTTTAAAGATTATTTGTGATTGACATGTAGCCACAATACTGCTGAGAACGTGACTTTTTGAAAGGCGTGTAATTACTTTACATTTTATATTCTCAATGTAAAGACGAGAAATACATCTGTTCCTACAAAAACCTTAATCCTAGTAACTTTAAAAACATTAATTCGATGTTGTAAGGTAACCAAAAAGTATATAAAGCTTACACAAAGAAAATTTATACTTTTAAATCTTTCAATCCAACTGTGTAAACACACTTTTTTTATTGAACTAGTATAATCTAGGATCTTTTCAAAAGTAAACGTCGAAAAGAGAATAATTTAATCCTGTACTGAACCATCCTATTCTAACGTGCGAATGTGGTGTGCAACTGGGGCCGTTAGTGATTTAGCTGTCGCGTGACAATATTATATCCAGTTGACTAGCTCCTCCATAATGCATTGAAATAGTGCAGTGGGAATTATTCCATTTTCGTCTCTACTTAGTTGGAAATCGTATTACCCGTTTGTACACCATAATCCATTTCCTTTCTCTACAACTAATAAGCTCTCATGGCCAAATGGTCATTGCGATTGGAAACAACCACCGAGGGTAAGTACCTAGATGGGTGACCGTTTGTGGTATGTTATGTTATGTTATGAGCATTTCCCGGTCCCGGTTGTTATCATACGATAACTGTCCAAAAGCTTATTTGGAGGCCTTCGGGTGGTTTAAAAAATATCCAACGGCATGATTACGTAGACACAACATGTCTTGCCAAACGTATGGCCTTACCCCTCTCCTGTGAAGAGACCCGTACCCAGCAGTGGGACGTTATGGGTTGTTGATGAACACTAATGATGAACAAAATTGCTAATCTTACTCATAATATTTCAAATAAGTAGGTAAAAGAAATAAAAAATTAGTTATATTAGGTCACAATTAGGTGCACTTTCTTCCTTCCCTAAAATGCTGGTTAGATATATAATTTGTGTGGTAATCTGTTTTTGACAGGTTTTTTAATTAATTTGGTTATGATGAACTAGAGTTATGTCTATAATATTTTTGATATCATATCCAATCAGAAGATTGATCTTAGAAAATTGTGCTTCTGTGTAAATGAGCATTTCAAGATTGGACCGGTAGAATAAAAGCCAACATTTATATTTAGAAGAGCCTAGTTTTACGAATGCCAACAGCCAAAGCACAGCGAAGTAACAAAAGCGAACGCATGTATCTTTTCTTTGTTTTCCTTTGTGCGTCATTTATTCTTTCTTTCAGGGCCGACTCAGCGAACGATCCGCCGGCCGTCAATGGCCTGACCGAATTTGGAGAGGTAAGCGGTTTTCAACCTTATTGTTTATGAAATAAAATGCACTGCGATTTTTTTTCTAATAGATAATATGTCGATTTGTTGTGTTCACTTTAAAATGCCCACTTAGGTAAAAGGAATTATATGCCGTTGTAATAAAAAAAATATTGTAAATCAGGGTTGTATTAACGCAAACTACTTAGAACTTTTATTCTTGTAATATTTATTAGAATATTAAATAAATTATGTAAATTTGTTTACTTAGATTAGCAATAGTATTTTTTCTAAACGAACTAAACTCATGTCAATCTGATATGAGATAAGCTTGTTTATCTGCTAATAGAGAAGGATTTTGATCTAGATTAAAGTAATATTCCCGAGTGAACATAGAAAAATAAGCTATACTCAAGCAATTACATTTGAGATTTATAAGATTTCTAATAGTAAACATTTCTAATAGAATTATATCAAAAGGGAATATGTAAGGTAAGTTTGAAGGCCGATGAATACTATGATAAGAAATATAGCTGTTTGCCTCCAACACATTACAGTTCCAGTTTAATTTTACACCCAGACTACCCTTCGTTTGAAAACTAGACTAAGTATTTGATTAACTATTTGTAAATGGTGCGAATTATTAGGAACTGAGTTTAAATAGGTATAATTATATCTCTTAGCTCAGAATTTCTATCTGTTTATGTAGTTCCTTAGCTCAAGTTGAATAACCGAAGAAAATTTAAAGTTTTATCATCATCATCATTAGCAGCCTTCAACAGTCCACTGCTGGACATAGGCCTCTCCTTAGAAAGGAGGTTTTGGCCCACTATACCACGCTGGCCAGACGGGTTGGTATAGGGTTGGTTTCAAGTTTTTCTTCTCTTTGCATTGATGTTGTCTTGCGTAGTTTATGCCTTAGTCGCTTTTTACAACACCGTAATTTAAAGTTTAGAAATCGTTATTTCACTGCTACCGTTACACTTGAAATAACCAACTAGTAATCATAGAAAGCTGAGCTAGATTTTGGTAATGTATGAAATCAATCAAACCCTAAAGTCCTTAAATGAATAAAAAAGTTTATATTATATTCAAAGAGTTGAACAGTATTTTCAATATTGCAACCAAGAATTATAATAGCACCAGCTGAATCCCGCGGTGTTACCCGCGATTATTAAAATTGCGACTATAATTTGAGATTTAAACTATCCTATCTCTCAAGTTAGATCGAACTGCACATGGTGTGCGAATTTTATTATAATCGGTTAAGTGGTTTAGAAGTCCATTGAGGACAAACATTGTGACACGAGATTTATATATATTAAGATAGGTACACTGATATGCATAAGCGTGTCTTACCTATAATATACATACTTTTTACTGGCACATGGGAAAAATAAAAAAAGTGAAGAACCTAGGTGAAGCACGAGTCTGTGTCCATATTCTTTTTACTAGTCTCATAATTCATTTCAGGGTTGACTAATTTATTCATTTATTATAATTTATTACTAAAGCAAACCTTCATTTATTTATTTAAACCTATAATTATTTATAAGTAATAACACAAAGTATTTTGAAAGGTATTTTATATAGAGCTAAATGTCTTCAAAGAATACCATTTTCTTATAAATTAATAAAACATTTAAGCCACTTGCTTAAAATTTACACCAAAACGTTCGCAATAAACCTCCGGGAATTGAAACATAATCAGCCTCTCAATTCCGCATCTAATTTGCAAGTTATTAAATTGTATCTGAAGGGGTGCCACGGTTACAGAATTTGATTAGAGCATAATTTACTTTTTGTATTTTCATCTAACAACGGAGATTTATTTTTAAAGATTGTCAACAACTATACTACTACGAGCCATCTCACATTGCACGCCTCTTTGATTGATTGAGGGGCTTTTACAATGAGAGAGGCCTATGTTCAACCATGGACTTCGATAAACTGATGATGAGGATGCTACTATTGCATTAAATTATTAATTAAAAAAAAATAGTAACCATGACGTCGTCTCTAACTAGACTAGCTGCCATTTGAGAAATCATTATTAAAGTTACAATGTTCTTTTATACTCATGTTTTTGTATGTCATCTTTAGTCATCGTATCAATGACTTCTTCTGCTTTATATTTTCCTATTTCATTTGGGGTCAGCCTCCTATTAAGGCACTAAGACAGTCGGTCTTGGGTTATCTGTTCCTTCACCTACGCTCGTTCCATGTCTATGGTAGCGATTGTCCACCACGTGGTCTATGCTCCTCTTCAATGGCCTCCTTCCTTACAAAGCGTTCTTCATGATAAATTGGATAAATAGGTATAGGGCAAAGTGAAACGATGTCTTATTTATCATTCATCATCATTTCAGTCTATAGCAGTCCACTGCTGGTCATAGGCCTCTTCAATTGCATTTATAATAATAAATAATTTATCTTTCGTTTCAACCGAATGCGAGGAGAACTCGCCAAAGACTTTCTAAGTTTCAGTGATAGTAACAGAGGGACGTGCTTGCGTGCTAGTGACTTGTTGTTTGTTTTTGTTTCTGTTGTAACGTCGAGACAGGTACAGTTAGGCAGTGAGAGAATAATAGACTTGCTGTCGTTTTGAAGACAAATTTTTGAAGATGTATTCGGATGCTTGTCTTAATATAAAAGTATAAAGTATAAAATTGCCGATTCGTACTGAAAAATTGAAAAATAAGTTATTTTTTCTTCATTTTACATATTTATTTTATCAAAATTACTACCATTATTATCTATACATTGCTGCCATCTAATAGGCAGTTCATTTATGCCTTTGCGATAGAATCTGGTCTGGGTGTTCTTTCTGTCCATTTGTAAAGTCATATATATGTTTGTAAAGGCCTTATTGCTTTACAGCAGTTATCATTTTAAAGTAAAAAAAAGGAAAAGGAAATAGAATCTGAAATCATAGCCGAACATATTCTTAAAAATGTCTTCCTTTAAAATACTATTTTATCTTAAAAACTATAATTATTCGTATTTAAGAGAATCCTTTAAAAATATATGCACTATGAAATAATATTGTACAGAGGTTTTCAGGCTCTAAATACAAGCTTAACTTACCTTAACTACGCCATGTAATTAGGTTTGCTCGACGAAGTAGGTAATGCATTCGCCTTTGTAATATGTACACATAGGTTTTCATACTTATTGCTTTATACCGCAAGGTAATAATTAAATACCCTGGTATTAATTGAAATAAATAATAATGCATAGTATTATTATAAAGAACAGTTTGTTTATTTAGAAGAACACGCTAGCGTCTAAAGAACTGCTGGTTCGAATACATTTTTTAGGGTTCAATAGTTCATGACTCGTAACACTTTTAGGGTCGCCATGTCCGTCCATCCTCGACCTACCGCCCAAACTGTTGGTGTTGTAAAGATAAATCTTTGCATGAATATATGTTGTTCGTCCCCCCTAAAACAAAAATCTAAACAGCTGGCTCAAAAATTCATGATAGTAGCCCATATATTGAACTTTCAAGGAAAACTGTAGCGGTTCTGATATCTTTTTTATTTTAGGATTTATAGGGGCTTCACTTTTAAAATGCACATACTTAGAAAACTTCGTATGAAATTAAAGAAATAATAAATTTACATAACAATTGTCTATTGGAACGATTTTAAATCTAACTACCATTATGGGTGACTACGGAACCCTATTGTATGTGTGGCCTGACACGCACTTGGCCAATTTTTATTAGATAATCTATTTGAAAAAGGTTATATAATATAACACTACGAACAAATAAAATCCGAGCATAAATAAAGAATGTTACAAAAATAGAGTAAATTAATGTTTTTGGGAGTAAGTTGCGCTAACTCCTAGTGTAACGCAAAACCGCAACTCAGATATAAAATAAGCATTGATTGAGTAGTTTAAAAAGGCAAATACAGCACAATATAGCTGAATGTTAACAATTTACAGCAAATGTCTCAATTTATTCCGTCGTATCTCCAAACTCGAAGATTTTGGGGTTACATTTTATTGTTATAGCAAGTCGTTAAAGTAATTGAAAGCAAGACTGCTTTCGTTTTTAATAGAAGTAAAATAAAGTAACAGATTGTTTCTAAGAGCGTGTTGATCACTCTACGTGGTACATTACTAAACATAAAATGAAATATTACTAAAAAAATAATAATTACTAATTTCGTCAAGAATTAAGTTCATTGTAACGGGTCGATAGGCCATAAATTTTATCTTCATACATCGATTATTATTTTATTTCTATTATGTTCAAAATCTCTATTAATGTACCGACTTGCGAGCCAAAATGATTTCAAGGATAAATACTTTTTTTATGAATACATGTCGATTCTTGCAAAAACGGTCAGATATTTACGAGGAAACAACCTTTTCAGGAAACTCTACTGCTTTTCTAATTTTTCACGTACTCTTCTATAGATGTGTGTAAATAGTCCAGTCAATTAAAGCTTAACTTTGCCATTTTGGTTGAACACCTGCAATCAACGCCAAAATTTCCGTGAGTCTTCGTAGATTGATATACTAAATTTCCAGGGTGCTGCAATACCGGCAAAGGGTGCAAATACATTGCAAAAGGGTGCAAAAACAACTTTTTCGTCTATATCTCGCGATAGGCTGAAAAAAAAAAGTCCTACTTCAAAATTGTAGGAAATTAAATCCCCTATAAAAATTGCAAACGTTTTTTCGCGTATCTCTCATAGTTTTTGCACAAAATGCATTCAAATGTGCAAAATTGTAAAAATATTATTATTAATCTTTTTTTTCATTTTGAAGCGATCCTACATGTTTCCTTGGGATTTAGTTAATATTTGAATGATATTTTTATTTTATATTTTTTTTATTCCATCGGATTCAGCGCAAATTTGCAAATTTTCAAATTTGGGATGATGGTCATCTAATGAACGGGAAGCATGTAATATGTCTGATAGAAATGTTATATACGATGGTGATACAAGAGGCGAAATGCCTAAACATAGTTTACTAGGATCTGCATAGGTGATGTTTTTTAATCCAGAAGGCAATCTCTCATCTTACATCTCATCGGTGATATCTGTTGTAGATGCCAATTGCGCTGCAGATTTTTTTACATTTGATTGGAGTTATTTTATATCAAACACTACTTGCTGGTGTGTACACTCAAGTACACTGCTATGCCTCCTAAACAATGAAAAGTCTCCTGACCACCTGAGGTTCTTATACAAGGTGGGCCACGACAGTTTGGAGTATAGTGACAGTAAGTGACAAACAGTTAGTTTAGCATTTTCTGCTGCAGTCTTACTCATTGCACTCAGCGAGATAGAAAAACAAGCGCATGTGTGTGTGTTCTCAATGGTACTATTTTCGTCGATCGCAAGGTTCTCATTTTTGTCTATATCTCTATCTCTTTCGCTCTTATTAGGAAACGTATGGTCTTATTTGAGCACATGGGTCCTATTTTTCTATCCTATCCTATAGATCTTGAATGGGACTATTTACGTCGAGCGCAAGGGTCTCATATTTGTCTTATTCTCGCTATTCACTCTTATATTGAAGACTCTTATATAGAAAATTGGAATCAGTGGGAGCAAAAGAGTAGAATAGTAGTAGAAAGGAATAATATAAAATACACCACGCTCTTTCTCCGCCAGTAATATATTATTATAAACGTCCCCCTGAAATGAAATTTATAATAGCTCAGGTAAATGGAGAGGTAATATATACTGTAAATATACGTTTCAAATGCTATTTTGCTCTGAATCCAATGGAATATAAAAAAACTAAAATTAATTTATCACTACATAGTATAAGCCAAAGTCGCTTCCTCTCTCTGTCTGTCCGTATAAATGCTTCGATCTTTAAAACTATGCAACGGACTTCGATGCCGTTTTCTTAACCAGATAGAATGATTCAAGAGGAAGGTTTATATGTATAATACATGCATAAAAGTAGAAACATTGATAATTTTTGAGGTTTTTAATGTGATGTCGTAAATAAACCCATTTTTTACGCTTACATTGCAAACGCTGGCTGTACCCTACGAGATAGATCAAAATAATGGACCACAGTATTGTACACCTTAAAAAGCTCTACAATACTTTCTTTCTTTTTACTAGAAATAATGGATTATTTACGAAACGATTATAAGCAATACAGTATTAATCCTTATCCAATTAAGTACCTTAAATACTTTGTGCATCTAATATAGATTAATATGACTCTTTACAGTAGTAATTTAAATCAATATTTTTGAAGATATTACAGATTTAAAATGCAGGAACAAAGCGATTGTGGCGGTACCGGCCGGGGCCCGTTAGGTGGCACTGCTGTCAATTTATCCGTATCAGTTAATAACTAAGCATAATATTATAATGATTATTCTGAGGCGGTACGAAGTTTGCCGGGTCAGCTAGTCATATAATAAAATTTAAATGTTTTTTTTTGCCAAGATTATTAGGTACCTAATTGAAAAAAAAATATTACCGAAACATATCATTTGAATCCCAATGAAACATGTAGTATCACTTCAATATGAAAAAAAAATGATTAATAGTAACATTTTTTTTCATTTTGCACCTTTAAATGCATTTTTTGCAAAAACTATGAGAGATACGCGAAAATACATTTCCAAGTTTTTGTAGGGGATTTAATTTCCTACAATTTGGTAGTAGGATCTTTTTTTATTTTTCCAGCCAATCGCGAGATATAGACGAAAAAGTTGTTTTTGCACCCTTTTGCAATGTTTTTGCACCCTTTGCCGGTATTGCAGTACCCTGCAATTTTAGTATATTAATCTACGAAGACTTACGAAAATTTTGGCGTTGGTTGCAGGTGTTCAACCAAAATGGCAAAGTTAAGCTTTTATTGACTGGACTAAAAGTAGTATATAGGAATAAGTGGTATGGGTGACAATTAAGAAAAATTCAAATTCATTTTCTTTCATTTTTACACTTAGAACTACTTTCAACATCAATAAAAAAAAAATACTGTCATGGTGGCGCTGTGGTAGCGTATAAAGCGATACGACTGTTTGTCGTGTTTGGTTCGACTCACAAATCGAACCAAATGTTTGCATGGATTGCAAATATTTTCCTTGGAGATTTCATATTACATAATTTTATTACAGTAAATAACTTAAGCAGTGGTTGCACTATAT